>OZ025246.1:3838565-3978565 GCA_964019155.1 Osedax fenrisi | reverse complement strand
TACAAATCTATGTTTACATGTAACTAGGAAACCTATAGGTAACAAATATAACCTATTCGTAATACGTGATGCATAGCCTATCACAAACTACTATAGTAGGTATAGTATACTATAGTACCTATAATAATATATATATTCATTATTTGTATACACACTATTATGTAATATTATATAATTGATTACCTCATATTCTAGCCAGCGATGACTGTTGAAAACTTATGAATTTATATATTACTTCCAATCATGAACAATGCTTATTTAATGAATACTGTTTACTTAAAGTTTATATTTATAATAAATAATACACAAAAACTAAATCTAATTTCATTTTTTGTAAACAATAATAAATAACAATACTACATGAAAATAGAAATTATATTTTGTTTAATATTTAATATTTCTATTAATCTAAATAGTAATTGTAATATAAATACGATTAATATAATGATTACTATCCGTATTCATATTACATACATACACACACATATAGGGTATCTATCGTATATATATATATATACCTATCGTATACGAACTCATTCCCACCAATTTTATTAAATAGATTATATTTTAATAATAAACTTAATCTAGATAAACATTAGCCACTTACTCAATATAATCAGTGATGGGCACGATCACGAATTTTCACGATCGCCGATCGTCGATCAATTTCGTCGATCATTTTCTAACGATCGTCGATCGTCGATCTTTTTACTCGATCATTGTTTAACGATCGTCGATCGTCGATCGTGTAATTATTTTGATCGTCGATCGCGATCTCGATCATCGATCGCCGATCGTGGATCTCGATCGTATTATTATATAAGCATATGAATTCCTGGCTGCTGCATGAACCACTAATGATCCACGCAGTACTCGCGAGTACTCACCCATTCACGTTGTCATATCAAACAATACGTTTAATTATCTACTCTATTATAGATTCTCTACGCCAAAAATGAGTCAAACTGTCAATTTTCCTGTAGGCGTATTATATAGGACTATAACTTTATTAATATTTTAGATCATTATAAGTTATAAGTTCTAAGATATACAATGTCTTGGATAAATTCGCCCTTTATTAAATCAAATATTTATTTTAATGACTTACAAATAATTAATAATAAAGTTGAAGCATCATGCAAGATTTGTAGAAAAAAAATAATAGCTGGGATTTCGTCAATATCAAATTTAAGACGTCATTACAAAACTGTACATCATACTAAATTTGATGAATATGATAGAGTAAAATGTGAACACAATGAGAATAGTAAAAAAAGACAACTCCAAGAACCTTCAGAACTATCCTATACTAAAAAGATTAAACAATCTTCATTGGTTCAATTATCAATCGAACAATCGACTACAATATCACATGTAGAAACTGACAAATTACTACTAACATTTCTAATAAATACTATGACTCCAATTAGTATTGTTAACAATAAAGATTTCAAAGAATATGTAAGAGGTTATAAACTTAAGTTATAAATTCATTCTATCTAATATAATATTATATATATATATCTAATTTTTTTCACGATCGTCGATCGCGATCAGTTGCTGACGATCGTCGATCATTTTACTCGATCATTTTCTAACGATCGTCGATCGTCGATCATTTTATTCGATAATTTTCAAACGATCGTCGATCGCGATCAAGATCACGATCGCGATCGGGATCGTGCCCATCACTGAATATACTACAATATTCTACATACCTATTACTTATGTACGCTTGACTCATGAAACGTAGGGGAAATAAATTAACTAGATGTTATACAATGCAATCATAATTCCGTTATACAATGGACTGTAGGTAATGGTCATTCATATGTACCAATTCAAGTTATCAACATACCTTTAATATAGGTTACTCGTTTGTCTTGATTTCTTTGTATGATATTCCCAGAATTTTCTGTGAGACTTGTTTGGGAAACCTTGTAGTTTTTTTGTTGAAGGGATACTTATAGTCCGAGATTCGGAACCATACATTAGAATAGATAATATGACTCTGGCAAACAGTAATAGCCTCATAATAGCAACATAACAGCATATATAATAGTCTCAAATGTTTACATTGTGCTATAATATTGCTATTATTCGAATAGCAGCATAATAGCAGCATAATATACTTGTATTATTATTATTATTAAATTTTATTTAAACACTTTTTAAACGGAAAATAAACGTTAACAAAGGTGTGTACTTTTAAAATTAATAGCAGCATACTAATAGAATAATATACTTTAAATAGCAACATAACAGCAGCATAATAGCATGACAAATCAATAACAGCATAATATACATTTAATGGCAACATAACAGCAGCATAATAGCATAATGTAAACATTTGAGGCTATTAAATATGCTGTTATGTTGCTATTATGAAGCTATTACTGTTAGCTGGGGAGATAAATTTAACATTGATAAATAATTTATTTTAACTTAAGTTCAATTGAAACGGATATCTTTGCTACTCCATTCTGTAGTTAGCCTTACCATAACCGATATTGACTGAGATAATCTTATTATAATCTCAGAGTCGCTTGAGCCATCTTTTGTAATTATAGCACCGACATATTTAATCTGATCCTACTTCTTCTAGATTTTCTCCATATAATTTAATGTTGGAATGAAGATTTATTGTGTTACTATTGATCATTATCTTGCTATTTTCAGCACTGATTTACATTCCATACCGGTTAACTCTATATTTAACGTATTTGTAGTTCATCGTTTGCTCCAGCACGCAAGTCTATATATAGAAGATATATCTTCGGTAAAGATTCGGTAAAGATTCGATATATTTCGGCCACCAATTGATATATGTTCATATTGAATTCCAGCCATAATCTTTTCAAGAAATAAATCGAAGAGCACAGGAAATAGTATACATCCTTATCTCACACCAACCGTTATCTTGAACATCTGACCTTGTATATATTAAACAGCATTGCACTTGTGGAATTTTGACATCATGATTTTATCATTAAAGTTATATTAGTGTATATGCTATATTTATAGAGAATAGACCAGAGTTACTCAAAATATGTTTTTAAGTCTTTCTTAAATAGAAATACTAAAAAAACACTAGACGTTTACTTAATACAACTTAAATTAAATTATACCAACCAAGTATTCATTACATAATATATAAAAGGACAACATTCCGCGCATCGTCATTAATTAGATGGAATAAATTACCCCTTCTGTAGGAAATAAAACAAAACTCTGTGTGTATCTTTACAAATATGTTGTATTGACCAACATTGTTTATTACCGTTATCATTGCGATGCGTATGATAGGTATAACCCAACATATTATAAAAGCGGTCACCTTAACGTATAAAGACACTACCATAAAAGTTATAACACCTGACAGAGATACCGAAAACTTTCGTCAACTAACAAATGGGGTCTTGTAAGGTGAAGTTATAGCGCCTTTTATCTTTGTGGTGACACTGAATTACGCTATGCGATAAGCCATTGATGGATGATAAACATAATTCTGACTCTAAATAATATAATAGCAAGGAAGACGACTTCCAGCACGACAGCTAACATACCTCAGTTACGCAGATGATATAGCACTTATATCACAATAAGTCGAACAAGCTCAACGACTATTAACATCCCATGAAACAGAAGTAGCTAACATTGGTCTTCACCTGAACTTAAAGAAAACTGAAGTCATGACGTTTAATCATACTATTCCGGTAAACATTAGACTTGATAACGGTGGCACGCCAATTAATAATGTTACACTGAAAATAAGAACTTTCAAAGCTACAATCGAACCTATATTATTATATGATAGCGAATGCTGGAAAATATACGACCCCACAAGTCGTAAGAAAATCTATGGTTGTTAATAACAACTTGTTATACCAGGTTACTTAGAATGACCACACATATAGAATGGAAAGATAAGGTCACCAATACAAAACTGTACAGGGATATTCCAAAGATATCCCAATATAGGGGTAATAAAACAAAGAATATTGCGACTAGCAAGTCACTGCATAATGCATACCGACGAACTAGCACATAACTTAATTTTACGGTAGCCAAAGAACGGCATACGAAACAAGGGAGATAACACAATACATTCATAGATATCTTAAAGAACGACTGCGACTGTGAAGAATACGAATTAATAAAACTTAGGATGGACAGAGAAGGATGAATTTGCAAATAAAATTCAAATATAGAGTAAAACACCAGCGCAATGGTATACATGTTATATAGTTCCTATTCCAAAATCTGGCAACCTAAAAGAAGTTGGTATATTTAGAGGAATTTCATTACAAGAAACAATTAAATCGCATTCCACCGTATATTTACCCTCTATTAAGACCTAATCAAAACGGGTTCAGATCCAGTAGATCTACAATTGCACACATCCTTTCACTGAGAAGAATAATTGAAAGAAGTAAAATCCGTGACCAAAATATAGTTATAAATTTTGTTGACTTCAAAAAAGTATTCGATAGTATTAATCGTAGAAATATGCCAGAAATATTAGCAGATTATGGTATACCATCTACCATAATCAATACAATAGCACTCTTCTATGAAAACAGTGAAGCGTGAATTATAACACCTTATGACCAAACAATTCTTTAAAAATGTCAAAGGTTGTGCTACAAGGAGACACTTTAACACATTTATTATGTCTCATAACTCTAGACTACGTAATTCGTCAAGTAATTGGAGAATTTATAATATTATTAAATAAATTTATAATTTATATTTATTATAATATCGATTTCATGAGAAAAGAGAGAAGACGTAGTAAAGGATATAATAAATAATAAATCTAAAATAGTTATAGGTCTCCTGACGATATAGTACTAATATCTCAAGAACTATACAAGATCAAGAACTGTTAAATATAGTTGAAACAAAGCTGAAAAAATAGGTATCACGCTAAACACAATAAAAACATAAATTATCGCATAAAACCTTCAACAATCGCATATAGTATTCATTATAGGATTCACCTATTAAATCAATAAATGGTAAAATAATAAAAGAAGTATCTAATTAAAAATATCTAATATGGATACATGAAGCATGGATTACAAGCTCTGAAAAATACTTCGAAATCAGAAAGGCTCTCGTGTGGACGGTTATGTATATAATGATCATTGATTTCGAAATCCCATGGACATCTAACATGAGGAACATGTTAAAGATCCGGACCTTAAAGCTACTGTTAAAACCGTTCTATTTAATATGTCAAGTTGTATTCATTAATTAAGCTAATTATTTCATATATGATATAAAGATTAATAAATTTATATTTTATAATTTACATATTTTATTATTATATAATAATTATACTTATTTTTAATTCCAATATTCATATATAAAATAAGATAATAATCTATTTACACAAAATTGGATTTAATATTTTTATTATGTAAAGTAATAATAATTAATGTGAATATACTTATATTTATTCAGCAATATATCTTCAACAATTATTAAAAATAAATATAATAATTCGAAGATAACATATGTAAACATCATTCGATATAAATAATTATAATTAGAAATATAAACATTGATAGCACTTATTAGTTTACATAATATATATATATATATATATATATAATTATTTATTTTTAAAATATATATTTCTTTTGATAAATAATTCAGAAGTATCTAATTTTATTATTAATAATGTACGTTTTCATAGGCATTATGTTAACATATATTTATTTAGTTAATATATAATTATATATTAACAAAAGAAATATATGTTAACACAATACCTATGAAAACGTACAGGTAACATGGTGTAGCGTTACATCTAGAACTATTCATTATATACTTAGGTGTACTCGGAATTATAATATGCTTAGCGTCATACAACATAATATATCACGTGGAAATACCCGTGTCGCAAAATACAGCGATATAATACTTGTTATTATGTGTTTATATATATATATATATAAGTATTCGATATCCGCACCCCCCCCCCCCCCAATTGGGCCTTAATTATTTTATTATATATATATATTGTGTATATATGAATATATATATATATATATATATATATTCATATAAATAGATATTTGTTATTATTATATAACAAAATAACTATATCTGTTAATATAACTACTACAAACACGTACAGTGTACAGTACACATACGGTGTACATGTATACATTGTACACTTACGGGTAACATTCATGTACACATGGGGTACCCGGAACCACGTCATCTAAAACTATTCATAATATATTTAGACGTTCTCGGAATCATTATAGGCGTAGCATCACATAAGTTAATTTACCACGTAGCAAATCTCTGTCTATTAATACAGCGATATACTAATTGTAATTATGTATATATTTATATATATATATATATATATATATATATATATATGTGTATTTTTATATATATATATATATAAATTTTATATTTGATATAATTATTATATATATATAAGTATATCATTCATTCATGTTTTATTTCTCGTACAGTAAATACGTGTTTCTTCAATTGACTAATTTCTATAGAATCAATATCTATTGAATTGCATTTCTATTGAATTTCGTTTGCCTGTGTATTATATACACAGTGTCTATGCATTACTATTTCGCTATACATGAAGTTATATGCACTTGATATTACAATTACATCCCGACTGTGATTGTCTCCCGAGGATCTCCCCTGGGTGTCTGCTCTATAGGTAGTCGGATCTACCTACCTTCGGTACAAGGTTAGCTACCTTTTCGCTACATACATAGACTGCTGTGTTCTATTGTCTATAGGAAGTTCGCCTAAGATGGATAAAAAGCTATGCATGCAGTGTGTCATATCAATTGAAGTTTTCTCGATCGAAATCACTGAATGATTTACAGTCCTTTAAAATGTATCGTAACATTTATCGTAGGAAAGTATCTAATGTAAAATCTTTATTTTTTATTAATAAATTTCGTGATTTTGAAATCAACTCTAAACAGTCTTTTAAACTAGCTTTTTCTCTAATTGGCAAGAATAAAATTAAAAAACTTCCAGATTTACCTGAAAATGTACTTTGCTCATCATTTTCTAGTTTTTTCATACAAAAAACAAAAAGTATCATAAATAATCTACCTCCTATGAGTAATAATTGCCAACCATCTTTATGTAAAATTTTTCATCATTTCACTGGTCCTGCTTTTCGCTTCCTAATCCTCTTGAAATCCAAACATTAATTATGTCCATTAAATCGCCATCCCCTCTAGATCCTATTCCTCTTACATTACTACGTTCTTCTATTTCATACTTGATAATTCCTATTACTAATATATTTCGCTCATCGCTTATCTCCTCAGTTGTTCCTCCAAGTATGAAACAAGCATATATTACTCCAATTATTAAGAAGTCTACTCTTGATTCCTCTATTCTATCTAATTATCGTCCAATTTCTCAACTATCATCCCTTTCTAAAACTCTTGAGCGCATTGTAAGTAAACAATTAGTTCATTATATAACTTCTAATTCGATAGCTGATCCTTTACAAAGTGCTTATCTTCCTAATCGTGGAACGGAAACAGCGTTTAATTTGATTTTTAATGATATAATACTGTCGCTTGACAACAAAATGCCATGCTACTTAGTATTACTTGATCTATCTAGTGCTTTTGACACTCTGGATCATACAATTTTATCATGTCGGCTTAAAGAGATAGGTATTCATGGACAGGTGCACAATTGGTTAATGTCTTTTGTAACATCTCGTTTTTCATCAATTAAGATTAATAACAATTTTTCAAAATCATTTATGCACACTCATGGTGTTCCTCAAGGATCTGTTCTGGGCCCAATACTTTTCTTGATTTATATATTACCTGTTTCTTCTATTTTTTAAAAATATCCTTACATTCACTATCATCTATATGCTGATGATTTATAGCTTTATACTTCCTTTCCTCAATCTACTGATCACGCTATAATCCAATACAACATTAAAAACTGTATTACTGATATACAAAATTGGTTCACTAGTAATTCATTATCCTTAAATGTCTCAAAAACTGATACTATTTTATTCTCTAAAATAACTTCAATTGTTAAAATAACTGATAGTTTTCTTGCCACGCTGCCTTTATCTAATAAAATCACAACACTCGGTATAACAATTGACTCTATTATGAAATATGACAGTCACATTCTTAATGGTATTCGTACTGCTAAATTTTATTTATATAATATACATAAGGCTCGTGCTAAGTTCTCCTTTGATATCACTAAATCACTTATATATTCATTGGTTTTTAGTAGATTCGACTACTGCAATTCACTTTTTGTTTTTGTCCCTGATAATATTATGATAAATTCGAAAAAATTCAAAGGAGAGCTGTTCGTGTTTTATATAAAATTAAAAATAATATAAATACTAATATGGGTAGTAACTATATATATATATCACATATTATGTTTACCCTTGGTTGGCTCAGATATCGTGATCTTTGTAAACTAAAATTGTTATGTTTAGCTCATAAAGCTATCTACACGGGTGAACCTAAGTATCTGGCTGAATTTTTATCAATTGCTACCAGTAACAGACCAAGACGGGATTGCCATGCAATGAAACTTGTTATGCCTCATACAAATTCATGTTTTGGTAACTCTGCTTTTTCTGTTGCGGTACCAACTCTATGGAATTTACTTCCGAATATTATTCGTACGACAACTTCTCGATCTCAATTCAAAAGTAGACTCTTTAAACATTATATAGTGAAATGAATATATATTTTGCGATTATTGTTATCTTCGTTTATATGTTATATTATTATATTATTATTATTATTATTGTTATGACGTCGAAAAATGATTTTAATTTATGAAGTCTTTAAACAAATAAATAAATAATATCATATATGATATAGCATGCATATTTATATATACATAATAATTATATCAAATATAAAATTTATTAAATTTAATCTAAACTACAATAAACAAAACTATAACAAAACCAAAGCCAAGCTAAAACCCAAATATAAACTAAACATACATACACAAAATACTTATTTGTATATATACTCAAACGATATTAAATTAAATGTATGTTAAATATACTTTATATTATTAACTATTAAACATATAATAAATACGAAGTCACGTGTAATGCGTTCACTAATATCACGTGACAACTTAATGCACACACACCCATCACGTGACTATATAGGTTGCATACGTTATAAACATTACCTATACGTTAAGATTAAGCTACAATCCACACTTTTATGAAATATAAGTATATGCTCATCATGCATATTTATTATGATCTAGCATGTGTAAAACTAGGCACCTTTACACACCTATATATATATATATATATATATATATATATATATATCAACTAATTACATTAATAGTATACTTATATATATATATATATATATATATACGATATTAAATTATTAATAAGTGTTATCAATGTTTCTATATATAATTATAATTATTTACACCGGTAACACTATGTTAACTTGTTCTAGATTATTCTATTAGCAACTTCTTCGATTTATTAGAAGTCCGTAGCAGCATCTAGTCATCATCGATAATTCATAATTGTCATCTAGATCATTCCGCCATATCGTGGTGTTATTATTCCACGCCATAGTTCAAAGTTCATTCAGTACCTATTCGTTTAACATATTCTATCCTGTGCGATTATAGTTAATATTAAGAGTAGTGCTATAACATTATATATAATGATAAAGTTTATATTTACTATACAATTATTAAAAATGATAATAATATGTCACCTACTGTTATCGAACGACTATACATTTTAATTATAAATCTATTGCAGTTAACTTTATTAACAATAAGTTACATATTTTAATAATTATATTGTATTATTATTCATTTTATTTTTAGAAATGTATACCGGAAATTATATATCATTTATTATCTATATTATATTTCTGTATAATGTTCTATATATATATATATATATATATATATCTATTATATAAAAGAAAGTCTATTTAATTATATATATATATGTGTGTGTGTGTGTGTGTATCTGGTGAGGTAACTCGAGAACCGGGGTACGTCGCGAAAATATTTTATACCCGATCTTAATAAATTTGCAACAGTATGATCTTGGTCCGGAAAATTTTTTGAATTTTATACCGCGTACCCCAGAAAAACCTGAAAAATTGACTTTTTGCCATTAAAATGATTTTTTGTCGTCCAAAATCTTCGGCGTCGCTTTTTTGAAATATTTTTTTTACATTTTTTCGAAGTATTTTTTTGAAATTTTTTTGAATTTTTTTTTGAAAATTTTGAAATATTTTTAAAATTTTTTGAAATATTCTTGAAATTTTTTTGACATTTTTTGAAATATTTTTGAAGTTTTTTTTAAATATTTTTAAACATTTTTTTGAAATTTTTTTAAAATATATTTTGTAATATTATTTATATTTTTTGTATTTTAAAAAATATTATTTGAAATAATTTTTTATATTTTTCAACTATTCGTTGAAATATTATTATTTTAAGATATAATTAAAATATTATAATTATATAATAAATATATAAATATTATAAGATATAATAATATACTTTTTAAAATATTTGTAGAACATTTATAAAAAATATATTTTGTAATATTTGGAAATATTTGTTGTATACTAGGAATACAGAATCAGGAATAGCTATAATTAATAAATAATAGATAGGCAAACAATCAAAAATCGATCAACGCAGGGTGCGGTTTGGGTTTTCGATATTTATTAAGTACTATTTTGTAATATTGGAAATATGTGTTGTATTTTTTTAAATATTATTTGAAATATTTTTGAAATATTTTTCCACTAATTTTTGAGATATTAATATTTGTATAAATTTGTTTGAATTTTAGCAACAATTTATGTTATTGTATATGAAAAGCAGAATCATGAATAGCCATAAATAATAAATAATAGATAGGTAAGCTATCAAACAACGAGTAAAGCAAAGTTGGGTACGGCAAGAAATTCCAAATCAGGAATAGTTTAATTAATAAATGATAGATAGGCAAATAATAAAAAACCGAGCAACGCCGATTTGGAATTGTTTGGGTTTAGGTTTTCAACATATTTTGGAATATTTGAAATATCTGTTGTATTTTTTGAAATATTTTTTATCTAATTTTTTAAATATTAAAAAAAATATGTTTCTACATATGTTTAATTGTATTTAATTGTATATACTAGAAATGTAGGATCAGGAATAGCTCTAATTAATAAATAATAAATAGGCAAACAATCAAAAACCGATAAATGTCGAGTCGAGTACTGTTTGGATTTGGGTTTAGGTTTGAGTTTTCGACATTTTTTTAAAACATATTTTGTAATATTTTAAATATTTTTTGTATTTGTTAGCAATTATATATTTTAGAATAATCAGGAATAGCTATAATTAATAAAAATAAATAGTCAAACAATCAAAAACCTAGCAACGCCGGGTAGGGTATGACAGCTAATATGTTGAAATATTTTTTATATTTAAAAAATATTTTTAGACACTTTTTAAAAATATATTTTATAATATTTTAAAGTATTTTTGTATTTTTGTATTTTTACAAAATATTTTACGAATAAGTCTTAAAAAGAACAACGCTAGATCTACATCGGATACAGTTAGATTTATTAAATATTAGTTAGAAGACAACAATTAAAGAATAGCTATGCATAATTAGGAATAACTATAATTAATAATTGATAGGCAAATAATAAAAAAACGAGCAACGTCGGGTTGGGTTCGGCAAACAATTCTAAATCAGGAATAGTTATAATTAATAAAGTATAGATAGGCATATAATTAAAAACCGATCAACGCCGTTTTCGGACGGTTTGGGTTTGGGTTTTCAACATATTTTGTAATATTTGAAATATTTGTTGTATTTTTTAAAATATTTTTTGAAATATTTGTTCACTAATTTTTTAAATATTATAAACAATATTTTTCTATATTTGTTTGTATTTTAAATAAACTTTATTTAATTGTATATACTAGAAATATAGAATCAGAAATTGCCCTAATTAATAAATAATAAATAATAGATAGGCAAATAAACAAAAACCAAGAAATGCCGGGTCGGGTATGGTTTGTTTTTAAAACATATTTTGTAATATTTTATATATTTTTTTGCAATTTTTAGCAATTATATATTTTAGAATAATCAGGAATAGCTATAATTAATAAAAAAAATTAATAGGCATTAAAAATCAGGCATGGCTACTAATATGTTGAAATATTTTTTATATTTCTTAAAATATTTTTAGACACTTTTTAAAAATATATTTTGTAATATTTTAAATTGTTATTTTTAATCTTACCAATTATTTTACAAATAATCTTAACAACGAACAACGCTGGGTCTACATCGGATACAGTTAGAATTAGTAAATATTAGTTAGAAGAAAAAAATTAAATATTAGCTAAGTATAATCAGGAATAGCTACAATTAATAGGCACATAATCAAAAACCTAGCAACGCAGGGTAGTGTACGGTTTGTGTTTGGGTTTAGGTTTGGGTTTTAGACATTTTTTTAAAACATATTTTGTAATATTTGAAATATTTGTTGTATTTTTTAACATATTATTTGAAAATTTTTTCTACTTTGTTTTGTATGTCAGCTAACATTTATTTTATTATATATATCAATTAAGAATCAGGAATAGCTATAATTAATATATAATATATAGGAAAATAATCAAAATCGAGCAACGCCGGGTCGGGTACGGCTATTTTTTGAAATATTTTTAAAAATTTTTTTTGAAATATTTTAAAACATTTTTTTGAAATATTTGTAAACATTTTTGTGGACATTTTTTTGAAATATTTTTTTATATTTTTCAACTAATCTTTGAAATATTATTATTTTAAGATATAATTAAAATATTATAATTATATAATAAATATATAAATATTATAATATATAAATATTATACTTTTTAAAATATTTGTAGAAAATTTATAAAAAATATATTTTGTAGCAATACAGAAATACAGAATCAGAAATAGCTATAATTAATAAATAATAAATGGGCAACAACAATCAAAAATCAAAAATCGAGCAATGCAGGGTGCAGTTTGAGTTTTCGACATTTTTTAAGTAATATTTTGTAATATTGGAAATATGTGTTGTATTTTTAAAAATATTTTGTGAAATATTTTTGAAATATTTTTCCACTAATTTTTGAGATATTAATATTTGTATAAATTTGTTTGAATTTTAGCAACAATTTATGTTATTGTATATGAAAAGCAGAATTTTGAATAGCCATAATTAATAAATAATAGATAGGTAAACTATCAAACAACAAGTAAAGCAAAGTTGGGTACGGCAAGAAATTCCAAATAAGGAATAGTTATAATTAATAAATGATAGATAGACAAATAATAAAAAAACGAGCAACGACGATTTGGAACTGTTTGGGTTCAGGTTTTCAACATATTTTGGATTATTTGAAATATCTGTTGTATTTTTTGAAATATTTTGTCACTAATTTTTTAAATATTAAAAAAAATATGTTTCCACATTTGTTTGTATTTTAGATAAACTTTATTTAATTGTATATACTAGAAATGTAGGATCAGAAATAGCTCTAATTAATAAATAATAAATAGGCAAATAATCAAAAACCGATAAATATCGAGTCGGATACTGTTTGGATTTGGGTTTAGGTTTGAGTTTTCGACATTTTTTTAAAACATATTTTATAATATTTTAAATATTTTTTGTATTTTTTAGCAATTATATATTTTAGAATAATCAGGAATAGCTATAATTAATAAAAATAGTCAAACAATCAAAAACCTAGCAACGCCGGGTAGGGTATGGCTACTAATATGTTGAAATATTTTTTATATTTAAAAAATATTTTTAGACACTTTTTAAAAATATATTTTATAATATTTTAAATTATTTTTTGTATTTTTACAAAATATTTTACGAATAAATCTAAAAAAGAACAACGCTAGATATACATCGGATACAGTTAGATTTATTAAATATTAGTTAGAAGACTAAAAATTAAAGATTAGCTATGCATAATTAGGAATAGCTATAATTAATAATTGATAGGCAAATAATTAAAAACCGAGAAACGTCGTGTTGGGTAAGGCAAAAAATTTAAAATCAGGAATTGTTATAATTAATAAATAATAGATAGGAAAACAATCAAAAACCTAGCAACGCCGTGTCAGGACGGTGTGGGTTTTGGTTTTAGACATTTTTTTAAAACATATTTTATAATAATTGAAATATTAGTTGTATTTTTTAATATATTTTTTAAAATATTTTTCCACTAATTTTTTAAATATTAAAATATTTTTCTACATTTGTTTGTATGTCATCTAACATTTATTTTATTGTATATAAATAATAGTTAGGAACAAATTAAATATAAATATTTAGCAATGCAGAATTAGTAATAGCTATAATTAATAAATAATAATTGGCAAAAAATCAAAAACCGAGCAACGCCAGGTCGGGTACGGTTTGGGTTTAGGTTTGGGTTTTCGACATCTTTTTAAAACATATTTTGTAATATTCAAAATATTTATTGTATTTTTTAATATATTTTTTGAAATATTTTTCTACTCATTTTTTAATTATTAAAATATTTTTCTACATTTGTTTGTATTTCAGCTAACATTTATTTAATTGTATATATAACAATGAAGAATCAGGAACAGCTATAATTAATAAATAATAGATAGGCAAACAATCAATATCCGAGCAACGCCGGTTTGGGTACGGTTTGGGTTTAAGTTTGGGTTTTAGACATTTTTTAAAACATATTTTGTAATATTTGTTGCATTTTTTAATATATTTCCACTAATTTTTTAAATATTTTTCTATATTTTGTTTGTATTTTAGCTAACATTTATTTTATTGTATATATAGCAATGCATAATCATGAATAGGTATATAATATATCTATAATTAATAAATAATAGATAATAGGAAAATAATCAAAACCGAGCAACGCCGGGTCGGGTACGGCTAGTATACTATATAATATAATATACACATATAATTTAAATACAGTGTACAATAATAAACACAACATTAAGGGACTTGTCGCGATAATCTGTTGATTCTACAATTACCCAGGTGTAAAAGTATATATTAATAGGTATTTAATAAACAATAACAATTCATTTGTTTACGATTAAATATGTGTACTACATTAAAGACACGCGCTATTTATAATGGATTCTGGTGGGATAGACTAACATTAATGTTAATTAATGCATTCATGTACAATATATATATATATATATATATATATATATATATATATTATATATATATATAACTTATGCGTAATACGTATGACATGATATATATCATTACATTACTATACTATATTAACTGTAAAATAACTATTGTTATACACTATTATGTAATATTACATAGTAAGCTTACCTCCTAATCTTGCCAGCGATGACTGTCTAAACTGATGAAGTATGTAATAGTTAAATTACTTCTATAGAACCCGTATATACGGGTAGATTTCTTATTTAATAAATACTGTTTAGTTAAAGTTTATATTTATTATAACTAATAAACAAAAACTAAATCTAATTTCATTTTTGTAAACAATAATAAATAATAAATAACACTAGGTTACTATAGATGAAAATAGAAATTATGTTTTGTTTAATATTAGAAATACTTCTAATATTAAATATGATTATACTTATTAATATTTCACATACCCACATGTGCACACACATGTACACAAATATATATCGTCTAGAAATTCACAGATATTAATATTAATATTAACCTAAAAATAGATACCTACAAATTAAAACAAATATAAGTATAGCGACATGGAATGTCAGAACAGTGAAAAATGGAAATACAGAAAGTATTACAAGGGAAATGGGAATGAATAGGATATATTTAATGGGGATAAGTGAAACGAAGGGGTAGGGGATAGGACAAGTAAAATATGATGATTATTCAGTGTATTTTAGTGGAAAAGATCAAATTGAAAGAAAATGGAGGGAATTCATATGCACAGAAAAAATAAAAAAATTGTTCTTGGGTTCAAGCCTATAAGTGAGAGAATAATAATTATACGTATCCAAGGTAAACCTATACATTTCACATTAATACAAGTATTTACATTACATTTTACATTTTTCGGTTTTCGGACTGCGAAACTGTGTTTATAAAGCAATCGGCCGTCCATATATATTTTAAGTTAATGTTTCATATTAAATAGGTAGGTTTTCAGTAGTTTATTGAAGTTTGGAGTTGATGGTGTAGCACGGATGGATGTGGGGAGAGTGTTCCATGAGTATGGGACGGATATTGCCTATGCGCGAGTGTTGGTTGAATGTAAGTTATGATTACGAGGGAGTTGAAGTATAAACGTATTGGTGGAGCGTGTCGTGGTACTAGTTGGTAATTTAAGTTTGAGTAGGGATGCTAGGTAGTCAGGAGAGTCATGGTGGATTTCTTTATGAGCCAGTGGTAGAGTTTTATATAGGATTCTATGGCGTACAGGTAGCCAGTGTAGTTTAACTAGGAATTTAGATATATGAGTATGGGAGTATTTTGGTATGTTGAATATACACCTAGCTAAAGAATTTTGAAGAATTTGTAGTTTAGTAATATACGATGATGGGGTATTGTAAAGGATAAAATTGCAGTTATCGAATAGAGGTAGGATGTAAGCAGAAGCTATAATAGTAGCGGTGGATATTGATATTGAATGACGAATAAGGCGTAGTGAATGTAGTTGATAGTTTAATAGTTTTGTTATGTGGGACAGTTGTCTGTAAAATTAAAAGTATTGTCAAATATAACACCAATATTTTTGACATGGGTTTAGTACGTAATGAGCTGTCAATTAATGTTAATTGGAGGGGGAGTTGGTAAAGTTTTACTTCGGAGTGGAAGGTGAAGGAAGATAGCCTCGGTTTTAATTGGGTTAAAGACGAGGGAGTTTATTGTGAGCCAGTTATGAATGGTGGTAATAGTAGAGGAAAGTATGTCAGGTGCAAAATTAACATTTTCTGTACATTTTACATAAAGTTGGATGTCGTCTGCATATGTATGGAAGCTAACTGGATAATTCGAGATAAGGTTGAGAAGGGGAATGATGTACATGTTAAAGAGTATTGGTGTATGACTATATGACACGAGTAATGACTGACCCTTGGGGAACACCTTGTGTTACAAGACGGGAAGATGAACGGATTGAGTGAACTAAAACTGAAGAAGTTTGGTGATTTATCAAGATTAGTGATAATATCGCTGGATATCTTCGCTGGTGCGGTTTCTGTTGATTTGGAAGGAAGATATGCACTTTGGAAGATGTGAGGGATTTTGTGTGATATTAAATAAGACGTTAGTTGTTTCGCAACGATTCGTTCCAAAGTTTTGGAAAATATCGACAGGTTTGAGATTGGACGATAATTGTTGAGGCTCTGAGGGTCAAGGTTTGGTTTCTTATGGAGGGGTGTAATGAGTGCATGTTTATAGGATGTTGGAAACGTACCGGATTCGATGGATTCACAGAATATATTATTGAGAGGGATAGTGAGGGATTCAGTGATTTCGTGTAAAAGGGAAAGAGGAATAGGGTCAAGAGGAGATGAAATTTTAGTTGCTTTAAGAAGTGTGCCTATGTCTGACATGGAAGGGACTGAAAATACATTAAGTGAGTGAGTTGGCATGGTGGGGGTTATTAAAGTGGTATATCGTCGGCGATTGATGAGAGTACTTGTAAGCTTATGATGGAAATATTCATCAAAAGTTGATGATAAGGTGTCGGGTGGAAAGTCGGGTAAAGTTTTCTTTTTATTTCGCCCAATGAGTTTCGAACAAATGGTTAACGTTTTCTTTTGATCAGATGAGCATGATTCCAGAGAGGCAGTAACATGAAGCGATATTGCAATTAGGAGATCAAGTATAAGATCCCACATCAACAGCAGATGAAGAGAAGATAGATTATTTATACGATACCCTACAAAAAGCAATCGATATAATTACAAAAGGTGTATGTCATTAGCGATTAGAATGCTAAAATTGGCAAATAAAATACAGCTTGAGTAACTGGTAATTTTGGGCAGAGAATTAGAAAATAAAGAGGTGAATCCATGATAGGATTTCTGCAGTCGAAATCATCTTGTTATTGTGGATACAATGTTCAAACAACATTATGTACAGGTAGACGGAATAGCGTAAAAAAGAGTAATAACTATCCCTGGAGCAGACTGTGGCACAGATTACAATTTGTTAATATCCATTATCAAGATAAAGATCAAATAAACAAAAAGAAATAAGACTACTCCAAAATATGACCTATAAAACATTGATAGGAAATATACTGTATAAGTCAAGAATAGATTCAGTCAAATGACAAAAATCCTGAAGATTAATGGATTGATATACGTAATGTTGTAATAGAGACGGCTGATTGAATGGATACCAAAAGTAAAGAAGAAGAAAGTTACGAAATGGTTAACTGAGGAAACAATAAAAATAGCGGAGGAGAGAAGAGAGGTATAAGGAAAATGTGATATAGAAAAATATAAAAAACTTAATGGAGAATTTCAAAAATAAGCAAGGTATGATAATGAGATAAATTTAAGACAAAAATATAGACAAATAGAAGAAAACAATAAAAAGGGAAGAACAAGAAATCAATACAGGAAAATAAAGGATATAACTGTATCAGAATCTAGACTATAGGTGCGTTGTTATGAATCTAAGTTCCGGAAAGACGGCTACTGAAGAAAAAGAAGATAAAATAGGCGGAAATAATACACAGAAGAGCTTTATAGGAGATATCCTAAATTACTGATACTTGCTCCGAAACAAGATATGAAGATGAACCTCATATACTAGATACAGAGGTAAAGGACGCTATCAAGAATATATCAAATCGGAAATCATCTAGATTTGATGGTATACGTATAGAGCTTCTGAAATCAGGTGGAGATGTATCTATAAAAATACTATTAATTATATGCAATAGCATATGGAGGACTAAGGAATGACCAACAGATTGGAAGAAATCTGTTTACTCCCGATATATAAGAAATGATATAATAAAGAATGTGGGAACTACATTCTATTATATATTACACTATTGCTCTGATCTCACATGCTATCAAGATATTCCCTCGAATTATCAAGAAAATATTAGAACATTTCCTTATCTCATAACTACCTATTTAAGAAGCAGGTTTTAGAAAAGGAAGAGAAATAAGAGGTCATATAGCTAATTTGCGGTGGATGATGGAAACAGTCAAAGAATATAACAGGAATGTATATATGTGCTTCATCGACTATAAAAAGGCTTTCGACTGCGTATATCATGAGAGACTATGCGTCATAATAGCAACATAACAGCATCTTTTTAATAGCCTCGAATGTTTACATTGTGCTATTATGCTCCTATTATGTTGCTATAATTAGAAAAACAGCATAACAGTAGAATAATATAATTTTAAAATTAATATCAGCATAATAATAGCGTAATGGACATTACATAGCAACATAACAGCAGCATAATAGCATGACAAATCAATAACAGCATAATAGACATTTAATGGCAACATAACAGCGGCATAATAGCATAATGTAAACATTTGAGGCTATTAAATATGCTGTTATGTTGCTATTATGAGGGTATTACTGTTAGCTGGGGAGATAAATTTAACATTGATAAATAATTTATTTTAACTTAAGTTCAATTAAAACGGATATCTTTGCTACTCCATACTGTAGTATTAGCTTTACCATAGCCGATATTGACTGAGATAATCTTATTTTAATCTCAGAGTAACTTGAGCCATATTTCGTAATTATAGCACCGACATATTTAATTTGATCCTACTTCTTCTATATTTTCTCCATATAATTTAATGTTGGAATGAAGATTTATTTTGTTACTGTTGATCATTATCTTGCTATTTTCAGTACTGATTTACATTCCATACCGGTTAGCTCTATATTTAAAGTATTTTCAGTTCATCGTTTGCTCCAGCACGCAAGTCTATATATAGAAGATATATCTTCGGTAAATCTAAGATTCGATATAGTTCAGCCACCAATTGATATTATGGTTATATGTTCATATTGAATTCCAGCCATAATCATTTCAAGAAATAAATCGAAGAGCACAGGAAACAGTATACATCTTTATCTCACACCAACCGTTATCTTGAACATCATTAACTTGACCTTGTATACATTAAACAGCATTGCACTTGTGGAATTTGTACATCATGATTTTATCATCATAGTTATATTAGTGTATATTCTATATTTATTGAGAGTAAACCAGAGTTACTCAAAATATGTTTTAAAGTAATTCTTAAATATAAATACTAAAAAAACACTAGACGTTTACTTAATACAACTTAAATTAAATTATACCAACCAAGTATTCATTACATAATATATAAAAGGACAACATTCCGCGCATCGTCATTAATTAGATGGAATAAATTACCCCTTCTATAGGAAATAAAACAAAACTCTGTGTGTATCTTTACAAATATGTTGTATTGACCAACATTGTTTATTACCGTTATCATTGCGATGCGTATGATAGGTATAACCCAACATATTATAAAAGCGATCGCCTTAACGTATAAAGACACTACCATAAAAGTTATAACACCTGACAGAGATACCGAAAACTTTCAAATAACAAAGGGGGTCTTGTAAGATGAAATTATAGCGCCTTTTATCTTTGTGGTGAAACTGAATTACGCTATGCGATAAGCCATTGATGGATGATAAACATAATTCTGACTCGAAATAATATAATAGCAAGGAAGACGACTTCCAGCACGACAGCTAACATATCTAAGTTACGCAGATGATATAGCACTTATATCACAATAAGTCGAACAAGCTCAACGACTATTAACATCCCATGAAACAGAAGTAGCTAACATTGGTCTTCACCTGAACTTAAAGAAAACTGAAGTCATGACGTTTAATCATACAATTCCGGTGAACATTAGACTTGATAACGGTGGCACGCCGATTAATAATGTTACACTGAAAATAAGAACTTTCAAAGCTACAATCGAACCTATATTATTATATGATAGCGAACTCCACAAGTCGTAAGAAAATCTATGGTTGTGAATAACAACTTGTTATACCAGGTTACTTAGAATCACCACAAATATATCATAGAAAGATAAGGTCACCAATACAAAACTGTACAGGGATATTCCAAAGATATCCCAATATAGGGGTAATAAAACAAAGAATATTGCGACTAGCAGGTCACTGCATAATGCATACCGACGAACTATCACATAACTTAATTTTACGGTAGCCAAAGAACGGCATACGAAACAAGGGAGATAACACAATACATTCATAGATATCTTAAAGAACGACTGCGACTGTGAAGAATACGAATTAATAAAACTTAGGATGAACAGAGAAGGATGGATTTGCAAATCAAATTCAAATATAGAGTAAAACACCAGCGCAATGGTATACATGTTATATAGTTCCTATTCCAAAATCTGGCAACCTAAAAGAAGTTGGTATATTTAGAGGAATTTCATTACAAGAAACAATTAAATCGCATTCCACCGTATATTTACCTTCTATTAAGACCTAATCAAAACGGGTTCAGATCCAGTAGATCTACAATTGCACACATCCTTTCACTGAGAAGAATAATTGAAAGAAGTAAAATCCGTGACCAAAATATAGTTATAAATGTTGTTGACTTCAAAAAAGTATTCGATAGTATTAATCGTAGAAATATGCCAGAAATGTTAGCAGATTATGGTATACCATCTACCATAATCAATACAATAGCACTCTTCTATGAAAACAGTGAAGCGTGAATTATAACACCTTATGACCAAACAATTCTTTAAAAATGTCAAAGGTTGTGCTACAAGGAGACACTTTAACACATTTATTATGTCTCATAACTCTAGACTACGTAATTCGTCAAGTAATTGGAGAATTTATAATATTATTAAATAAATTTATAATTTATATTTATTATAATATCGATTTCATGAGAAAAGAGAGAAGACGTAGTAAAGGATATAATAAATAATAAATCTAAAATAGTTATAGGTCTCCTGACGATATAGTACTAATATCTCAAGAACTATACAAGATCAAGAACTGTTAAATATAGTTGAAACAAAGCTGAAAAAATAGGTATCACGCTAAACACAATAAAAACATAAATTATCGCATAAAACCTTCAACAATCGCATATAGTATTCATTATAGGATTCACCTATTAAATCAATAAATGGTAAAATAATAAAAGAAGTATCTAATTAAAAATATCTAATATGGATACATGAAGCATGGATTACAAGCTCTGAAAAATACTTCGAAATCAGAAAGGCTCTCGTGTGGACGGTTATGTATATAATGATCATTGATTTCGAAATCCCATGGACATCTAACATGAGGAACATGTTAAAGATCCGGACCTTAAAGCTACTGTTAAAACCGTTCTATTTAATATTTCAAGTTGTATTCATTAATTAAGCTAATTATTTCATATATGATATAAAGATTAATAAATTTATATTTTATAATTTACATATTTTATTATTATATAATAATTATACTTATTTTTAATTCCAATATTCATATATAAAATAAGATAATAATCTATTTACACAAAATTGGATTTAATATTTTTATTATGTAAAGTAATAATAATTAATGTGAATATACTTATATTTATTCAGCAATATATCTTCAACAATTATTAAAAATAAATATAATAATTCGAAGATAATATATGTAAACATCATTCGATATAAATAATTATAATTAGAAATATAAACATTGATAGCACTTATTAGTTTACATAATATATATATATATATATATATAATTATTTATTTTTAAAATATATATTTCTTTTGATAAATAATTCAGAAGTATCTAATTTTATTATTAATAATGTACGTTTTCATAGGCATTATGTTAACATATATTTATTTAGTTAATATATAATTATATATTAACAAAAGAAATATATGTTAACACAATACCTATGAAAACGTACAGGTAACATGGTGTAGCGTTACATCTAGAACTATTCATTATATACTTAGGTGTACTCGGAATTATAATATGCTTAGCGTCATACAACATAATATATCACGTGGAAATACCCGTGTCGCAAAATACAGCGATATAATACTTGTTATTATGTGTTTATATATATATAAGTATTCAATATCCGCACCCTCCCCCCCCAATTGGGCCTTAATTATTGTATTATATATATATATATTGTGTATATATGAATATATATATATATATATATATATTCATATAAATAGATATTTGTTATTATTATATAACAAAATAACTATATCTGTTAATATAACTACTACAAACACGTACAGTGTACAGTACACATACGGTGTACATGTATACATTGTACACTTACGGGTAACATTCATGTACACATGGGGTACCCGGAACCACGTCATCTAAAACTATTCATAATATATTTAGACGTTCTCGGAATCATTATAGGCGTAGCATCACATAAGTTAATTTACCACGTAGCAAATCTCTGTCTCTGAATACAGCGATATACTAATTGTAATTATATATATATATATATATATATTTATATATATATATGTATATATAAATTTTATATTTTATATAATTATTATATATATAAGTATATCATAATATCATATATGATATAGCATGCATATTTATATATACATAATAATCATATCAAATATAAAATTTATAAAATTTAATCTAAACTACAATAAACAAAACTATAACAAAACCAAAGCCAAGCTAAAACCCAAATATAAACTAAACATACATTCAAAAAATACTTATATTTATATATACTTAAACGATATTAAAGTAAGTGTATCTTAAATATACTTTATATTATTAACTATTAAACATATAATAAATACGAAGTTACGAGTAATAAGTGCACTAATATCACGTGACAACTTAAGCACACACCCGTCACGTGACTATATATGTTTCATGTTATAAACATAACATATACGTTAAGATTAAGAGCCTAAATCCACACGTTTATGAAATATAAGTATATGCCCATCATGCATATGTATTATAATCTAGAATATGTAAAACTAGGAACCCTTACACATATCTATGTGTATATATATATATATATATATATATATATATATATATCAAGTAATTACATTAATAGTATACTTATATGTATACGATAGTAAATTACACATATGTTATCAATGTTTCTATTTCTAATTATAATTATTTATACCGATAACACTATGTTAACTTGTTCTAGATTATTCTATTAGCAACTTCTTCGATTTATTAGAAGTCCGTAGCAGCATCTAGTCATCATCGATGATTCATCATTGTCATCTAGATCATTCCGCCATATCGTGGTGTTATTATTCCACGCCATAGTTCAAAGTTCATTGTTCAATTACACTTGTTTCCTTATTTCTCACGGATCTTTACGTATTCGTTTAACTAATTCTATCCTGTGCGATTATAAGTAATATTAATATTAGTCCTATAATATTATATATAATGATAAAGTTTATATTTACTATATAATTATTAAAAATGATAATAATATGTCACCCAATATTATCGAAAGAAACTATAGAACCTATATAAATGTATTACAGTTAACTTTATTAATAAAAGTTACAATGTTTTAATAATTATATTGTATTATTATTCATTTTATTTTTAGAAATGTAAAGAGGAAGTTATATATTAGTTATTATCTATATAATGTGTTAAGCCCCCTTAATTATGCAGTAATTGTTGAACACTATTCCTTAATTGGGTGTATATATAATATAAGCCACGACCCCCCCCCCTCATATGCAGGTCATATTAAATGTGGACCTGCCAGACATTCTTGGATTTACAAAATAAGTCAGGCTACGATTTAGCATGGGGGATATAATCTAGGCGTGTCTTATATTATATCATTATACTATAATATAACCATATAATTAAAAAGCAATGTACAATAATAATGGAATTGTCAAGATAAGCTATTGATCCTATAATTATCTAGGTAAAAGAATATATGTTAATAAGTATGTAATTAAAAAAAAAATTATATTTGTTTACAATTTAATATTTGTACTACATTACACGTAGAATTTTACATATTTTATATTATATAATAATTATATTTACACTGGATGCTGGTGGAACAGACCACCATATAAATGCATTACAATATATATATATATATATATATATATATATATATATATATATATATATATATATATAATATATGTGTGTATGTGTATGTATATGTGTTATTAAAATGCATAGATTTATAGTTTATAGTAAAATACAAATCTATGTTTACATGTATATATATATATATATATATATATATATATATATATATTATCTATTTTTATACACACTATCATGTAATATTATATAATTGTTTACCTCATATTCTTGCCCCCGATGAATGTCGAAAACTGATGAATTTATATATTACTTCCAATCATGAACAATGCTTATTTAATAAATACTGTTTACTTAAAGTTTATATTTATAATAAATAATACACAAAAACTAAATCTAATTTCATTTTTTATAAACAATAATAAATAACAATACTACATGAAAATAGAAATTATATTTTGTTTAATATTTAATATTTCTAATATTAATCTAAATATTAATTGTAATACTAAATACCCTGGCTAAATACGATTAATATAATGATTAATATCCGTATTCATATTACATACATACACACACATACATACACACATATATATAGTATACGAACTCATTCCCACCAATTATATTAAATAGTGTATATTTAAATAATAATCTTAATCTAGATAAACGTTAGTCTACTTACTAAATATACTACAATATTTCACTTACTTTACGCTTGACTCGTTAAACGTAGGGGAAATAAATGAACTATATGTTATACGATGCAGTTATAATTCCGTTATACAATGTACTGTAGCCTACAGTCTGTAGGTAATAGTCATTCATATGTACCAATTCAAGTTATCAACATACCTTTAATATAGGTTACTCGTTTGTCTTCATTTCTTTGTATGATATTCTCAGAATTTTCTGTGAGACTTGTTTGGGAAACCTTGTAGTTTTTTGTTGAAGGGACACTTATAATCCGAGATTCGCAACCAACAGTTAGAATAGATAATATGAGAGAGTGATAACGAATTTATTTTAACTTAAGTTCAATTGAAACGGATATCTTTGCTACTACATACTATAGTTAGCCTTACCATAACCGATATTGACTGAGATAATCTTATTTTAATCTCAGAGTCGCTTGCGCCATACTTTGTAATTATAGCACCGACATATTTAATCTGATCCTACTTCTTCTAGATTTTCTCCCTATAATTTAATGTTGGAATGAAGATTTCTTTTGTTACTGTTGGTCATTATCTTGCTCTTTTCTGCGCTGATTTACATTCCATAGCGGTTAGCACTATTTGACAAAGTATTTTCAGTTCATCGTTTGATCCAGCATGCAATTCTATTTAATCGGTAAATAGGAATTTCCGTAGATTTCAGCCACTAATTGATATTGTGAATATATGTTCATCTTGAATTCCAGCCATAATATCTTAAAGACATAAATTGAAAAGTACACAGAAATAGCATAGGATAAATAGCATACATCCCTATCTTGTACCAAAAGTTATATGTAACATCATACTTTTATACTATTAAACAGCATCGCGCATGTGGAATTTTGATATTATGATGTTATCATTAACTTTATAGTAGTGTTTATGTCAAATGTATTGAGAGATGACCAGAGTTACTGGTGCCAAACTCTATCAAAAGTTTTTTTATAGGGGGTATCCCATTAAAACTGGATAGAAAATGGTTTTAAAGTTACAATATTTCGGGCAAGTTGCCTGAAATACTTGTAGTGGGATACCCCCTTTAAAGTCTATGAAATTATGATATAAGTACTTTTGGCTTTCCAAGTGTTTTTCAATTATATTTCTACAATTGAATATCTGTTCAGTTGTGCTTCTTCCTTTCCTAAAACCAGCTTGTTCTTCCGAAAGTACATCTTTAACTTGCTAGGTTAATCTATTCAATATAATTCTCAAAATACGATTATAATAATTAATATTACACACACACATACACTCATTCCCACCAATTTTGTTAATACATAGGCCTCTATTTTAATAATAAAATTAATCTAGATAAACATTATAGCTACTTATTACTCAATATACGACTGCACAGCTATTTAATCTTAACAAAATACAAATATACTTTATAATACAATAGAAATACTACAAAACTAAATGAACACGACGTTTATGTAATGGTTCGGCCCGCGTCGCGGTTTCAATAACTAGGTATTTTACTTCAACCTACTTGTATAATATGCCATCGGTAACTCCAAGAATGGATGTGATAAGTTAGATACCGGATTGAATGAAATATCGACAAAAAAGATAACAACACAACGAACGTCAGCGAGAGCAATAAGAATGAATGAAACTAACAACGAGTATCACAACTATAGACACATGGAGCGTTCGCATACTTAGATGTGTAAGCAAACTTCACGAACTAACGAGATTATTAGATAGATATAAATGTGGTATAATAGATATGGCTGAAACAAGATGGAAGAACTCAAATGACATAGTTACTGAGTAAGGTCACTTTTTTATCTACAATGGACAACAAAAGTATCACCAAAAGGAAGTAGTTGTGATAATTAGAAAAGAGTTAACACGAGCTATTTTAAAGTACAAGGCAGTCTCTAGTAGAATAATATCAATTAAATTGGCTTCCCATCCAGTGAATATAATGAGTTATACATACAGTCTGTAGGCTACAGATATATCTCCCACATGTAATGAATAAGAGATTTAAGAATTGTATGTTAACGTTAAAATAAACTATGCCAAGTATACCCAAGTTATTTTGATTATTCAAGGTGACTGGAATTCTGTAGTAGATAATGTTCGTAATGAGTGGGAAAATGTTGTATGTAAAGTTGGACTAGGGAAAACTAACTCACAAAGCATTATACTTCTTGAATTTGCGACAAAGCTTAACCTTGCACTTGCAAAGTATTTGTACATAAAATAATGTTTGTTTATATCTTTATCCTTGACCATATAACGTAAATATAGAAACTTTTCTGAATAGAATTGTTAAGAATATCGTCGGTGAAAGATAGGTGTTACATCCAGTGTAATATCCCTGAGGATATCCTCGGTAATACTTTGGTGTGGGGCTTAAGAATGAGCAGATTACGAAGAGAAGAAACGTATTAGGTACCTAATACATTATGAGCATGCGACAACAACAGAATATATGATATATTATTTGATGCCATTTAGTAGGAAAAACCATATTAAGGGTAGGAATTAGAAAAAAAATTAGGTTTCTAATTTTGTTCATATAATATTATTAGAATATTAAATATTATCTTTAAAATAATATATATATCATTTTTTACGTATCATATAAAATAAATCCTTTTAAAAGTACATCATTTAAATAATTTATAATAATTTAAAAAAATTAATTAAATTTAATAATCGTTATAGTTTAAGGGCCGGCGCAACAGGGGATTTATTTACATAGTAAAATAGGAGATTTATTAATAAATATTGTTTTACTAAACGCTCCATAACTTTAGAAATAAATAAAATAATAACTAATTTTTGTGTATATTATACATTATTTTTAGAGCTATTTAGTCTAAATTTAAAATTTGAAAAACTCTACATAATGTATTAAATAAATTAAATTTTCAGAAAATTTGGAATGTTACAATATTTGCATTTTTTTAATTAATTAATTAGTAATATATTAATTTAATATATTCATAAATTTCTTTTATTTTCAAAATAATATTAAATTATTAGTTATATACTAGTTACATATTTATATAAAATATTTTATATAAAATGCAATTATTATAGATCTATATAATATCTATTAATATGTTAAATATTAATTGAATAAATAAATTATAAAAAGGTTAATATACTTTTAGTAGACCACTATTTATCCTAATAAATTCATGTTACAATCTATTTATAGAACAGAGGTCGCACCAACCCTTAATGTTATAAATTAGAAAACGAAACAGAAAAAAACATAATTCTTCTAATAAATATTATTATTATTATAAAACATATATACTTTTATATTCTTTATAATATATCATATTTATATGTAATAAGCTTTATTAATTTTGAATACTATTTTTCTAAAAGCAATAGTTTCAAGGAATTATTGCATATTAAAGGTAATATATTATCGTATAAATGAATTCAAATAATAAGTTATATAATAATTTAATACATTGGCATTTTATAAGATATATAATAAAAAACAATATTGTATATAATGTGTATATAAAAAAAACATTTGTTAAAAGAATATAA
Organism: Osedax fenrisi; assembly: GCA_964019155.1. NCBI lineage: Eukaryota > Metazoa > Annelida > Polychaeta > Sabellida > Siboglinidae > Osedax > Osedax fenrisi. Next base: position 3,949,113 of record OZ025246.1, on the reverse strand, counting down.
GCAGATTATAAGAATTTACCTAAAAGTAAAATATGCTTAAGGTTTATGCGGTTGATTTAATTCGCTGGGTGGATTATACATGGTCACATGATCTGTAGCAGATCTGCCATTGGACGACTGCACCATAATCTGTAGTTCTTCAAACTTTAAATACTTGTTGAGGGTAGCGAATATCTGTTCGTTCAGAATTTGATAAACGCGAATCCTTTCCGTCATTTTCTTCAAATCCTAGAGGTGTTGCGTCATCATTAATATTACGTCATCATTAGTATTGCATCATCATTAGTATTACATCATAGTCTATACTATTAATAATAATTTAATTATTAATAATAATTTATTATTATTAAATTTAGTTTCTTTTATTTCTCTCAATACTAAGATCAGGTTGCTATATCGATAAATTCATTAGATCTTCTATAGCATACCTGAGTTATTGCTATAAATGATCAACTAAAGGTGATAATATTATTATTATTATCCATTGTAGGTTGTTACAACAAGGTATGGTAGATAGAAGCTAAAGCTATCGAGATACATACATTTTTTATTTTGTGAAAAATCAAATATTATTAAAATTCGACTCAATGTTCGCATTATAAAATATTATTTTTGAATATACCCTTTGTCAATAAAGAAATCATCATACAATAATCTTAATATATACTGAAGTAGTATCAGGTGTTGAATGGTGACTAACTATTCCCCTGCTGACTTTCTGAGCGTCAGTAGTTCCCTTGTCTTGATCTATTTTGAAGACTCGCAACAAGTGGTACGAGAAATCGAGGGCTTCGAAACGTTTCTGTTGATGTAGCAATGCAACGAGGGTACAACCGGCCCAGTTTAACCCTTCTCCCAGGTGTTCTCTGTAAGGAGGGCAGGTAAGTCAGCAATTGTGTATACATTTGTATAGGTTTCAATATCGACAAGTGTAAACGATAAGATAAAAAAAAATAGAAAACAAAAAAGATAAATAAAACAAATATTACATATATACGATTATAATTACAATTTAATTAAATAATTTCTTGTAAATGGATCTTGAAACTTAAGTGACAGGTAGATGAGGTAATCGTAGTGGTAGTGATGGTAGTAGTTGTTGTGGGGTAGTTATAGTAGTAGTGGTAGTAGTAGTGGTGCATTTGATTGAAAAATTTATTCTAATAACATTACTAATATTAGTATTATTGGTATTGGTATTGTTAATGGTATTTGGAATAATATTGTAAATATATTTATCAATAGATTCAGCATAAAATTTAATAAAATTAAATAAAAGTAGAAAATTAAAGAAGACATTAGAATTTATATTAAATGCATTATAGAATACTATATTTATCGAGACTTCACTGAAATTTATAATAATAACTTGTAAGATTATCATGAGTTTAATGATAGATATAATAAAACGTATATTTAAAGATGACATTAGAGGTAATAATGATTGGCGGGTGATACAAACTCTATGGATACTTCATTATCTCCTATAGGGGTACAGAACACAAACTGCATTGCGGACCATAGTCTGTGGAACTCTGAATCTGATTCGTCGATACTCCACACATCTATGTTCGTGGTAGTGTACATTAGTGTGTAGGTATGTGTGCTTGTATAATATGTAAACTTGTATAAATTGTGTGTGTGAAATGGGTGAATACTGGTGATCTAAAACGAGCCGAGTTTTTCGAGCCAGACCGGGTTAGTGAACGGCTCGATCGAGTAGAGCCGGTCACATGGCTCGATCGAGTTTATTATCTTTGAAATTTTAAATATTAAAAAAAAAATTTATTTATTTTATCAAATGGAACAAATTATTATTATAGATGAGGGTAATTAAACACTCACTGTGCATATATATATATATATATATATATATATATATATATATATATATATATATATATATATGTATAACTTATTTATATACTAAGCAATGCAATTTCGTTTTATAATAATATATTAGTTAAATATTTATAAAAATTACTTTTGAAATAAATATTTTAAATTAAAATATAAAGGACGATATTATAATATTGTAATTAACAAAATATCTTATTTAATTTTAAAATACAATTGATATTATTATAAATAAAAATACAGAGTCACACTCATGTTCGACAATCTAATCAGATAAACTAGCTTGAAAATCAAGTATGATACGACAATCTAATTTTACAATCCATTTCGACAAATCGAATCGAGTATTAAATTCTAGTCTGTAATCAAGTATTCAAATCTAATCCGATAAGCAAATTCAACAATCAAGTATGATAATTTAATTCGATAAGAAAATCTAATCTAGTATGACAATCAGGTAGGAAAATCTAATTATTTAATCAAATATGACAAATAGAATCAAGTATAAAAATCTAGTTTGCAGTTAATTTAAAAAATATAATCCTATAAACAAGTTTGACAATCTAGTATGATTAATCGAATTTGAATAATTGGCTTATATATGTTACGAAACATATTTTTTGATGTTTTTTAAGCGACTATTTAGGATGTTTCACATGTTTCGAAGCAGGAAATATTGGCTCATTTAAATCACTAGTGAATACATCATTAATATTTTCTAAATAGCATTCATTATATCTATTTAATATAATTTGTATAAATAATGTTGATATTTATGTCTTACATATTTGATTAAAAACAGAATAACAGAATATAGGTTAGTTATATTGCTAGGCGTTATTTGAAATGTATTTAAATTTCTTATAATATAAATTTATAAATAAAATTTAAAAATAACAACATATTAATTCTTTCGATAACAGTTTATATTTTATTTAAACTTAATTTATATAATGATAAATATATATGTTTAATTTAAAATTTATTTTACATTCATGAATATATTCTTATTCAATATATATTTAATAAATATATTATTATCGTCTAGAATTTCTTAATTTAGTGATAAATGCGTAATATTATTTGTATAATCCATTTTAAATATCAACACATTATTATATAACATAATATATATTATGATTTTTAAATAAAATTATATTATATAAATATACATTTCAGTATTCAAACAACTATATTATCTAGAACATAAATAAATATCAGTCAAAGTAATTTCAATACAAATGGGTGAATACATCATTAATATTTTCTAAATAGCATTCATTATATCTATTTAATATAATTTGTATAAATAATGTTGATATTTATGTCTTGCATAAAATGTGAGTAAAATAGTTTATTATTATAAAAACAGTAAGGTAATAAACGTATTTTTTACTGATATAACATTATAAAATATTAAATATGAATATTCTATATAATATACTTTATATTAGAATGTTATAATTAATAATATTTGAAATATTTGTTGAAATTTTAATTTTCTTTCATGGGGATATACTATCTTGAAACTTAAAAATCATATCATCAAATATATATATATATATATATATATTAATATTAGATACGTAAGTTAGATAAGATAGACTAAGTACCATTCAGTGGATGTTTGCCATCCCAAACGTCCGAAGTCTCCAGGAATGAGCGAATCCTGAGCAGGACTATTTCAAACATGCTGAGACCGCAACATAGTCTTTCTCTGGTGAGGAGATCTCCTTCTCGGGCTGTGTCAGCTTGCTGCGGGGTGGAGGGGAGGGTAAGGGAGGAGGAGGAGAGTATTAGGTGGAGAGGAGGAAGATTATGAGAAGAATGATAATATAAAGGAGAAGATTATTATTATACTGGTAAACAACAATAGATAACATGCTACATCTTATTTCGAAGCCTATGAATCAATAACATGTATATATAAACTACAAAAGAAAATAGAGAACAAATACTTCTAATAGATAACAATTACATTTAGTATTAATAACAACACCCCACTACCAGGTAGCAGCAGTAGTAGTAGTATTAGTGGTAGTAGTAGTAGTGTAACCCCGCCCACTCTGCCCACTAACCTGTTGTGTGCCTAGTTTAGAGACAACTTGCACAATCTGCAGAGGGGCATACTTTACCTCGTTTCTCTTCATACGAGTGCGGTATTCTTGTTCTCGTTTACTTTTAGTGTCTCCCTCTAGTGGGACATGTGAAACTAACGTGAAACTATCAAGCATATAGTATCACTGACTGTCAACTGATATATTCGATGACAGGCTAATTTATAAATAATTAAACTTCTTTCAAGAACACTATAAATAATTATATTTAACGATTGAATCTTATAAATTAAAACAATATATATGAATATATAAAATATAATTTTTAATTGAAATACAAATGAATAATTAAAATAAAATACATATATATATATATATATATATATATACATATAAGTTATTATTGATACTGATTAAACTTTAGTTAACCTTTGGTCGGAATAAAAGGTTTGGGAATGACGTTCTGGAAAGGCGCCGCGTGTTTGAGATCATAAACTTCCTCCAAAGACTGTGAACAGAACAGAACGTTATTATCGATTGCTCGCGTATTGAGATGAAATATAGAGATATATATAAATAAGATAAAGAGAGAGAGAGAGGGGTATTGAGGAAGAGAGAAATTGAGATGGGTAGGAAATGAACGAGAGAGAGATAGATAGAGAGAATGAAAGATAGAGAGAGAATATAGATATAGAGATAAAGAGAGATAGGTAGAAAGAGGGAGATATATTATCAGTCACACACACACTCACACAAACACACTCACGAGACTATACAAACCAGACTCTGTTCGATGAGCATACAGAAGATGATGATGTTGCCCAGTTCTCTGAGGATAGAGAACACGTCCGTCTTCAGTTCTGTATAGCGTGTGACATCGTCTAGCTGGGTTTTGTAGTATTCCAATAGACCTGCGTTGTAGCAACATGTAGTTATGAACACTGTCTTTATTTCGTTATGTTAACTTATATTCTATAGATAGGAGAAATAGAATGTAATCGTATGGGGAACTAGATTTCATATGGCATGGGTGTTATTGATATCTTGTCGATACAGCAATAATCATATTCTAGATATCAAATAATAATAACAATAATGAATCAATAGTTAACAATACTGAAATACTAGATTGTTGGCCATATGAAGAACACTATAGAAGCTAAGCCTAGCTACTATAGGTATGTTATCCCTGTTGTATACATACCATGAGAGCCGTAGTCATAGCGCACAAGTTTACATCTCTTAGGCATTACCCCCATGAGGTTCTGTACGTAGCCTAGCAGGTTACCCTGTATCTGTAACAAAGGGGTATGCTATTAGTGGGGCTAATGGGGGCGGTGGTGTTGATTGTAGTGGTAATGGTAGGGTTGGTTGCGGAAATGGTAGGGATATGCTATTAGTGGTGTTAATGGGGGTAGTGGTGGTGATAATGAGGGTACCAGTAGGGGTGGCTGAGGTGGTAGTAACAGTGTTAATGTTGGTAATGGTAATAGTGATAATAACATGGATGGTGAAGGCTATTGGTAGAGGTAGTAGTAGAGGTAATAGTAGAATGGTATTAGCGGTCATATTTGTATTGATAGGAGTAGTAGGGATGTTCATGATAGTAGGGTGGATAGTGATGGTGGCGGTAACATGGGGTGGGGTGGTGGCGGTAACATGGGGTGGGGTGGTGGTGGTGACATGGAGGGGGTGGTGGTGATGATATGGAGAGGGTGGCAGTAACATGGGGGTAATAGAGATGGGATGACATGTGGGGGGGTCCTCTCTAACCAGCGACTGAGCAATCTTAAGCAGTTCCTCAATGACTACAGCTATACCTTGATAGCCTAGTAGTTGTGTGATACAGGTCATGTGTTCTGAGCCTATGTAACCTGATGTTAGGTTGTGTATCGCATCGAAAGACATGGTTAGTGCCTACAGGGGAGGTGGGGGTGTTAGGGGGGATATTAGGGGGTGGGGGTGTTAGGGGTTTTGGGGGTGTTAGGGGGGATATTAGGGGGTGGGGGTGTTAAAGGTTCAGTCTAGTTAGGATGCATGTGTGCGGGTAGTATGGGTAATAGTAATAGTAGGATTGTATTGTAGGGGATATCGCCATGGGACGGCCATTATGTTAAATATACATGTATAGAGGTATAAGGTATAGAGATAAGGTATAGGTATAGAGATAGGGAACGCATTGCCTCCGTTTATTGATTACAAAATATATATTTTACATGTAAAACAATAGTCATAACTAAAAAAAAAATTGTCATCAACTTTATAAAATCCAATACATAATAATGATATTTTTAAATATAACTATCTGGAATTGTGCAAACTGTGTAAAATGTGTAATTTATTTATAGCAAAAGAAATTAGTTCGATAGCTTTAATACTTTTATCTAAACACTCATTTATATATGCAAACATAGCAAAATAAATAATTCTGAGTAAAAACGCATTTGAAAAGTCAACAATAAATACATTCAATAAAATTCAATAATAAATTGTAAATTAACAAAATTATGCATTCACTTAATATAAAATCAATATTATAAAGTAATAGAAAATATTTTCCGAAGAAATAATAGTCACTGTAATAAATTTGATATTAGTAGATAGAATATAACTAATAATAGATATAGGTAATATAAATATATTATAAGTGTTTCGGGCGTCAGGGAATGTAAGATGAGAAAGTCTGTTTAAATATAATATTTAGAAAGTATTTATATAATATCTATATATTATTAAGAAATAATTTTTAAAATATTAAAAAACAAATTTTAATGTCAATCTATAGGAGGATGTATAACAGAAATCTGTAGGCATGCATATTAGCATAGTGTGTGTGTATGTGTGTGTGTGTGTTAACTCTCTACTGTATGTATTACAGCCGATATGCTGCTGGTACTGATATGAACCTTTGTTCCGTAGAGGTAATTGAATGAGGTGCTCTGCCATTTGTCTCTGTGCGTTGGGGTCACTAGGAACTTTGACTGCACGAATCTGTAGTGGTGGTGATTGCATTGCGGTGTATGTGATATCTAATAATAATAATAGTAGTATAAAGCTGGTTTCAGATATTTGATAATAGATAATTTATATATAAATGCACAGATGTGTGCGTTAACCTGCCCATATCAGTCTGTAATTGTAGCAGTGCACAACTAAAATGCCTGTATCAATGTTCCACGATATCGTTACAAATTAATTCTTTTATTAATTCTTTTTATTGAAAATTCTAAATTATATTTTAAATTTGTGATCAAAAATGTAAAAAATTATCATGGAAATAATAAATTAAATGATTTATCATTTAAAAATCTAAATAAAAAATATATATCAGCGAATTATCACGAATTTACTCATTTTAACCGCAATATCGTACGATAAATATGAAAATATATATTTAAAAAATTTAATTATGATATATATATTTTGAAAAATATTTAAAAAAAGAAAAAATAAAGTAACATTATTTTAAAAACTAATAAAAATTTGATTTTTTTTTTAATATTTGAAAAATTATTTCTAAAAATATTTTATTCTTAAATAATTTTTCTTAATACTTTAAAAATTAAAAAATGTTAAATATTATGTTAAAAATATTTAAATAGAATTTATTTTATATAGTAGATTGCATTAAATTTACTTTCATTATATTTTTTTTATAATAATAGAAATTATATAATTAGTTAATAATTTATATTCGATATAATTAGCATTATTTTATAATCATTATTATATTTATAATAAAACAATTTAGTATACAAATATTTATTAATTGTATAATAATCAATTATTGTATAACTGTAGAGAATAAAGTAAATAAACTATTATTTAAATAAGACAATCGCTTAGTTACGCATGGTAACAATTAACCAATCAGCTGTAGTGTTATTATTTGAATTTAAAATCATTATTTATGTATCACTAAAATGTCAATACAAATATATTTATAGATAATATGTGATATGATATATACAAATAAATTTTCCCAACAATATCCGTAACAAATCATTAATGACCAGTCGCAATTAGAACTCATGCATTATAAACAAAATTATATTTAAAAAAAATTCAAATATCTATAAATAAAAATGTTTACATTTTTTTAGAAAATGATTTATTTATGCATTACAAAAAATTATGTACTATTTATAATGGGAGAAGCAGTAATAATATATGATAATATATATATATATATATATAATATAATACATTGTGGTATCTAATGACATGTATGTAGAACCCTGACTGACCTATTTGAGGAAGCATTGTAGCAATAATTGGGCAGGAAATCTTGGCTCAGTTCCCAGAACACATGTAATGTTATTCTTCCTGTCAAAGATTATAAGATTGGTTTATAATATAAATATTATCATTGTATAGGGTAGGCTATTATACTACAATGAGTTAATACTATTATTATGCAATAAGAATACTATCAAATAGAGATCATTACAATAATAGCAACTCAATACATTATATTTGATGATATATTTATGGAGTAACAATGTAATATAGACAACTATAAATTATCTTTTAAATATAAATATTATAGATATTGAATACCTGTCATAGGATTATGTTGATATTATTATTTAGATGTCACTACAATATGCTGCATATATAATAGAGTGAGATATAGGGAGATGCCAATTATAATGATTATTACAATTTTATAAAGGATGATAAAATGTATTGTCCTTTATAAAATGAATAAATACAATAGGAAGATGTAACATCAATGTAGGTGATGCTATCTAGATAATCATGGATGCTATATTATTATTTAGATGGTTTTAGTTATTTTAGCCGGCTAAATAACATTAATAATTATGTCAACATCAATATAAGGAGCGTTACCTACCATCATTATGTGTAAGGGCCCTTGACATTGATGTAGGGGTTGTTACATACTGCAATGATTACACTTATTATAGGAGGCTCTACTACTATAACTTTGGCTACTATTCCATCATATAGGGTTATCTCTATCGAGTGTAGGGCTAACTTATACCACATTAGGGGGTGTTACCTACCACACTAGGGGGTGTTACCTACCACACTAGGGGGCGTTACCTACCACACTAGGGGGCGTTACCTAACACACTAGAGGGGGCGTTACCTACCACACTAGGGGCGTTACCTACCACACTAGGGGGCGTTACCTACCACACTAGGGGGCGTTACCTACCACACTAGGGGGTGTTACCTACCACACTAGGGGGTGTTACCTAACACACTAGGGGGCGTTACCTACCACACTAGGGGGCGTTACCTACCACTATAGGGGGTGTTACCTAACACACTAGGGGGCATTACCTACCACACTAGGGGGTGTTACCTACCACACTAGGGGGTGTTACCTAACACACTAGGGGGCGTTACCTACCACACTAGGGGGCGTTACCTACCACACTAGGGGGCGTTACCTACCACTATAGGGGGTGTTACCTAACACACTAGGGGGCGTTACCTAACACACTAGAGGGCGTTACCTAACACACTAGGGGGCGTTACCTACCACACTAGGGGGGTGTTACCTGCCACACTAGGGGGCGTTACCTACCACACTAGGGGGTGTTACCTACCACACTAGGGGGCGTTACCTACCACACTAGGGGGCGTTACCTAACACACTAGAGGGGGCATTACCTACCACACTAGGGGTGTTACCTACCACACTAGGGGGCGTTACCTACCACACTAGGGGGCGTTACCTACCACTATAGGGGGTGTTACCTAACACACTAGGGGGCGTTACCTAACATACTAGAGGGCGTTACCTAACACACTAGGGGGCGTTACCTAACACACTAGAGGGCGTTACCTAACACACTAGGGGGCGTTACCTACCACACTAGGGGGTGTTACCTACCACACTAGGGGGTGTTACCTAACACACTAGGGGGCGTTACCTACCACACTAGGGGGATTTACCTACCACACTAGGGGGATTTACCTACCACACTAGGGGGATTTACCTACCACACTAGGGGGTGTTACCTACCGTAGGGGGCGGTGACATTATAGTTAGCCTCTCTGAACATCTCATCAAAGTCTCTCAGGGGAAGATAGCGCTTCAGAAGCTTGTGAGTTAGTCTGTTGCACTCTATTAGGCTTACCAGACCCTGTAGTTGGGGTGGAGGAGGGGATAGAGGTGGTAGAGGAAGGGGAGGAGGAGGTGGAATAGGTAGAGGAAGATAATGAAGATGATTAGGGGAAGACAGAGGTATTAAAGGAAGAGGAGGAGGAAGTAAATGATGTTATATATCACTACTAGTTATCATTAGTTATCACCAGACAGAGCTACTAGTGCCAGTATGAGTCACTCTGTATGATTGAGTGTTACCAGACAGAGCTATGTGATATCATAGTGTCAGTAGATGGCTCTAGGTGCTTGATAACTATACCAACGATGATAGAACTGAGGTTTTCACTGTTGAACTTAGCGATGGCGATGTCTAGAGATCTCTGTATTGCCACGTTGATGCGTTGAGCTATTAGTCTGTTCAAATCTATTGACCTGCCTAATAACTGTTTGTGGGGGTAGAGGGGGGTGGGGGTTATAATGATGGTAATGATAGTGAGTTAAAGTGGGGTTAAAGTGAGGTTCATTAAACATGACACTTCATATAGCTAGCTAATAACAACCAGATGGGCATAATGATAATTATATGATAAGGGATGGAAGTAGAGGAAGTTTGGATAATATTATAATGATTATTACGCGAGGGAAGAACACAGGAGTATGTCATAGTGGTTGGCAACAGGGTAAGTGGTACTGATGGGGGTAGTGGGAGTGGTATGGGGGTAGTGGGAGTAGGGTAAAGTGGGGCTAAGTGTGTAACCTGAAAGTGCTTCTGTTGCAGTAGTGTTTCATAACGGTTAGCCACAGGGTAGGTGATACGGGTACCAAACTTAGCGCATTCTGTACGGAACTGTTTGTTCAGCATTATACTGTGTGGGGGTAACGGTCAAGTATAGTGCTATTCATTCTCATTAATACTAATAATACTTTATTAGAAGTTCTTAGTCTGTAACGTGATAATAGATATAATTAAAATACAAATTATGCAATATTTTTTCCATCTAAAGGTGGTATCCCACTACAAGTATTTCCTGCAACTTGCCGGAAATATTTTAACTTTAAAACGATTTTCTATCAAGTTAACTACAATTTAAATGGGAAACCCACTTACACTACGGCAACTTATTTGACATATAATAATGTTATAGGGGTATCACATTACAACTTGATAGAAATGGTTTTAAAGTTACAATATTTCAGGCAAGTTGCCGGAAAATCTTGTAGTGGGACCCCTTTAAAGGGCTTCAAATTATTATGCATATATTTTCTATTATTATTGCCCATTTGTTATTGTTGTTGTAGGATGCAGTAAATAATATCACTTGTAGTGTTGTTATTAGTAATACTTAGTTACATAGTTTGTCATTGTAATACGAAGTCAGATTATTTTAATTTACAGTGAACTGAATTTAGATGTATGCAAACATTTAAATATGTGTTTGTTTAGCATTTTCTAATAAATTGAAAGTATATTATAATCAATGTAATATTAAATATTTTATAGTAATAGTATAAAATATTTACATATATATAGTTATATCGTATATATATATATATGTAATGTAGTGTACTTTGTATGAATGTGTGTTCAAATGAGTTATATTAGATTGGCGGCGCGGTAGGGTATTAAGGCAGTATGATTGTGAGAATGGATGTTACCTAACATATATATATAATATATAATGGCGCGAGTGATATTGTCAGTGTTTGTCGAGATGTTATGTATAAGTCCCCCATCACGTATTCCCCCACTACGTAGTCCCCCATCACGTATTCCCCTCACTACGTATTTCCCCACAACGTATTCCCCCACAACGTATTCCCCCACCACGTATTTCCGATCGTCACCCGGCTACTACCGACGACGATGACCGTATCTATGCAGACGACGAACAAGCAGCACCGGCTTCTGGAGCTACCGTATTATTATTATTATTATTATTGTTATTTATCTGGCACGCCCCTTTGGCGGGTGTGGCGGGCGTTCGGGAAGGATTACTTCCTTCTTTTTCGATGCCGCGTTGATAGCGATAGCACGCACATTGCGTCGCACAATTACCTTTCATCGACGATATAAGCACATGGCTTCTTGAATAAAACTGATATCAAACCACGAACCGTATTGAATTGTTGTTTATTTACACTATACTACATATATATATATATATATAGTTTGATTACATTACATTATTTTATAAGCCAATATTTTAAATTGTATCTATAATCTTTCATTATTTAATATATATTGTTTTTATGAAATACATAATAATTACTACATTACTAATATAATGTTATATACTATTTAATTATTCTTACCTTCCAGCCCAATGCTTGTAGTAAACAAATACTAAATCACTTAATTTGTAGATGAATTGATCGAAACAGAGATTTACCTGGGTAATTAAAGAATAATGATTAGATATCGGTGATGATGCAATATAGTGATAACAGTTGATGCTATAGTGATACTAGTTCCCTATACTAGTGACTTATATTACATTGGTGATGGCATTTATAACGTAAGTACATGTGGTGCATTCATATAAAATAATCATCATAATTTACGTTTAATATACTCATAAGCATAATAACTATGTATAAATATAAATAGATAGTAAAAGAAAATATTAAACTAAAATTAGAAGTTATCAAAAGGAAAATATAAATATGATTATATAGGTTTCAATAATACAGTAACTGTAAAACGTTTTAATTTCTTTAATTTCATATTATTAGTTTATTTCTATAACGTATATTATCGTTAGCAAATATTTTATACTTTATACTTTCGATTATATATTAACTTAGATACAATATCAACACACTGTTACCTCAGCCTCCAGTTCATCAAAGAGGAATTGTTTCTTAAAAGTATTCAATGCGTATTGGGCACTATCGTTGTAGAGGTCAAGAGGGTACAGGATGTATCTGTGATGACAGAGGTCAAGGTGTTATAGGTCAATGGGGTACAGGATATATCTGCGGTCATGGTAGTAATTGTTATAGTATATCATAGTAATATATCTAGAAAACAACAAGAATAACAAATAACGAAACTTCAATAACATAGTCGTATATCAACAATGTAAATATAACGCAACTTCTGGGAAAGATACCTGATACTGATCGTATGGTTGTTATGGTATCATTACTTGATCTTTATGAAGGAGTATGCAAGTTATAGTTAACCTACTATTACTACTACTACTACTACTACTACTGATTACTGTAATCTAACATCTGATTATATAGATATAAAGTCAATATAAATAGGTCACAATATTCTTTATATATAATTATAAAATTAATTTAATATATTTAAGATCGAATAAGATATATATATATATGTGTGTGTGGATTACATATAAAATAGGCAATATATTTATGGTGAAACAAATATATATGATTACCTATCTACTCAACATAATTAGGAGTAACCTATTTATATAAGTTACAGTAGTATACATTATTTAAATGAATATGTTAATCACTTAATTATAATTGAAACTAAACTGTCATTCAATTTTTTAAATTACAATCTAAAATTTAGATTCTAAATAAATGTATTGAAATAAATATCTGATTATTTATATATTAATTCAAAAATTTCATTGTAAGTTAAAGAAAAATTTTTTTTTTAAAGTAAGTATTTTATTGAAACAATTGAATACACAACAATTAATTATCAATTACAACTATTTTCTATAAAAATCAATCTATATATAAAGTTATGAAAAAGTTGAATTAAACTTGATATTCTTATCAAATACTATAATATAATATAACAATAGTAATATATACTATATATCATATATATGAATTCCTAAGTAATATAATACAAATAAAATGAAAAATATCTAAATTTAATAAATATTACTATATTATACATATACTATTAGAGTATGTAAATGAACTAAACAACAACATTATATATTTATACCAGCTTTAAGAAATGATAAATACATGTTAAGGGGGAGCACTACGTTCAAAATTGTATTTAAAAAAAAAAAAAAAAAAAAAATATTATATTAAAAACAAGATATATAATTATTTATCTATCATTCCATGAACATATTATACTTAAATTCGCGATATTTATGAGTATAAATAATGTTTTATTACACCTACTATTATAAATAAATATTAATTATTGTGAATAATATTTAATTTATATGTGTATTATAAATCTTTAATTATTATCGAATATAATACCAATTTTTGTATACTATTTTATATTATAATATTGTATGTTCATATATATCTTTATTCATTACACTATATTGTATGTGTTATATGTATACATATATTATAATAAATATAAAGTAAATACTAATTCTGAATTATTTATAATTGCATGAAAATATTTCAATAAACTTTGATTAGCTATTTTATCAGAACTTTTTTTCAATTATATATAAATTGATATAATGTTCAGTATATATAGAAAACATTCAAATGCATAATAATAACGTTTTTATTAATAATATAATCTAATAGTTAAAATTTTACATCTGTTTTTCAATCTGAATTTCTTATAATTGCATGAAAATTATTCACTAAACTTTGAATGCTGTTTTCTCAGAATATTAATTTTACGAATGTTGCTTTACTAAAAAGTCCGGAACTTTTTTTCTATTCATTAAAAATTGCTATAATTTTCAATATATTTAGAAAACATTCAAATGTATTATAATTACATTTTTTTTTTAAATATGATATAATAATAAAAAAATTAATTCAGTTTTTCTCCATTTTTTTTTTAAATTACTCCTATTATAAAAAAAATTAATATAATAAATAAAAAAATCTTAATCATTATAGAATGAAGTATTATTATTACATATGCGAAAAAATAATGTAAAAATATCTAAAATATTTCAAGTTGGAGAGTTTTTAAAACTAGTCATTTTCGTATCTATTTACATGTAAGCCCGCGAACGTAGTGCTCCCCCTTAAGGGTTTTGTGTTGTGTGAGAGTTGCCTAATGAAATTATTCACTCTACAAAATGTAGATTCGCTATTTTTTCCACATCTGTATGTCAAAATAGAACAGGTTAGAACAGTTCTATTTTTATTGTAAGAAATTAGTATTTTACCGATCGTATGAACACCATATTATATGCACATGATATACATTACATGACTCATGCTGTCTAACTCTATCATGGCAGCATTAGGAGTCTCAAGGATATGATCTGTTAATATCCAAGGCATCGACATCTCAATGGGAAACTGTATCTTCTCCCCCATTGTCATCTCTAGGAAGAACTCCCGATACCATAGTTGTGACAGCTCGCAGCATCGATGTAGTGTGGCTAAAGGGGAGGAGCTTATGTTGAGGGGTGGGGCTTATGTTGAGGGGCGGGGCTTATGTTGAGGGGTGGGGCTTATGGAACAAATATTGCTAAAGTAAGGGTATGCGGCTAAAGGGGTTGTAGGATTGTTAAATTAAAGGGATGCAGTTATATTGCAGGGGTGTGATGTGTAGAGAATTGTAATTAAGGTATCTATGATTTGTAGAAAAGGAGAAGTAGGAGGAGAAGGGGGAGGAGTTAAGTTAGTACAGTCCACATTAGTATTAATGAGAAGTTGTACAAAGGAGGAGCACTATGAAGATAGATGTACACATACATAGTAATGCCTAGATAGAGAGAGAGAGAGAGTAAGTTGGTAGTTAAGATAATAAGTAGTTAATATTAAACATCGGTATAGGGGATGCTACCTATTTATGTAATGTATTAATAGAAACACGCTGTAAAACATTATAGTTGAGGTGAGAGAAAGAGAGAGAGAGAGAGAGTGAGAGAGAGAGAGAGAGAGAGAGAGAGAGAGAGAGAGAGAGTGTGAGAGAGAGAGAGAGAGAGAAAGAGAGAGAGATAGAGATAGAGAGAGAGAGAGAGAGAGAGAGAGAGAGAGAGAGAGAGAGAGAGAGAGAGAGAGAGAGAGAGATAGATAGATAGAGAGAGAGAGAGAGAGAGAGATAGTGAGAGAGAGAGAGAGAAATGCGATAAGTTAATATGGACGAGGGTAATATAATTATTCAAACTAGTATACTATATATTTAGTAAGTAGATAGGTGATAATGGTGTTATAAGGAGTGAGAAATAACTTTGTAAAGGTACATTAAAAAATGTAAAATATAAATCGACAAGTGGCTAACAATTGAAATTCAGGAGGTACGGCCAATAGAAAGAGTTGCGATGGAATGCGGTGATCATATTGATATGTTCTACGTCTATGTCCTTCTTCAGGGTTTTCTTGCCTCCGACATTCTTGTCAGCGATCAGAGACTCCATCATCGTTCTTACCATGTATAACTGTGAGGAGTGAGTCACGGGTGCGCGTATAGCTCAGTGGTGAGGTTGCTAGCTAGAGAACGAGAGAGCGCGTGAAGATGCTGGGTTCTTCTAATTATTTATAGTGAAAAACACAAGAACACATATTTTATTTGTATTGTATCAACGAATATAAATAATGTATCCCTTTTATAGATATTTACAAATTGAACAAGTCTAATGACATTTTTCGAGGGGATCATTCACTCACATGATTCATATATATATATATATAGCGAGGTATAATCAATAACTAGATGTAGGGGTAGGATGTATGAAGTAGGTACCTGGGTACTGGAAGGTCCAACATTTCTTTCTGGTATCTTTGTATCAGGTGGAAGTGGTGATTTCTTACCTTAGAGAGGTTGTAGGGGATATGAGGATATGCTGTGTGAGACGTAAGTGAGAGAGGGGGGTGAGGGAAGTGGTGATTTCTTACCTTAGAGAGGTTGTAGGGGATATGAGGATATGTTACTTGTGAGATAGGGGGTGGGGAGGGGGTAAACCGTGTAGGATGGGGTCATCTAGAGGTTGTTGACCTCTACTCCAGTCTCCACCGGTTTCTCTTACAGACATTATGATGCTGGTGATGGTGGTGGTGATGTTAATGGAAATGATAACGATAGTGATGGTGATAGTGATAGTAAGAGCGATTGAGAGGGTAACGATGACAATGATGATGATAGTTGTGATGATGATGATGATGATGATGATGTTAATAGTGATGATGCTTAATACAGACAGCTTTAAGTTCACACCATTAAATAGTTCAATATCGGCTGCTCAAATTATCAGTTTTATAACATTTACTAATTATCGGGCAAATAAAAGATTTGACAATAAATAATTTAGACATATGAGGTGAACCTAACTAAGCTGGTTATGTAACATTTTTTTAGGCTAGCGGAATGTTGATTATAATTATAAAAAGTGTCTCGTTATTAAATCCATAATATAATTTCATAGAATTTAAACCTATAATATTTATATATATAAATAGCAGTGAAAATATGCTTAATGAGAAAAACATATAGTACATAATATCGACTTATAAAATAACACTCATAGGATCATTGTTTTAAGCTTACAATATTGGGCTATATTGATTATATTTAGGTCATGTTCTAAAAACCAGTCTATATTTCAATACCAGAACTCAGGCTATATATATATATGTATAGTTCACAACAAAATGCCCGATTTTGATGTACACCGATATTGGGATATCACAATCAGGTCAGGATCTTTATACTTGAACAACTAATAGAATTACAGATTTTGATATTTGCTATCAAAATCAAGTCTAGATATCAAGATACTTCATCAGGTTATCTTTATACTAGAACAACCACTACTACTACAAGATAATTCTAAACCTTCTGATGATTTCACATTTCTTTTTAGCAGCTTTCCTCATGGGTTCTCTGAGATCAATCTAATGGTCATGTGTATTGGTTGTGTGTATTAGCGATTAAGTGTCTGCTTATGCTGAATATAACTATTGTATAATATCATGTTATATTCTAATTATGATCTGATACAAATATAAAGAGGAATTATTATTGATAAGCATTAATTATACGATATGGAAATGCCTAAATCTGATAATGATAATATATTTATATAGTACCAAATTTGACATATAACATCTATCATAAACTTGTACACATATAACATCTATCATAAACTTGTACACATTGTACAACAAGTAGTAAACCTGTATAAACTGCTGCATCTCATAATGTACGTGGAACCTGATGGCGTCCATTAGTATGTATTCCATGCGTAGCATCACATTCTACATGGGTGTAAGATGTGTAATGTATGGTAAGATATGATCAGATGTAATGTAATACTAGTGGTATTCATAATAATGATGGTAGTGCTAGTAATGGTGGTAGTGGATGTATTCCATGCGTAGCATCACATTCTACATGGGTGTCGGGTGTGTGGTAATACTAGTGGTAGTGCTAGAGGTAGTAGTGGATGTACTCCATGCGTAGCATCACATTCTACATGGGTGTTAGATGTACTGTAATACTAGTGGTATTCATAGTAATGATGGTAGTGCTAGTAATGGTGCTAGTGGATGTATTCCATGTTAGGTATCACTTTCTACAGGTGTAACACTGTATTATTAGTAGTGGTATTCATGTTTGTGTTAGTAGACATGCTTGTAGACATGCTTTTTATACTAATAGTAGGTTAATTATTATCAGTGGTAGTAGTAGTGAAATTAGTGGTAGGCGAATTATAGTATAATATAAATAATGTATATGTGGTAGTAGTAGTACCAGTATTACTACTACTACTACTACTACTAATGTGAAGGACATAACCTGCAGTCCTTTGATCATAGCGATAACTTCGACCAAGCAAAACTTCTCATCGCTCGAGTAATTGTACCTAGTGGACTGTAAAGATCAGCAGGGGGTAGAGGTTAATAGAGAATAGGGTAGGTTAACGGGGAGTATTGTATACTATCTTGCTTTGTTTAAGTCATTATTATTTAATAGTTATTATATCGTTAAAATGATCTCATAATATAAATAATTATCTAGTTATTAATGTAAAAAATATAGATTTTGTAACTGGATAAATAATTAAATTAAAATAAAGTAACAAATTTAAGTATATCATAATTATTTCTATACACATAACTATAAAGTAGTACGTATTACTGTGTGCTAACCCTCTCGTACTCCACTGCATCTTTGGGGCAGTCTTTGTTCTGATGGCTGTCTGTAGGGTGTAACAGTTTCCACGAATACTGCAAGCGTGGAGTCACATGGTATAGGGTATTAGTGGATACAATAGATAGGGTGATACATCAACAATAGTGGTTACTAATTACTAAAGCTATCAATTACCTAATTAGTTAGTTAATACATAGGGCTGTTTATTAATATTAGTAGACATTTTTTAGAAATTTTAATTTTATCAAGTTAAATTTAATTTTATAAATTGTTTATTCTGAATGTAATTAACATTTTTATTAAATCATAATCGTAATTGTATCATTGACACTTTTAAATTTACAGATGAAAATTAAATACATTTAATATGAAATATTTATTCAAAAAGATATTAAGTTTTGATACTGTATATATATATATATATATATATATATGTGTATATACATACTAATATTTTATTTTAATGTTAAAATATATAATAAACATAATAGTTATTAACTACCGATTGAGATTATTTTAAATAACTTTAGAAAATATTAGTAAACTTTCAAAATAATCTCTAAACAACTGAGATAAGGGAGAGATAATAGATAACGGCTAGGAATAAGATAACAATGGACGACATATAACGGCTAGGAATAAGATAACAATGGACGGCAGATAATAGCTAATAGATAAGATTAACCAGTTCCATGACGCTGCTGTTCCAAGAAGACAATAGCTGAAGACCCTTCAACGCGATGTTATAGATAGTCTTGTGGTGGGAGGGGGTCTTCTTCTGTTCCCGTGTAGTGGTGATAGCCTGTGGTAAGGTGATGCTAGTATAAGTGGTGGCTGCAGTTTATATTCTAATATTGTATGTATGAAAGCATCAATACTTATAAGTATATATATGATACAAATAGTAGATTTAGATAGTCCCCTTAAATATATGCTGAGGGTACCAGTGAAACTTTCCCGAAATACTTTATATAATGTTTATAGCTGGCAGGGTTACGGCAATATAATAAACGTGCAGTAGTAGTACTACTTTAAAGCAATACTTAGTAACAATACTTTCCGTCTATGCTTATGAGAAAGATTCTTAAACTACTCACCTCAGTGTTATGGAGACACTTCTAAAAGGTTATATAACATTACAATACAACTAACTAACACAGGCTAACTCTGTACTGAATACTATAGTTACACTTATGAAATAGAGTACTACTACAAGTGATATAAAGTATGATTGTGTGATTAAAAGTGAGACTATATAATCTTAATCGTGTCAATCAACTTATTATACATGATAAAATAAGATATGGTATCTATTATTATCATGATAAATAAGATATTTCTTTTGTATATGTAATATTATATAAAATATCAATGTAGTTAAATTTTCATCAATAAAAATATGTATTTATGTTCAGAATACATGATTGTATGAGCATGTTTATTATAGAATAGAATATATCTGACTATTGTTGTAAATTTTTAGTTATATATAAGTATTATAGAAAATTATGATAATAGTATAGTAATCAAATAATAAAATTATAATCATTTATAATGAAAAGACAATTTTTAATTATCATAAATTTGAATATTTAAATAATTATAATTATTATTTTATTTATAAATAGGAAAAATAAATTATTATAATATTTAAATAATACAAATTATATTTAATTATTTATAAAATTAAGAATAATCATTTTTTGTTTTATTTCATTTATGTATTATATATTATTTATAAAAATAATAATAAATAATTATAATAATATTTAAATAATTATAATAATAATTAACAACATCAGTATACTGATGGTATAACCTCGTTACTGTATTTGGACAGCTCACTCATGTACTTGCAGTGTTGTTCTCGCATAGATCCAATGTGTGTGAGTAGCGCGGCCTAGTGGTGAAGAGGAGAATTAACGACTAGAATAGAGGAGGAGCTTTAATAGGAAGAACTTTAATAGGGGAAGAATAATAGTAGGAGTTAGTATAGAAGATTAACATGAACATACTGGAGGAGGAGGATGAGGAGGGGGAGGATGCAAGACAGATATTCGGTTTAGAGATGAGGAGGTTGAATAAAAGATAAGGAGTTAGGGTTGAAGATGATGAATTACATAATAGAATAAGGAGGAGGACATGTTGAATGAAAGGCAGGAATAAGAGGAGGATAATGAATATCACTGAAATAAAGGTGAAGAAGGATGAAATGAATGACAAATGAGTAAAGAGGTAGGGGAGGAGGAGGATGATAATGAATATCACTGAAATAGAGGAGGAGGAGGAGATTAAACCTGTGGTGATGTTGTAGCACTAGAGTTATTACTGATGGCATTAGAGAGGGGCCACTTGCCCGAGTCAAAGTTCTGCGTTCTCTTGATGTAGGTGAAAGGGGAGATCTGCATGTCTCCGAATAGAGGCACGACCTCGTTGTGCTGAGGTCAGGGGTCAGTAGAGGTCATAAGCACGCGCGTCTTATAGCGATGGCGATGATAATAAACGATATATACATGAGTATTAATAAATGATTACTAATAATTAATAATAATATAAACTAATGATGAATAACAATAGTAATTAAGATTACATAATAAATAATAGTGATAAATTTATTATTAAATACATCGAATGTTGTGGATAAATTATGCATTTATCAGTAGTATAATACAAATAGTATTTCAGAAAATGTACTATTTTCTGTAATCCTATATAACTCGGTATAACATCACTAGAGTTGATTATATAACTATTATATAGAGGGAACCTTTAATATCTTATCAATCTTGGACAGATTCAACCTCTTTTTGTTGTCAAGTTTATTGATGTTCACAATGGAACTGTCCAGTAGGGTCAAGCTGAAGCTCATAATCTAGCGGTGATGGGGAGGGGGATGAGGTCAAGGTCACTGAGAGAGTGAGAGGTCATAGCTGTGGTAGGGAAGGTAACCTTGACAAGTTGATGACGTTCATCAGGAGTGATATACATGGTAGTCTCGTACATGTGTATAGATAGGTTGATGATGTCACAGAATAGGTCTTCGTAACCTTATCGTGGTGATGATGATGGTAGTGGTAATAGTGATGGTGGTGGTAATGATTATAAATATAACACAATAACTCAATATCAAATAGTATAACGACTAAATATAATACTAAATTATTTAGTCTAAATATGATGCAATATGCACTGATGATAATGATGTAATAATGATGTAATGATGATGTAATGATGATGTAATGATGATGTAATGATGATGTAATAATGATGTAATAATTATGTAATGATGATGTAATAATGGTGTAATAATGATGTAATGATGATGTAATGGTGATGATGTAATGATGATGTAATGATGATGATGATGTAATGATGATGTAATGGTGATGATCTAATGATGATGATGATGTAATGATGATATACCAGTGATGTTCATAAGAGCCTTCTTGATGTCGTCTCTGATCTGATTCTGTTGCGCTAGATACATGGAGAGGTTCTGCGATTCTTCCAGGGACTTGGGGTTAGAGTGGACTTTCAGGAATTGAGCGGCTCTATGGAAAAGAGGGGAGTGTAAGAGTTTGTATGGGTAGTGATTGCATGTGTATATGAGGTAAAGGCTGACTTATAAATATGTGTGTGTGACTGCATACATTATTGTTATTTTGGTGGAGTCCTTTCATCACATCCAGGAACTCAGATGAAGTTTTCACTTATAACCATAAATGGATCTAATGTCCCTTCGAAGCCACTCTCGTGTTGAGTCATCTATGGTTTTAACGAGAGCCAAGAGTATTCAAGTATACATGAATACCTTGATAATTCTTAATATTGAAATAAGTACAAATATAATGTAGCATATAAATACAGATTTCCAACCGGATTTCATGAATACATACATTGATAATAAATGTTTAGATTTTATCATGTCTATTCATGGCATATACTATGGGTCATTCTTATTTGGCATGACTGGTTAGCACTAACAAGACTGGTTAGCTCTAACAAGACTGTTTAGCTCTAGCAAGACTGGTTAGCTCAAACAAGACTGTTAGCTCTAACAAGACTGGTTAGCTCTAGTAAGACTGGTTAGCACTAACATGACTGGTTAGCTCTAACATGACTGGTTAGCTCTAACAAGACTGGTTAGCTCTAACATGACTGGTTAGCTCTAACATGACTGGTTAGCTCTAACATGACTGGTTAGCTCTAACAAGACTGGTTAGCTCTAGTAAGACTGGTTAGCACTAACATGACTGGTTAGCTCTAACATGACTGGTTAGCTCTAACATGACTGGTTAGCACTAACAAGACTGTTTAGCTCTAGCAAGACTGGTTAGCTCAAACAAGACTGGTTAGCGCTAACAAGACTGGTTAGCTCTAACAAGACTGGTTAGCTCTAGTAAGACAGGTTAGCACTAACATGACTGGTTAGCTCTAACATGACTAGTTAGCTCTAACAAGACTGGTTAGCTCTAACATGACTGGTTAGCTCTAACAAGACTGGTTAGCTCTAACAAGACTGGTTAGCTCTAACAAGACTGGTTAGCTCTAGTAAGACTGGTTAGCTCTAACATGACTGGTTAGCTCTAACATGACTGGTTAGCACTAACAAGACTGTTTAGCTCTAGCAAGACTGGTTAGCTCAAACAAGACTGGTTAGCGCTAACAAGACTGGTTAGCTCTAACAAGACTGGTTAGCTCTAACAAGACTGGTTAGCTATAGTAAGACTGGTTAGCACTAACATGACTGGTTAGCTCTAACATGACTAGTTAGCTCTAACAAGACTGGTTAGCTCTAACATGACTGGTTAGCTCTAACAAGACTGGTTAGCTCTAGTAAGACTGGTTAGCACTAACATGACTGGTTAGCTCTAACATGACTGGTTAGCTCTAACATGACTGGTTAGCACTAACAAGACTGTTTAGCTCTAGCAAGACTGGTTAGCTCAAACAAGACTGGTTAGCGCTAACAAGACTGGTTAGCTCTAACAAGACTGGTTAGCTATAGTAAGACTGGTTAGCACTAACATGACTGGTTAGCTCTAACATGACTAGTTAGCTCTAACAAGACTGGTTAGTTCTAGTAAGACTGGTTAGCACTAACATGACTGGTTAGCTCTAACATGACTGGTTAGCTCTAACATGACTGGTTAGCACTAACAAGACTGTTTAGCTCTAGCAAGACTGGTTAGCTCAAACAAGACTGGTTAGCGCTAACAAGACTGGTTAGCTCTAACAAGACTGGTTAGCTCTAACAAGACTGGTTAGCTCTAGTAAGACAGGTTAGCACTAACATGACTGGTTAGCTCTAACATG
The DNA here is from genome assembly GCA_964019155.1 of Osedax fenrisi. Taxonomy (NCBI): domain Eukaryota; kingdom Metazoa; phylum Annelida; class Polychaeta; order Sabellida; family Siboglinidae; genus Osedax; species Osedax fenrisi. The sequence goes on along the minus strand of OZ025246.1, from coordinate 3,924,770 downwards.
ACTAGTTAGCTCTAACAAGACTGGTTAGCTCTAGTAAGACTGGTTAGCACTAACATGACTGGTTAGCTCTAACATGACTGGTTAGCTCTAACATGACTGGTTAGCACTAACAAGACTGTTTAGCTCTAGCAAGACTGGTTAGCTCAAACAAGACTGGTTAGCGCTAACAAGACTGGTTAGCTCTAACAAGACTGGTTAGCTCTAGTAAGACAGGTTAGCACTAACATGACTGGTTAGCTCTAACATGACTAGTTAGCTCTAACAAGACTGGTTAGCTCTAGTAAGACTGGTTAGCTCTAACATGACTGGTTAGCTCTAACATGACTGGTTAGCACTAACAAGACTGTTTAGCTCTAGCAAGACTGGTTAGCTCTAACATGACTGGTTAGTTCTAACAAGACTGGTTAGCTCTAACAAGACTGGTTAGCTCTAACAAGACTGGTTAGCTCTAGTAAGACTGGTTAGCTCTAACATGACTGGTTAGCTCTAACAAGACTGTTTAGCTCTAGCAAGACTGGTTAGCTCAAACAAGACTGGTTAGCGCTAACAAGACTGGTTAGCTCTAACAAGACTGGTTAGCTCTAACAAGACTGGTTAGCTATAGTAAGACTGGTTAGCACTAACATGACTGGTTAGCTCTAACATGACTAGTTAGCTCTAACAAGACTGGTTAGCTCTAACATGACTGGTTAGCTCTAACAAGACTGGTTAGCTCTAGTAAGACTGGTTAGCACTAACATGACTGGTTAGCTCTAACATGACTGGTTAGCTCTAACATGACTGGTTAGCACTAACAAGACTGTTTAGCTCTAGCAAGACTGGTTAGCTCAAACAAGACTGGTTAGCGCTAACAAGACTGGTTAGCTCTAACAAGACTGGTTAGCTCTAGTAAGACTGGTTAGCACTAACATGACTGGTTAGCTCTAACATGACTAGTTAGCTCTAACAAGACTGGTTAGCTCTAACATGACTGGTTAGCTCTAACAAGACTGGTTAGCTCTAACAAGACTGGTTAGCTCTAACAAGACTGGTTAGCTCTAGTAAGACTGGTTAGCTCTAGTAAGACTGGTTAGCACTAACATGACTGGTTAGCTCTAACATGACTGGTTAGCTCTAACATGACTGGTTAGCACTAACAAGACTGTTTAGCTCTAGCAAGACTGGTTAGCTCAAACAAGACTGGTTAGCTCTAACAAGACTGGTTAGCTCTAGTAAGACTGGTTAGCACTAACATGACTGGTTAGCTCTAACATGACTGGTTAGCTCTAACATGACTGGTTAGCACTAACAAGACTGTTTAGCTCTAGCAAGACTGGTTAGCTCAAACAAGACTGGTTAGCGCTAACAAGACTGGTTAGCTCTAACAAGACTGGTTAGCTCTAGTAAGACAGGTTAGCACTAACATGACTGGTTAGCTCTAACATGACTAGTTAGCTCTAACAAGACTGGTTAGCTCTAACATGACTGGTTAGCTCTAACAAGACTGGTTAGCTCTAACAAGACTGGTTAGCTCTAACAAGACTGGTTAGCTCTAGTAAGACTGGTTAGCTCTAACATGACTGGTTAGCTCTAACATGACTGGTTAGCACTAACAAGACTGTTTAGCTCTAGCAAGACTGGTTAGCTCAAACAAGACTGGTTAGCGCTAACAAGACTGGTTAGCTCTAACAAGACTGGTTAGCTCTAACAAGACTGGTTAGCTATAGTAAGACTGGTTAGCACTAACATGACTGGTTAGCTCTAACATGACTAGTTAGCTCTAACAAGACTGGTTAGCTCTAACATGACTGGTTAGCTCTAACAAGACTGGTTAGCTCTAGTAAGACTGGTTAGCACTAACATGACTGGTTAGCTCTAACATGACTGGTTAGCTCTAACATGACTGGTTAGCACTAACAAGACTGTTTAGCTCTAGCAAGACTGGTTAGCTCAAACAAGACTGGTTAGCGCTAACAAGACTGGTTAGCTCTAACAAGACTGGTTAGCTCTAGTAAGACTGGTTAGCACTAACATGACTGGTTAGCTCTAACATGACTGGTTAGCTCTAACATGACTGGTTAGCACTAACAAGACTGTTTAGCTCTAGCAAGACTGGTTAGCTCAAACAAGACTGGTTAGCGCTAACAAGACTGGTTAGCTCTAACAAGACTGGTTAGCTCTAGTAAGACTGGTTAGCACTAACATGACTGGTTAGCTCTAACATGACTGGTTAGCTCTAACATGACTGGTTAGCACTAACAAGACTGTTTAGCTCTAGCAAGACTGGTTAGCTCAAACAAGACTGGTTAGCTCTAACAAGACTGGTTAGCTCTAGTAAGACAGGTTAGCACTAACATGACTGGTTAGCTCTAACATGACTAGTTAGCTCTAACAAGACTGGTTAGCTCTAACATGACTGGTTAGCTCTAACAAGACTGGTTAGCTCTAACAAGACTGGTTAGCTCAAACAAGACTGGTTAGCTCTAACAAGACTGGTTAGCTCTAACAAGACTGGTTAGCTCTAACATGACTAGTTAGCTCTAACAAGACTGGTTAGCTCTAACAAGACTGGTTAGCTCTAACAAGACTGGTTAGCTCTAACATGACTAGTTAGCTCTAACAAGACTGGTTAGCTCTAACATGACTAGTTAGCTCTAACATGACTGGCTACACTAAATACAAGGATACTCAGTTAATACATCATGTAGATACAACAGTATACTATCAATGTTACACAAACTACACCCAATGATATAGAAAGAAATATTCTACATTCTGGTGAGCGCCCACACAAATTTGAAGGACATACAACTTTGAAGCACATAAATAAGTCTGTCTATTTGATAAAAATGTCCGCATTTTTGTTACTTCATTTTTAGTTGTATCTATTGATGTCCCATTGTAATACGAATAATGTGCCCCTATAATCACCCTTAGTGGGTACGTATAATCACCCTTAGGGGATCAGTGTGACCTCTTACCTACGAAACGCTGAGTAATCATTCTTAACGCTGGCCTTCATGTTCTTCAGCTCGTCGAGGATAGCGAACATGTTGATGAACTTACCTGTGTGTAACGGGGGGGGGGGGGGTGTTGATAATAGTAGTGGTTGTGGTGGTGGTTGTGGTGGTGATAGTATTGTAGTGTTGCATGTAGTGGTGTTGCATGATTAGAATGTGTAATACAGAATCTTTAGCACATTTAACTTATACTACTAAATAATCGTATACATTTAATTATGATATAATTTTATTTATAAGAATATTAATTATAGAAATTATGATGAAATTTAATTTACTAATTTAACTTTAATATCTAATATGGTGATTAGTAGTAGTAACACACAAATCAAGCTATTTTAATGTAGACTTGATTTACTCAAATATTAGATTACAAGTAAACAATTGTATTAAAACCTTCCATAACAACATTTCATGAATATTTAAATACCTCGACAATGCTAATATTACAATGAGGACAATGATGATGACACATTGGGATGACTCTAAATACTAATTAAGAACATACTGACTTAGTCTGCAATGTTATCATCAGATATCACCTAGAAAGTAATGCTATAATAACATTAGCATAAGTTATAAGTTGATATTTACTACAAACATTCACAATTTATGTAGTACATCTATAAACTATGTGATTATATATATCTGCTAATACATATCTTTCAAGTTTACAATAAAAACTTTGATTTATACAAACTAGATCTACACATTTATAATATACATATATATATATATATATATATATGCAATATCATTTGATAATTTACTAGTATTAATTCCAAAACATATGTAGTTTTCAATCAACAACATGTAAATATACCTGTAATGAATACATATTAAATATACACCTATGCAGTAAGTAATACTTGATACACCTCACTATTGGTGTATGACATTCTTTACAAACAGCCGTAGGTTTCGATACATTACATATATATAAACTATTATTATTATATTATTATTGACTACAAAACACAAACTGGTATTAATGGGTGTCGTTAGATAAGAAAAAATAGAAATAAATCGAAAATACAGCTATATGTAAACTGGGTATAATCGTATATCTAAACAATCATCAATGTACCACTATTAACATAACCAGCCTGATATTCTCTACAATTAGTTAATACTAGTGATGTAAATGATGCCAGTCAAATATAAAGCATGATGCAGTCTAGGTCTCAGTTACCTAAAGTCTCAACTCGGCTCGGGCTCGTTTTTTTTTCTTCCGAAAATGAAAGTCTCGGCTCGGCATCAATAACCAAAAGTCTCGGCTTAGCATCATTTACACCACTGGTTAATATCTAAACTAATCAACTCCATCTTCCTATGTCTCTGTATGAATATATTACAATTCAGATTGCTTATCTATAGAGCACTAATCATACATGTATAACAAGTGTACTAATAGTATTAATACACATTAATCTTAAATATATCTGATTTATACTTAGAAAATTAATTAAATTATTTAAGTAAATAGAAAATAATAAGTTATTTTAAATAATTATATTCTGTGAAAGAGATATGAAATATTTTTTATACATTAATATATATATATGAATATCAGATTTTTAGATAATATTGATTTATCAAATGACGTCATACATATTAGTTTTAAATTTGTACACGTAAAATTGCTATCAATAAGTTGTAACAAATGTAAAATTTTAAATTTTAGAGACAAATTAAATATGAAATTATCGTGTTCGCTGAAACGGTTATTTATTAAACTGAGATTTTAAATCTAAATTCATTCAATCTAATTACGAATATATTTTATTTTAAAAAGAGTCAACCCCAATACTATAAGTTCGTACAAATACATCGTTTCATTTTATCAGATAAGCCAAATAGAAAATATTTTCTAAGGAAAGATATAACATGTGCGAATAGTTTAATTCGAATTTATACACAAAAATGACAACACCACCCATATAGGATCAATTTTCGAGAAAAAAAAATTGATTTTTAATAAACATAATTCGTATCAAACTGTATACTTTTAAAATGTAAAATAATATGTTTTTTTACATGATGAAATCTACATTTTCTTTACTAATATATAACAAAGTGAACTTATATTGCATGTAATTTAATAGAGCAATGAAAACATTGTTGTATGAAAATCGCGGAAAACTTAAATCTATTTCAGTGATTACGTTGTATATAATGGTAGTAGAGGCTACAGACATAGGACATACAGACATTACTAAACCTAGGTTGAGATGAGGTTACAAACACTACTAAACCTAGATTAAAGGTACAATATACAACTAAACCTAGAGTAAGGAGTGTGTTTATAAAGACACTACTAACCTAGAGTAAGGAGTGTGTTTATAAAGACACTACTAACCCAGTGTAAGGAGAGGTTATAAAGACACTACTAACCCAGGGTAAGGAGGGTGGTTATAAAGACACTACTAACCCAGTGTAAGGAGTGTGTTTATAAAGACACTACTAACCCAGTGTAAGGAGGGTGGTTATAAAGACACTACTAACCCAGGGTTAGGAGATGAGCCTCAGAGATGAAGTCATTCCTGCGTTGTTCGTGACTAATGGTGGACACCTCAGAGATGAAACATTTGATAGCTCGGCCCGTGAAGTAATAAAGGTCCATGAGCTTCTGAACTTGAGGTTGTAGTACTTCAACAGTCTTCTCGTAGATCTGTACACGGTTAGGCTGCTCGTTTGATCTCACCTAGTAGTGTGGGGTGGGGGGGGTTAGTAGGGGTGGTACCTATAGGTAGTAGGGGGTGCTGTAGTAGTAAGCTAATCTATATAAGGAGTTGGTATTACTTGTTCTGTAGATGGTATGGTAGATAGGAGGTAGAAGTGGGGTAGTGATAGAGCAGTCTATATAAGGAGTGGGGTATTACTGTGGAGTAGATTCACTGTAGTAGATAGATGGTAGTAGTTAAGATGTGATAGGTATTGTTCATAGGAGAGATTCACTATTAAAGTAAGAATAGAAACTATAATTATTAACTGTAGGATGTATGTATAGGTTGTAAGTTAAAGGAAATGGGATAGGGAAAGGTATACTAAACCAATATAAAGTAGTAATTGTGTATAGAGTTGGAAGTCTATACTTGTAATGATGATTATTATAGCTAGATGTATAGCTTTATACCATTATTTTTAAGTTTAAAGAGTACTGTGATATACTCTATAGGTGAAAGGGCTAAGGGAAGGGGTTACTAGTATAGGTTATTCAACTGGATGTAATGTAAGGGTTAGCATAAGGGTTCTATGTTTGTAAGAGTAATGTACACAGATGGGGATGATTAAGAGTTCTGAAATCAGGCATTTGACACTGTAATACTAGATAGGTTAAAGGTCAATACCCTTATGGTAACAGTCTTCTCATCCCAAGATAATAAGTAAATCATAAGTATAAGTAGAGGTATACGTAGAATTGACTTTTGTTGGTAAGAAATGATTAATGAAATATGTTGTAATATGATATGATATTGACACTGAATAGAGATAAGTGTAGTGGTCCAGTACTAAGTATGATAGTATGTATCCTACAGTAATAATAGATGATGGTTAGTGAGTGGTGGTTATGGAGTGGTGGTTATGGAGTGGTGGTTAGGGGTGTGTGTTGTGTGATACTAACATTAGGTAGAGCTCTACTGCAACATCTCCATGTGTACAGCATTATACTGGCCTCCATACCTTCATCTAGGAGCTTGTTCTGTGTGCGGTGGTGTAGTAGGGGGTGGTGCTAAAGGGGTGGGGCTAAAGGGGAGAGGCAGAGCGTGGTGGTACTAAAGGGGTTGCAGATGTGAACCTTCATCAAGTATCATGTATTATATTAGTGGTGGTAGTGGTATTGAGGGATCAATTGATAAGATGATGGAACTAGAGTTGATGGGGGTAGAGGGGAAGGAGGTAATATAACCATGTAGATGTACAATATCCTATAGTAAGTATTCTAGTCATCATTGTAGTACTATTAGCATAGAGTGAGGGAGGGGCTAAGGTGGGGCTAATAATAACCATGTCAGCATGCACTGAGGTAACACTATTATCATAGAGTGGGGCTAGGGTGGGGGCTAGGGTTAGGCTAATAATAACCATGTCAGCGTGCACTGAGGTAGTACTATCAGCATATAGTGGGGCTAGGGTAGGGGCTAGGATTGGGTTAGGTGGGGTTAATAATAACCATGTCAGCGTGCACTGAAGTAGTACTATCAGAATATAGTGGGGCTAGGGTAGGGGCTAGGGTTGGGTTAGGTGGGGTTAATAATAACCATGTCAGCGTGCACCTGAGCCTCTTCCATGTATCGCGCCACACCGCTTACAAAGGCTCCCTTGTCTTCAAAGTTTGTGTCAAATCTTGCCTCGTAGTGTATTGAGATAGGGGCAGCCTCTATACATGGCTAGATGTATGTGTGTATGCGTGTGTGTGTGTATGTAGTGTATGGAGGTAGGGGCAGCCTCTATACATGGCTAGATGTATGTGTGTGTGTGTGTGTGTGTGTGTGTGTGTGTGTGTGTGTGTATGTGTGTGTGTGTGTATGTAGTGTATGGAGGTAGGGGCAGCCTCTATACATGGCTAGATGTATGTGTGTGTGTGTGTGTGTGTATGTAGTGTATGGAGGTAGGGGCAGCCTCTATACATGGCTAGATGTATGTGTGTGTGTGTGTGTGTGTATGTAGTGTATGGAGGTAGGGGCAGCCTCTATACATGGCTAGATGTGTGTGTGTGTATGTGTGTGTAGTGTATTGAGATAGGGGCAGCCTCTATACATGGCTAGATGTGTGTGTGTGTGTGTGTGTGTGTGTGTGTGTGTGTGTGTGTGTGTGTAGTGTATGTAGGTAGGGGCAGCCTCTATACATGGCTAGATGTATGTGTGTGTGTGTGTGTGTGTATGTAGTGTATGGAGATAGGGGCAGCCTCTATACATGGCTAGATGTGTGTGTGTGTATGTGTGTGTAGTGTATTGAGATAGGGGCAGCCTCTATACATGGCTAGATGTGTGTGTGTGTGTGTGTGTGTGTGTGTGTGTGTGTGTGTGTGTGTGTAGTGTATGTAGGTAGGGGCAGCCTCTATACATGGCTAGATGTATGTGTGTGTGTGTGTGTGTGTGTATGTAGTGTATGGAGGTAGGGGCAGCATCTATACATGGCTAGATGTATACATGTGTGTGTGTGTAGTGATGGGTGGTAGTTAGGTAGATAGATAACATTTCTATTGTAATAAAACAATTTGTTTTAAACAAATAATAAATAAAAAAACGAAAATAATATAAAAATTAATTTACTTGTTCCATTTATAAACTAATAATTTACAAAGACTGCAGAGTGAAGGAGATAGTAGATAACATAGAGGGGGTAAACTAACCTGTTTGTCGGGTAACTCTAGGTTGTCAAGGTTATCCACATTGATGAGGGCGTCGGGTAGGTTTATCTTGTTCTCCTGTGTGATGTAGGTATACAATGTATACAGGGTGTACTATATACACACAGGCATCCTTAGCTATCTTTGAATAATACAATCATCATTAGCTATCTCTGTAATGTTAAGTATTGCGCTCCTAAGCATATGAACCAAGGAACACAGCTCAGAACTAACCACACACACGACTATGCGAGACTAAGGGATGTATTATAACCGTACAGTTAGCAATAGCTGCTGGAGGACATATGTTCACCTCAACTTAGTATCAGTGACTAGCTGCAGCATTGTAAAGTTAATGTACTGGCTGTGGTGTATACTTGATGGTGGCATTACTATTCATAGTATTGTAGTGGCTCAGCTATCACTGCTTCATCTTAACTAACAGACAGCATAGCTATCCTATGATGATAATGATTAATATAACTGGTTTATTAGCTCTAAAATAGGCTCCTTATAGGCTCCTTCATGCATAATATATTTATACTACTAATACTACTATAGTAATAGGTACTTTAGATAACTCTGTAATTTAATATCAACAATTGTTAGTAAGTCTATATAGTATATTACATATAATATATATATAATTAAGTGCATACTGTTATTAGCTTATCTTTTTCAATAGTTATAGTAAATTAATACATGCAGGATATATATGAGAAGTATGTTTAAAGATATGATAGAATGAAATTATCCAATATAGAATGTCAATATGCAGTTATTTCACTCACAAACAAGTTTATATACATCATAGCTTTACATATAATATGAATATTGATGTATTGTAATCTATTGTGAATTAGTTATTGATGTATGTGTGTGTGTGTGTGTGTGTGTGCATGTGTGTGTGTGTGTGTGTATGTATGTGTGTATTCATGTGTATATGAGTGTGGTATAAATTAGAGATGTATTGCATTACACTACAACTAAACATATATATATATATATATATATGTATATATACAATGGATATGAATGTTATAATTGTTACAATTAGGTGTATACAGATAAATACATAAATAAATATGTATATGTGTGTTTATGTATTTGATTTATATACTGTTGTATATGAAGTATAATATTAATACATATTAACAAGAATGACTCACTTCTAGTGAGGTATATTATATTCTGATGGTAGTAGTAGTAGTAGTAGTAGTAGTAGTAGTAGTAGTAGTAGTAGTAGTAGTAGTAGTAGTAGTAGTAGTAGTAGTAGTAGTAGTAGTAGTAGTAGTAGTAGTAGTAGTAGTAGTAGTAGTAGTAGTAGTAGTAGTAGTAGTAGTAGTAGTAGTAGTAGTAGTAGTAGTAGTAGTAGTAGTAGTAGTAGTAGTAGTAGTAGTAGTAGTAGTAGTAGTAGTAGTAGTAGTAGTAGTAGTAGTAGTAGTAGTAGTAGTAGTAGTAGTAGTAGTAGTAGTAGTAGTAGTAGTAGTAGTAGTAGTAGTAGTAGTAGTAGTAGTAGTAGTAGTAGTAGTAGTAGTAGTAGTAGTAGTAGTAGTAGTAGTAGTAGTAGTAGTAGTAGTAGTAGTAGTAGTAGTAGTAGTAGTAGTAGTAGTAGTAGTAGTAGTAGTAGTAGTAGTAGTAGTACTAGTAGTAGTAGTAGTAGTAGTAGTAGTAGTAGTACTAGTAGTAGTAGTAGTAGTAGTAGTAGTAGTAGTAGTAGTAGTAGTAGTAGTAGTAGTAGTAGTAGTAGTAGTAGTAGTAGTAGTAGTAGTAGTAGTAGTAGTAGTAGTAGTAGTAGTAGTAGTAGTAGTAGTAGTAGTAGTAGTAGTAGTAGTAGTAGTAGTAGTAGTAGTAGTAGTAGTAGTAGTAGTAGTAGTAGTAGTAGTAGTAGTAGTAGTAGTAGTAGTAGTAGTAGTAGTAGTAGTAGTAGTAGTAGTAGTAGTAGTAGTAGTAGTAGTAGTAGTAGTAGTAGTAGTAGTAGTAGTAGTAGTAGTAGTAGTAGTACTAGTAGTAGTAGTAGTAGTAATAATTAAGTATATTTTAGAGAATTAAATTTTTGTAAATTATTTTATTTATATTTTAAATAATTTTAATTGTAAAATAAAATTAATTAAAATTTATTAAAATGTAAACTATTATAATTACAAATTATACACTACTATTATTCACTTTGTTTTTAACACTGCATATAACTACACGCTTTAATTACGCCTAAAATGTTTACACTATTATTATCCGCTATTGCTTTGATCTTCGGAAAAGATGAGAAGAACAAAACATATAAGAACGAACATAAGAAAATCCACTTCAACGAATGCTTACGAGTTAGAACATTTGAAGAAAACGATACGATTCACTACAGGAAAACCTCGAATAAGAGCATTAAAAAGACTATTCTCTCCAAAAGAAACAGAAAGCCAGACATCAGAGTGAAGAGTCCGTTCCAACATTACGCGCAATACATGGGAGAAAGATACATAAGCGGAACCTTTACTAAAGAATACCCGACTTTAGACGACTATGCTGCTTTCGTCACTAAAACGTGGATGTCGTTAAGACATAAGAGACCTTATATCGTTAAGTACAGAAATAATAAAAGGAGCTACGTCAAAGAATATAATATACTCAACAAAATCAAGGATTCCGAAGTTGAAAGAGAAATCGAGGAAATGGATATCGACATATGTTAATAGTTTCTTTCCGAGGATGTATTACCCGATATTCTCAACTATGGCAACATGTAGGATACAATACTCAGGTATACCTTGTACAAACATACACATATACGTCACACTCTAAGAAAACCGCACCATGGTCACTATTAATCATGGCCAACATTATATAGACGCTCTTCTACCATAACATCAGAACTACTTCATATCCGAGAGACCCACTGCTGATCCTATAATGCTACTCGACGATTAATAGAAAGGGTTTAAAAACAAACTCTAAAGGCATGCAAGTATTTAAGATTTCAAAAAGATGAAGAGATATCATAACGACAAAGCATTAGACATCTATTAGTTGCTATAACTTATCATAGTTACGCTATTACACTAACAGCAGAAGAGACCTGTCAATGACACTGTTTAAAGAGCAACGCATCATAAGCTGAATATGTCGATGTCTATTAAACTAAAGGAAAACTGAAGTCGTGACATTTCATCTAGCACCTTCTGAATTGATATCATCTCGTTAACATTGAAAAAGAATAAGTTAATAACTTCAAATATCTAAGTGCTTGGATATCCTGCACTAGATTTTATAAAAATTAGCCATGTACAATATGTTAATTCCATTGATTTCCGACAATAAACGAGAACATTCAAAGCTACAAAAGAAACAATATTATTGTACGAAAGCGAATGCTCGTAGATGGAAAACTTGTAAATTGAATTGATAGATGATACATACGCCTTCATCAAATGTTAGTCAATACCTCATTTTAGGGCAATATATCAAACTGAATACATTATTGCGGAATGCTGAACACCACTGAAAAATCTCTGAAAGAAGGATACGATCATCAGACCTAACTACTTTCGATACGAAGATGAGCTAGTGCAGCATAACAGGTAACAAGAAAAGCTTAACTAAATAGTGACAACCAATCTAACACATTCGTCACGACGTTCTCAATAAGGCTTCAAAGATGGTGGCACATTTAGAAATTGGAAAATGAAACGCAAAGAAGTGAAAGCAGGATCTGGTCGAGCGAGAACTGAGCCAACGTTAAAGTAACTCAAGTATGTAATATATGTAAATTTATGAAATAATCAATTGATAACAAGAAAAAGTTATGATTATATATCGCAAAGATGTTCTCATGAATTAAATTACTTCCCTCTAATAAACTATTAAATGTATATTTTATTATTTTTATATTATATATAATTTTAAAATATTTTAAAATATATAGTACTACTACTACTACTACTAGCGCTACCTATATAGTGCCACCTAGCACTGACCTTGGAGTGTGGTTGTTCCAGATGTTCGTGATGAGCGCCGGAGAACTGATGTTTAGATGATATCTGACTTGCTCTGAAGCCAGCATCACCATGACCTCTAGACATGACCTTTAGGCTCCTGAGTACGTGTTATATATCTTAGTTCAGTATTAGGTACTATTGTAACTAACAGTAATGATGATAACTACTCTAAGTACAAGCACCTAGTGGTACATAACTTTGTTATAGATAACCTGGTATAAATAGTATAGTAATACATTAAGCCGTGTACACACCGCTAGCATCAAGCACAGCATCAAGTGCAGTAACAAGTCGCCGCCTAAAATCTATCAAAAGTTCTATTTTTGAGTAACAAGTCGCCGGTGCTTGATGCTCGCTATGTGAACAGCTATTTGCGCGGTACCAAGCGCAGTAACAAGTCGCCAGCCTCTAGTAACAAGTCGCCGTCAAATTCAACTCGTTCAATTTTTAGAAATATACCCAGTAACAAGTCGCCACACATGCGGTACTTGATGCTCGCTATCTGGACACACATAATAATGTATACCTAGCATCAAGTGCAGTAACAAGCACAGTAACAAATCGCCGTGCTTGATGCTAGCCGTGTGTACACGGCTTTAAGTAACATTACTAATATAAAGTGTTCTGTGGCCACATTAAGGAATATTCACTCACAAATCTCACATTCGTGAACGTGATTAACTATTGTTCAAACTAAAACTGTGATTATTATTCATACATATTCGCATCAGTCATTGGTCTCGGATGTATAACATTAATTATACATCGATGATATTGTAATGATAATGCACTGCTAATGTGCTTATAGGTTAAAAGTAACGTTTAATGTAGTATATAGTTAGAACTAACTTAACGTATTTAAAAAAACATTTAAAAACATGTATATATATATGAATATTTTATAGAAATATATACACTACAAAATAATGGATAGTAAGAATAATGGAATTAAGTATTATTAATATAAAACAAAAAAGTTATTAAAAATATCTCTTTTCCCTATATTTTGCATGTAAATTCGAGAATGTGATATACGCCTTCAGTACTATAGTGAAGTAAACATTAGTAATGATCTAACTAGGTACGTTTGCACCCATGACTAATACTTGATTGACAGCTGGAAATAATGTAATGTTTACATCATTTAGTTACGTATAACGATTATGATATAAATAAAATAGTAGAAATTTAATTATTACATTTAAATTATAAATAAATAACAATATTATAATCATCAATTCACCTGGTTTCACATATTTAGAATGATTAGATATATTTTATAGGTGAGTATTAAATTATATATTTAAATAACTAGTTAATATAAGAGGTATTTAATGTATTTATATATATATTCAAATTAATTAATCATGTTTATTTATATATCATTAGAATATATTTTTATTTTCATATCCATACTCACAGATAAATAAAATTTCATAATAATACAAAACTATTTACTATTAAATATATATGAGATTGTTATCAGTTTTACCAGGCCCAATTATTTATCTCATAAATCTGAGAACTACAATAGATGAGTCACTAATAGTGACTCACTGTGCTTACTATCCTGAGAATATATATATATATATATATATATATATATATATATATATATATATAAACTCTATTATCGATGTATGTATAATATTATCTTAAACTCTGAAAAAAATTAACCTATAGTAAAGTCCCTCGATTGCATATATTACTAATGTCAATCTGATAGGTATATTTACTATTTACTATATACTATATTATATCGGCATTGTACTATAGAAGTAAAATCTCGATATTATGAGATATAGAGTTTGTTGAGGCGTGTTTGAAATCGCATGCGACACGTACACCATCGTATATAGTGAGTCATGCATGTTCATGTACATACGATAGCTATATATATACAGGGCTATAATCCTAGATCACCACTTGTATATTACACTATTAATAAATATAGAAAAGCCTTCGTTTATTAATACGAACATTCCTTTGAAATCCTAACGTATGTATATTAGATTATATTAGACCTATTAAAATAATCCTAGAGTTACCATAAACCCATACTACTAGTATGATACTAGTTACTTGTTACATACCAGTTACATATACATCATTCTACATCACTATGTTGTCGGATGGTATATAATATGGAACACGTTTATAACCGGCGCCAAAAATCTATGATTAATACTTATTCAATATCGGAGCGCGCGCTTTCGCAATTGAGACTCCCGCCTCTAGATATAGACGTGTCATAATATATAGATAGTATTTGACCTAGATCGTTATTGCTATATCTAGCCTAAGGTAAACTATAAACCTATGATTCCATATATAACTATAGTCATAATTCCTTTGTTAAAAAACTCGTGAATAAATGTGTGTGTGTGTGTGTGTGTGTGTGTGTGTGTGTGTGTGTGTATACATATATATGTGTGTGTGTGTATATATAAAGTACGTATCTCTCTCAATATATATACGTTTCAACTCCGAAAGCGTGAGCTGCGATATCGAATAAACTATTAGTCATATATTTTTGGCGCCGGTTATGAACCACAACCTATAATATTACATAGTATGTTTGAACATTAATTACGATGATATGTATATTCTATCATCTATGAATAGCTACGCTTATATATTCACAGTTGTGATACATTACTACAATATAATTATTATTATAGTTTTTATTTGATTAAATTGATATGCTATATTTTAGAATATCTCAGATGTTTATACATATACCATAAGTTATGGTGACCATAATCATTATGATAATGGTCAATAACACACATAATAAAATATGCAAGATATCGGTTATAGGCTATACAGTATAGCAAATATTATTATGATATATAATAATTATAGAGTATATATGTTATATATAAACTATATATTATATAATATATACTATATAACATATATTTAATATACTAAAATTATAATAATTACACTATAATTTATAGCATTCAACTATTTTTTCATATTTAATATTATATTAGTTATATAAAACACAGTAATTATAGAATACCTAAATATATATATAAAATAAGATTTTCTTGTTTGTATAGAATAATTTATTCAATAAATATAAATGTTAACTCTCAATATGAGTTGGTTACTAATTTGTAATGTATAACATTTATGATGTATCAGAATATTGTTATTTTATGTGGATATTATAAAATTGTAATTGGAAATTATACTGCTGCAATTAGTATAATACACTGAATTAGTATACTAGTACTAAGTATAACTCAACGGGTATATTAATTACATATTAAGTATGATTTGGACATCCGTATTTAATACATAATTTATTAAATAATTTAAACTTTACTTTAAAGTATTATAATAATTATACTTTGTATGAGGACCATCTGAATTATAGTGTATATAATAGTATTACGGTTGATAAATTAAATATAAATTAAACTCACTAAATAATGATTATATGTTTAATATATTCATTTATATTGTCTTTTATTATTAATTTGATATCAATTACAGTGGTTTATGAATAATATTTTTAATAAAGTTTTCAATTGAATATACTAATTTATGTGTTATTCAAAATTCTTTAATATAAAGTTTAAATTCTTATGATAATAATAAAATATATCGATAATATTAATTATATTTATATTAACCTTTATATAAGTCAATATAATAACAACAATAATTAACAAAACAATTATATACTATATAAATATATATATTTATAATTATAATTACTTCCGATTATGTTATTTATAATAATTATCATTATCATTGGTAAACAATTTGTATTACAATTTTTATTTGATATTGTACAATAGATATTTTTATAATTTCTTCATATATAAAGAAGTATTTTAATATATAAATTATAAATCTAATGTATTAATATAAAGTATAAACATACATATATATTTATTAGTATCGATCTGTCTCTTTTACACACCGTTAATACTATATATATAATTTATAATTAAAGTTGTTTACCTAAAAAATGTAGTAAGAAACTACTAATAATTTCTTGTAATTGATTACAACACATTTGTTTATAATAAATATTATAAGATAATTTATATCTATTATATAGTTGTATAATATCAAATAATACTAAGTTTATTATATTGATTATATTTATATTGATTATATATGTATTCTATACAAATATTAATTGTCTACTAATTATATTAAAAAGTACTATTATAATTATAATAAATTATTAAATAATTAGATACAATATTGTATTGATTATATCATTTCATAATAATTAATATATTAAAATAATATAAATTAATATACAATTTTAATATAATTACTATGTTTTTAATTGCATATTTAATATAATAGGATATTTAATATCATTATCATAATGATATTATGATTATGATTATGATTATGATAATTATTATAATTATTATATGGTAATCTTTTAATTAGTAATTCATTATGATAATGATTAGCGTAATTATTATGTAGACATATGTAACAAATATATTAACAAAAATAACTAAATATGCTTATAATAATTATCAATAAAATTAATTTAAATATGTAGTACATGAAAACCTTTCAAGAAATAAGTAGGGTAATTCAGATTAATAATTTAGCTGTGCAATTAGTTTTGAACGGCGAAGAACCATATTTTTAAATAAAACCAATTTATAGTAGAATAATAGTATCAGGGTCAAAACTAACGCGCGATAGTTAACAAGTAAACAAGATACGCACATACTATATATTATTCACTAGATATCATATACCTACTATTATAACATAATGTATTTAATCGATCGATAAAGTAGACTAACGCGCTATTAATACAACAGTGTACGACACACAGTAGCTCACAGTAGCGGTGACATGGACCCGAGCGCTCAGCCCGCCGCCGACGTCAACATGGAATCAGGCTGCGACGACGACAAACCGCTGGGAGTCCTCGACCAGATCAACGCCGCCGTCAAACAGGAGTCTTCTGCTTCGTCCCTAACGCAGCGCTCCGTCTCCGACATCATGCCTCCCTCGGTGGTAGCGGCTCCTCAACTCGACGTTAAACCTCTGCTGGCACCACCTATTGGTACGGCGCCGCCGGACGTTAAACCGACGCTGATCGGCATCGAAGCGAAGCCCCCGCTGCAACCGCTGCAGCAGCAACAGCCGATGCAGCAGCAACAGCAGCTCGTCGATATCAAACCGCAGTCTACCGCGGAACTCATGGTATCTACGCCTCAGATGAAAGGTGATGTATACCGAGTACAGCAGTTATGCAATTAGCTATGTTATAGGTATTCGATATCCTTCCTCTATTATATTCGATATTCGGGAATAATTCTATTTATATATATATATATGTATATTGCCCTATTTCACAATGTTAACAGTAGAACACCCACGATGCCCCCAATCTAACCACGTTAACAATACCCCCCCACCCCTGTTAACCACGCCCCCCCTCCCTCCCTAGTTTCCCTGGAACACCCTACGATGCTCCCAATCTAACCACGTTAATAATACCCCCCCCCCACCCCTGTTAACCACGCCCCCCCCTCCCCCCCTAGTTTCCCTGGAACACCCTACGATGCCCCCAATCTAACCACATTAACAATACCCCCCCCACCCCTGTTAACCACGCCCCCCCCACTCCCTCCCTAGTTTCCCTGGAACACCCTACGATGCTCCCAATCTAACCACGTTAATAATACCCCCCCCCCCACCCCCATAGTTTCCCTGGAACACCCTACGATGCCCCCAATCTAACCACATTAACAATACCCCCCCCCTACCCCTGTTAACCACGCCCCTCCCCCCCCTAGTTTCCCTGGAACACCCTACGATGCCTGTACCCGTGACCGCGCCCCTCATTCAGACCGCTCAGGTCAACGTGGGCCTCATCGGTCAGCCCGTGGTGATGGCCAGTCCATTGCCCCAGGTCAGAATGCATTATAGCCCAGCGATACCATCCCTGTTAATCCCAGTCTATAGTATTTATACGTATTAAAGGGGTTTCACACCAACGCAATTATTAACTCTAATAATTAGAGGTTAAACCCCTTTTATGGATATTTAAATAATATAATTAAACTTTAACATCTAGCGTTCGAGTTGGTGTGAAACTCCTTTTACATAACATCTACTTTCCTCCCTATGTACTTTACCACACTATTGTTATTTTTACTTGGTGGCGTCCTTTCATCCCATCCAGGAACTTAGGTGAAGTTTTCACTTATAACCATATATGGCTCTAATGTCCCTTCTAAGCCGCTCTCGTGTTAAGGCATCCGTGGTTTTGACGAGAGCCTATCATTTATTTATACACAATTATATAAGATCACCTTTAAATGATATTTTAAGACCTATTGTAACAGTCCGGATGATGCTCGAACTCATGTCCTACTGCTTATGTGTCTGACACCTTATCCACTGAGCCACAAAGGCAGTTAATAATATATATATATATATTTTAATGGGCGACAACAAAACATATGTTATATTATTGTGAAGCTCTTTAGGAGAAAAATCATATTATTATTATAAACTAGAAACCGTAACATACGAAAAACAAAATTATTCTAATAAATATTATTATTATTATATTATCATATGCTATTCCGATATTAATATCATCTACTGACTCTATTGAAATGATTATAATATTTATATATGATATTTCATAGAATTAATGTATAGAGTAATAATGTACTACCCAGGATATAGTAGTGAACTTCCTTTAATCTCTACTACATAACTTTACTTACTTATTTAATTATATATATTATTTATATGCAAATTATTCGTTGTTTTATTCATTTGTTGTTAACCTATCATTATTTCTATGGAATAAAATACATATATCATATCATTCAATGGTTTTAACCCTGTCCTAGTAATATATTAGTATTATTATTGTTGATATTATTTGTAACACTCCAGATTGTGTTCAATATCTACTTTAGATATAATTTAGACATAAATAAATATATAAATAAAATACAATTCAATAAAGTTAATCGTTAGACAATTGTAATCTTTATACTTTCGATAATATGTTTCGATTATATATTTGCTTAAATATATTATAAATTAATACAATAAAATCACAGTAATAAGTATGTGATTCTGTAAAATTGACAATGATATGTGGTTATACTGTTTCACACATTCGATATATTGGATCGACATAGATAGTAGAACGCGGGTTCAAGCCATGTCCAGACCAATAAAGTTGGTCTTAAAAAAATATTTAAAAGTGATCTTATATAATATAATATAATATTACGGCTCTCGTTAAAACCTATGACTTATATAATTATAGTCGTTCGTAAAATAACATCAGGTTAGAATACTATCGTGTGAAAGCGATCAGTACCTACTAGGTACCCAGATATACTCAGTCTGGGTATATCCCCATCGCATTCACACGTTGCATTGGGCACCCAGTGTAGGTATATCCCCAACGCATTCACACGCTGCATTGGGTACCCAGTCTGGGTATATCCCCAACGCATTCACACGCTGCATTGGGTACCCAGTCTGGGTATATCCCCATCGCATTCACACGTTGCATTGGGCACCCAGTGTAGGTATATCCCCAACGCATTCACACGCTGCATTGGGTACCCAGTCTGGGTATATCCCCAACGCATTCACACGCTGCATTGGGTACCCAGTCTGGGTATATCCCCAACGCATTCACACGCTGCATTGGGTACCCAGTCTGGGTATATCCCCAACGCATTCACACGCTGCATTGGGTACCCAGTCTGGGTATATCCCCAACGCATTCACACGCTGCATTGGGTACCCAGTCTGGGTATATCCCCAACGCATTCACACGCTGCATTGTGTACCCAGTCTGGGTATATCCCCAACGCATTCACACGCTGCATTGGGTACCCAGTCTGGGTATATCCCCAACGCATTCACACGCTGCATTGGGTACCCAGTCTGGGTATATCCCCAACGCATTCACACTCTGCATTGGGTACACAGTCTGGGTATATCCCCAACGCATTCACACTCTGCATTAGGTACCCAGTCTGGGTATATCCCCATCTCATTCACACGCTGCATTGGGTACTCAGTGTAGGTATATCCCCATCGCATTCACACGCTGCATTGGATACCCAGTCTGGATACCATCTTATTCAGACTGGGTATACCCAGTCTGGTATACATATACAAATATTAACGCCCACATATTATGTTTGAATACTCCCTTATAGATATAAATCCGATTTTCTAGTTTCTCCGTTTAACCTTTGACCCCGTTCCTCGCAGAACATCGTTATCGGAGCAGCCCCATCGACCCAGCAACAGATGGTGCTGCCGAAACCATTGATAATAGGGCAACCACCGCCGTCACCTCAAGTGTTACAGGTTACGGGGGTAACTAGAATGATCCTATTTATTTATTTAAAAATAATTATCAAATTAGCGACACCTAACGAGATATTCATATAGAAAATAGTAGGATTTTTTTTGCCTATTTTCAAAGACCCGTGAAAAGAAAATAAAATATGCTCCGACGTGAAATAAGAATATAAATTAATAATAATAAAAGAAAAATAAAATCGTACACTTAATTAATTTATAAACAGTTTACATAGTATTTAATAATAAATATATTGTTTTGAGTACTTTTAAATATGATACGATGTATAAATCAATCAACTTTACTTCATCTCTTAGTTCACACAAGTGATGTAAATGATGCTGAGCTTTTGATGCCGAGCCGATACTTTCATTTTCAGAAAACAAACGAACCCGAGCCAAGACTCTATTTTACAAAACATTACCGAGTCGAAATGATGCTTTTTTGAAATTACATTTTAATATTAATTTTATATATTTCACATTTACATCAATTTAAAAAAAATAATCTCATCAATTTCGCAATTCAGTGAATAATAATGTCAATTTCATTTAGTGGTGTAAATAATACCGTGATTTTTGATGCCGAGACTTTTATTTTCAGAAGAAAAAAATCGAGTCCGAACTGAGCCAAGACTCTAACAAAACGAGCCCGAGCCGAGTTGAAACTTTAGGTAACTAAGACTGCATCATGCTTTAGATATGAGCATCATTACATTACTAGTTCACACCATAGATTTATAGTTACCCTAGATTGGTTATAACGTGATGTTTCTTCAACAGGCATGGAGACTTGATTGTTGTATCCTAAGATGGCCGACCATCACACATATTATTATAGTAGCGCATACAATAAAGTATTATTTAATCAAGTTAAATGTAGCCATTATGTTGCAGTGTAAATATATAATATTTAAGAAAAAAAATATTTATTTTGATATAATCGGAATTTTTTTATTTTATAAGCGTATATAGAAAATAATCGAATGTATTTAAAATAAATAGTATTTGTTTAAATATGTATTATTAAAAGTATGTGTCACGTGATGGTCGGCCGTCTTAGGACGCATACATGAAGTGTCCAGTTAAAATATAAATGTATGGTTCACAGTGTGAACTTCACACTAGTAAAGTAAAAATCTAAAGTATCGATGTAGTCTCAATCTCACTTACCTAAAGTATCAACTCGGCTCCGGCTCGTTTTTTTTCAAAAATGAAAGTATCGGCTCTGCATCGATAACCAAAAGTCTCGGTTCGGCATTACAAATCTCAGCATTATTTACACCACTAGATCACATTAACAATATTGGGCTCATATATTAGGGCAGGAGAATTTAAAAGGAATAGTAACACACAATGGGTACTATCCATATAACAATTGATGTTAACTATATCTTTGTGATGATCATAACACCTATATATATATATATATATATATATATATATTTTTAATATTGCTTAGTTATGTAGTCCATATTCTTAGTTAACCATTATTTCCATTTGTACAAAAAAAATATATATTTTTGTATATAACAATATATTTATGTAATCATTTATCTATCATTTCACGTAAAAAGATTACCTACATTATGTATATTAATTAGTATAAATTACGTTTTATAACACATACTATTAAAAATAAGCATTCAATATAGTATAATTAAAATATTTCACTAAATTTGAAAGCTATTTTCTCTGTATTTTATTTTATTAATATTACTAAAAAGTCCAGAACTATTTATTCTTTAATATAAACTGTAGACATTTTCAGTATATTCAGATAACACACATAAGCTTATGCATACCATTTATTTAATAATATAATTTCATAATGAAACTGTTATATCAGGTTTCTGTGATTATATTCAATTCTCTAAACAAATAAATACCTTCAAATTACTTTTATTTTAAAATAATATATATTTTATAAATAAATAAATGTAATAGTCATATAGAATGATGTATTATTATCTGTGATCATATCTATTTACACGAAGAAGGGCCACCTCGTTGATAAAAATAATCCCCTATATATACTAGGTCACATTTATTTACTGAACTAAAATAATGTAAATATATATATATATTAATATTTATATATGTATATAGTTAATATTTATAATTATACCTTTGCTAGCAGTGCTTTTTTGAAGGGCATTTTGTTGTAAATATCACCCCCCCCCACTTTTAAATATTTGCCAACAAAAAAATCAGATTTTTTCATAATCAATTTAATCATAATCCTATTTATTTATTATAAATCAATATATTTATTGTATTATATTATTATTCATATACAATTAAAAATAAAATAATTATTTTTTGAATTTGACCCCACTTTCAGATTCTTAAAAAATCCTCTAAACTTAGTTCATAGTTAACACTATCGACCACCCCGATGATACAAACTCCTAACTCACCCCTAACTCACCCCCTCTCATGCACCCTCAACAGTCATCCCAGAGTCAGGCACAACTGCAGCAGCTGAAGCAGCTTCAGTTCGAAGCCCGAAAGAGCAGCACACAATCCTCGGACCCCAACGCTAAAGTACATCTACCTATTCATATGTGTGTGTGTGTGTGTGTGTGTGTGTGTGTGTGTGTGTGTGTGTCTGTGTGTGTGCGAGGGCTGCATATGTATGAATGTAATGTAGAATAGAATCTATTTATTATTAGTTTTAAAATTAAAAAATTTAAATAAATAAGTTTTAATAAATTAAGGGTAATTGTCTCGACGAGCAACAATGCTTCTACAATTACCCAGGTACTTATGGGTACTTATTGGTACTTTTACCTAAATCTGATGATAATAATAATAATAATAATTTCATTTATTTTAGCTATTTCATTCAATCCTTTTTCATAGCATGCGTAACTCACTCCTCACATTAAGATATCACCTTCTCCTCACGCCTCACCGGAATATATATCACATACGTATAACACCACACTTATACATAATGTTAACGATGTATCAACGAGTTCTCATGTGCACATTTCCCTCACATTTCTTGCATAACTTTAGACAGGCACATTCTTACCTCTATCATCAGTCAAACCTACTCTATACATTGTACAATAGAATACGTCATTCACCTGTGTGTGCATGCCCTGTTCATCTTTGACATCGGTATTGATTATTATCGTATTATTGATCATATTGATTAACAAAGGACGGGACATTTAGTCTGCTCTACCTTATACAATGCATAGATAACAATGTGCAGTCAGTGATTTGTACACCTCAACATAGATGTATTTCAATGGGATGTTTTAATCGTCGACTTCGTTTAAGCAGCTATTCTATTTAATGTTAAACTATAACTATTCTACTGCCATCCCTACATGTAATACGATAAAATCACTTAACCATGAAGTAATGTTCAATAAACCCATAAGCTCTCGTCCTGTCTTCATTAAGATAGACTACCCCTTACTTCAGATATCATTATCATATTATGTATGCACTACATACTACTACCTGATACCCGATATCTCATAGACTTGTATGCATTATACAAACCCTATCTCTACCCTACCTCATAGACTTGTATGCATTATACAAACCCTATCTCTACCCTATCTCATAGGCTTGTATGCATTATCAAACCCTATCTCTACCCTATCTCATAGACTTGTATGCATTATACAAACCCTATCTCTACCCTATCTCATAGACTTGTATGCATTATCAAACCCTATCTCTATTAATCTCATAGGCTTGTATGCATTATCAAACCCTATCTCTACCCTATCTCATAGACTTGTATGCATTATCAAACCCTATCTCTATTAATCTCATAGGCTTGTATGCATTATCAAACCCTATCTCTACCCTATCTCATAGACTTGTATGCATTATCAAACCCTATCTCTATTAATCTCATAGGCTTGTATGCATTATCAAACCCTATCTCTACCCTATCTCATAGACTTGTATGCATTATCAAACCCTATCTCTATTAATCTCATAGGCTTGTATGCATTATCAAACCCTATCTCTACCCTATCTCATAGACTTGTATGCATTATCAAACCCTATCTCTATTAATCTCATAGGCTTGTATGCATTATCAAACCCTATCTCTACCCTATCTCATAGACTTGTATGCATTATCAAACCCTATCTCTATTAATCTCATAGGCTTGTATGCATTATCAAACCCTATCTCTACCCTATCTCATAGACTTGTATGCATTATCAAACCCTATCTCTATTAATCTCATAGGCTTGTATGCATTATCAAACCCTATCTCTACCCTATCTCATAGACTTGTATGCATTATCAAACCCTATCTCTATTAATCTCATAGGCTTGTATGCATTATCAAACCCTATCCCTACTCTATCTCATAGACTTGTATGCATTATACAAACCCTATCCCTACTCTATCTCATCCGATAGCTGTAGATTATACTTGCATGCACGTCATTCACGTAACTGTTGACTATGTACCAACTTAACAATGTGTCCGCACTATAATGAGAGTTCTTAATCACCATCATCATCATCATCATTATCGTCATCATATTCACCATCATTATTGTCATCATATTCATCATCATCATCATCATCATCATCAATATCAGCATCATCACCATCATCACCATCATCATCATATTCACCATCAGTAACAGCATCATCATCATCATCATCATCATCATCACCACCATCATCATCAGCATCACCACCATCATCATCAGCATCATCATCATAATTCATCATATATTGTATTTATATAAATATTAAGTTTCGAAAATGAATAGTTCGATTCAATACAACAATTGAATACTGTATCGGCGTGAACTTGTTAATACTGCATTAGTTGTATACACATTGACCTTGACCTCGACCTTCCTTTGACCTCAGATATTGGAGAGGAAGCGACTTCAAGAACTCGTCAAGGAAGTAGATCCTATGGAACAGCTCGATGAAGAGGTGGAAGAAGTTAGTACCTCTGAATGGCTGGGTAATCCTGTCAAACTATAGTCTATGTATATGTATGTATATATATAGATATTGTATATGTATATGTATATAGATTATTAATTTATAATATAAATATAAATTTTATATATACAAATATATATATATGAATGAAGATAGTTTATTGAGTTCAGAAATTACAACTTAGAAAATACAATTTCTGCTCAAAGGAGAGTAACAGAGATTATCTCGTAATCTATACTCACAAAGAGGGTACTCTCCAATAAAATAATAATATAAAATTGTTAATAAATAAATTACGGATAATATAACTACAAAAATAAACTAAAATTTATGATTATAGAGATAATAAAAATAGTAAATAAAATTATTAGGATAAGTTAGCTGATATGTATAATTAATTAATAATTAACTTAATATTTGTTTAAATATTTGAGTTTATATTATTTTTAAATAAATTGCAATTTAAAAAATAAAATACATGTATTTTAGATTTTTACAGTGATTGTTTAAATTATACCACTTTTTGTACTTAGTAAGTCTACTACTTCTTTGATTATTAATATTATTATCTTAAATTGTTACTGTATATAAATAACATATAATAATATATTAATATTGACAGGATAGTGTATTATACTTTATATTTTTAAAATAAATTATAATAAACTTCACATTTTTAATAACAAAATATAAAAAATATGTCAACTATTTTTAAATATTTTTTTTACATCATTTTAAATAAAATATATTTATAAAAAGTCAATACTTATATGTAGTAGAATAATATCTATTGAATACAAAAAAAGTACTTCATTATCTTTATTAGTTTAATATCCTTAGGATTTAAGCTAGAGCTAGAATTAACATTGTAAACCCCAACGCGAGTTTGCACCCTTAATTAATTAAATCATATATATATATATAGAATTTATATAGAATATATATAGAAAATTTTGTATATAAAATTTTGTATTATGAAACTTATATAGATTTTTTATACGATTTGGTGTTTTATTAATTAATCTTATTATTTGTTGTTATATAAATATTTTATTAAGATTACTCTTATAATTTATTCCCCAGATTATCAGAAAATACATATAGTTTTGTACTATTAGTAGTATAAATTTTAAGGAAATTTTTTTAAATAAATTTATTAATTAACTATTTTTATTTTTATTTTCCGTGATATTTTTTTATAATTCAATTTATTATCGATGTGAATCCCTAGAAATTTGTATTGCTTTACACATTCAATGGTTTTATTATTTATAGTTATTAAGTTATTTATGTTTATAAAACTTTTATCGTTATATAAGTACATTATTTTTGACATATACATATATTATAATATTTATAAAGTGACAAATTACTTACAAATTTAAAATTAATTAAAAAATGTTATTGTTTATATTAATATAATTTATTCGGTTATTTGTTGATAAATTATTATCATCAAACTTTATTATGAGCTTATTTGGATATCTACGAGGTATAAGAAAACAAAATAATTATTTTTCTAACAAACAATTTTTTTTACAACTACAAAAATATTTTTTTGTTAAAATTCTCAATAAAAGTAATTTTTTGAAAACATTTATGCTATTTTTATACTATCACTTATAATGTTATCTTCATATATGATGATAGACATATATAATATAAAACAAAAATTTAGTAAAAATTAAAAAATATATTAAAATATCTGTTGATCGATTTAATTATTAAAAAAAATTAAATATTTGATAAGGATTTTTAATATAATACATATGCAACAAATCAATGTTAACTTGTACACATTTTTAAATATTGTTAAAATTCTCAATAAAAGTAATTTTTTGAAAACATTTATGCTATTTTATATATTAACACTTATAATTTTATCTTGGTTGAAAGTTTTGCTATCTCGCTCACAGTAGGTCATAAATGTCACAATAAACATATTTATGAAGTTTCATCACAAACTATTTAATATTGGTAGAACGAAAGCACTTTAATGAAAAAAATATTTGCATTTATTTTACAATGTAAATTTATATAAATAGAAATTTGTTCTTATGTATTTTATATATTTGTGCAAGTGCGAGTTGTCATAAAAATAAAATATAATAATATTTAGCAAATACATGTATAAATATATTATAATTTTAAGAAAGTAAAAAATTACATAAAAATTTCAAATTAATTTTAATTTTTTTAATTTTTTTATTAATATAATTTTTTCGATTCTTTTATTTATAAATTATTTTAATTAAGCATCACCCTTTGTTCTGATTTTATATTGGATATCTACGAGGTATAATTAAAAAAAAATTGTTTACAACATACTTTATTTGTTGTTAAAATACTCAATAAAAGTAATTTTTTTTATAATTATATGCTATTTTTATATTAATACTTATAATTTTATATTCATATAATGATGATAGACATATATAATATACTTTTTTTTTTATTATTCCATTAATATTTTTTTTTTCGATTTAGAAAAAATATAAAAATAAATTAAAATTTTCGTTAGATCAATTTAATAATTTTTTTTTATATGTTAAACATTTTTTAAGTATTTTTTATATACTACATATGCAATATAAAAGGCAATTTTTAATTGTAAAAAATTATTCCTATCATATATCTGTAATTTAATTATTTTTCGTAATTTTCAATGTAAATTCATGTCTTTTTTAAATATTGTTTAGCTTTCGGAATTTTTGTCGGTTTTGAATTATTTTTTTTATTACATCTAGAATGATTAAAAGGAGTTATTCCGAGTTAGTTGACACTTTTCTATGAAGGAACAAACAAGTTATCAAAACAGTCTCTCCTAGTGTAAATATATGCTATTTTTATATCAATACTTATAATGATGATAGACATATAATATATATTTTTTTTTATTATTCCATCGATATTTTTTTTACCGAGCGAGATGGCACTTTTATTTGAAGGGACTACAAAAATTACCAAAACGGGCTACCCTAGTGTACAAATATAGTATATTTAATATACACATATATAGAGAAATTAGTGCAGCATTGACTGATTATGTATTTCTTATATGATTTTAGTTTATAAATATATATATATATATAATCAGGTTTGGTAGAATTAGGGGTTTTTGGGTTATTGGGTTTTTAGGTTTAAACCTTTTGATAATTTTAGGGGTTTTTGGGGTTTTTGGGTTTTTTGGGGGTTTTTCATTTTTGTTTTCATTATTATTTCAGGGTTTTAGTATATAATTAATTATTATTATTTAATTATCACATTTCAATTAATTTACAAGTAAGTTAATAATTATATATATATGTACTTTTTGATTCTACTCTTTCCTTTATTCCTCATATTACTGCCATCACTAAATCTGCAAATTATCATCTATTTAGAATTAGAAAAATACGAAAATCAATTACTGTATCTCTTACTAAAACTCTAGTTAATCCCCTTGTCCTCTCACGTATAGATTACTGTTCTTCGATCCTTATCAATCTTCCATTATACTCTCTATATCCCCTAAATCGAGTTATTCATTCATCAATCCGTACAACATATAAACTCCGTATTCGAGATCATACCTCTACTTCCCCATACCAACACTTTACTCCATGGTTCCCATTAAACAAACGATCTGCTTAACGCATACTATCTATTGTTCATTCCTCAATATACTCTTCAAATTGCCACTCCTATATTTCTGCTTCTCTAGTACAAAGATCTTCCCTTCCATCACTTAGAAACCATGAATTTCATTTTCTATCTACTCCAATTCTCCATCCCTCAAAAATGAATACTCGGGCACTGAGTTATATTAGTCCAAAACTATGGAATTCACTCCCACCCTATATTAGATCCATACAATCGCATAAAATATTCATGAAATATATACAACAATTTATATCAGGTGGCAACCTGTAATACTAATATTGTTTGTCATTATTATTTTATTTATTAATTTATGTACGGTTTATTATATTTTATTTTATTATTAGTAATGGTATTTATTGTTTTACCTAATCTATTATTTTTATTCTATATATACACTTTTGAGAAATCATTTATGATTTATTTAAGTGTTTAAATAAACTTTCAATCAATCAATCAATATATATATATATATATATATATATATATATATATATGTATACCGATGAGTCTATTTATATCTGCTATTATTATATGTGATTTAATAAATAAATATTATTAAGTGAATAAATATAATTATATTTCAAATATATATTAATTATTTATATTTATTTATAATAATATAAATAATTTATTAGAATACTTGCCATTTTACAATCTAAAATTTCATTAACCTTCATAGTATTATATTAATATCTATTACAACACTATTATATTATATAATTTATATATTATATATATTTTTTTTAAATATTTTTTCATGATTTTTTTATTTTTAAATTTAAGATAACGAAAAACCCCAAAAACCTCTGAAAAACCCTAGAAAAACCCTCAAAAACCCACCAAAAACCCAATAACCCAAAAACCTCTTACATATTTCTTAGATTTTTGGGGTTTTTGCCAACCCTGTATATAATCCAATTTGCAAGAATACGATTTATAAATAATACATGTATGCAGCATATAATTCCATCTAGGTATAATTTCTACTAGTATATAATTAATAAATCTGAATTTATTTTTGTATTAATCAATTATTAGTTTACAGAGAGAAAATTAAAATTTAACATTGATTTGATTCTTTGATTCATTGATTTGACATTTTATAATGGAGTTATATGCAATATATTAAATGTAATTTTTTTAATATTTACTATATATGATTATTATATAATAAAAATGTTATTATAGTAGTGAATAATAATTATTATAATCAATTCTGGGAAATATATTTTGAAAATGAAATTAAATAAAATAAACTGTTTTTAATATTTAAAAATAGAACATTTACATTATATTTTAGTATATTTATATATGGTTATTAGTAATAACTTATTATATAATAAAAAAGTTTATTATAGTAATAATAATAAATTCTGGGAAATACATATATATGTATAGGAATGTATTTTATATTAAGAATATATTTGTTAGTTAAATAAATTTTTTCAATTATTGTCCATATAAAAATTATTTTCCTAAATATAACAAAGTGAAATGTATAAATTATACAATAATGTACAATGTATTGTACATTACATTGTACATCTACAATAAATAGATAACATCATTTGAAGACAAATATTGTAAAAGTCATAACAAAATTTATTATTTTTGTATGTACATTTGAGTAAAGTATGTGTAAAGTTCAAATTTCTATCGAATAATATTCCTTATTTTATAATGGTTTTATAATATTTTTAAATTGTATAATTGATAAATAAATATTTCACATGCGAAGTAAGCTAATTATTTACATGTATTCGGTATGTATTTACGAATGTTAAAAATGATTTACTAATAATATTATAATTTTACATTTTCCACTGATATACGTATGAAGAATAGTATTATTATGTTGATTGTCCGACTTAGTGAAGTGATCCGGTGTTGACTAGTTGTTGAGAGTATTTATACATATTAATTATTTATTTATAAACTTACATATGAAATTGTGAAAATAACACTTATCCAATCATTCGTTACCACGGCGATGTAAACATCTATTTATAGAAAATAAATTTATAAACAAACAATGTTTACAATTAGAAAATTTATTCATTTTTGATAATTCTAAACTAAAATTGAAATATATAAAATATTTTAGAAAATAAAAATGTTGATATTTAAGAATGCAATTTAAAATATCTAAATCAACTAACGTATAATTAATGAGCTAATGCTTGTGACTACAGAGATATTTACCTCGAGAGGGTATGGTCACACTAAACATGAGGATATTTTGATTAAATTTTGGACGCCTTATTTTCTCTATCACCAACGCGCAATTTTAAAAATCGAACACATATCCAAAACATTTTAGTTATGAATTTATCTTAATTTCAATGTTGGTTATATACATAAACATTTATATAGAAGCTATAAATATTCTATTTTATTAATATTTATTTAGCAATATTCGTATTGAAATATCCATAGAGTAGTATGTTTTATAATTACATTTAACCGACATAATTTAATATAAAAATTGTAATAAATTTTGTTATAAAATATATATTTTGTATATTGACAAATATAATATATAAAATTATTAAAAATGTTTGATAATATATAAAAACAGCCATCAGCTACACATTCAATGCAATAATGATTGGCAGTGCTTAGTTATTAAGTAAACATACTATTGAAATTAGTTTAAATTGGTTAATTGTAAATAACAATAACAGTGAAATGCATTTATATGTAATTATTGTAGTTATTTTAACAATAAAAGTATAAATAATTTTTTTTTCGTTTTATTATCTGTTATTTTATTGAAGAGTACTTTCTTTGTGAGTATAGATCACATGATAATATATGGTTATCTCCTTTGAGCAGAAATTGTATTTGCTAAATTGTACTTTCTGAACTCAATAAACTATTGTCATTCATTCATTTATTCAATGTTGCACTACACACATTTTCTATTCTATTCTATGACTATTAAACAATAACAAAAACATGTATAATGGCATTATAAATAGCATAACCAAGAGATTTACAAATATAAACATATATATATATATATATATATATATATATATTAACATGGGAAGCAAAATTAATACAATTATATATATATATATATATATATATATATATATATATATAGGAAACATAGGAAAGTATGTTATATGTATTAATAGAAACTAACCAATTACAAATATATATATAATTGTGTTAATTTCGCTTTCCATGTTAATACATATTTAATATAATACATCTAATATGATGATGATGATGATGATGATGATGATGATGATGATGATTTATTAAACATTAATTCAATTATTAAATTCTTTTAGTGTGACAATAATATATAACAAACAATAAATAAATATAATAATTAGTACAGACAAGTGTATTAATAATATTGCGAACATAGTTCAGTCCATGGTAGTGGTTTTAAGTATTGGTATTTACTAGCAAATTGTTACAAGTATTATTAATATATATATATATGTAATGTACGAATATTAGAAACGTGAAGCTTTTAAAATTATTTCATTTATTTATGTATTATAATATACTAATACATCTATATTTTTGTTTAGTGTATTATTTTATAGTACTTATTATTTATTTTAGTTATTTATTTATAAATAATTAAATGATGATTACATAATTTTATGGCAAGTTCAAACAATTTATATTATTTTTCTATTTTATTCATTGTATTGTATCTATGTAAACAGGAAGTCATCTAATATTTTATAATATTTTATTTATTTAGTTT
Source organism: Osedax fenrisi (assembly GCA_964019155.1). Taxonomy (NCBI): domain Eukaryota; kingdom Metazoa; phylum Annelida; class Polychaeta; order Sabellida; family Siboglinidae; genus Osedax; species Osedax fenrisi. The sequence goes on along the minus strand of OZ025246.1, from coordinate 3,891,742 downwards.
TTTTTTGAACTTGCTTTAAGATTAAGGGTAATTGTCTCGATAAGCTTTAGCTTCTACAAAAACCCTGGTGCAAACCTAAATCTGATAATAATAATAATAATAATAATAATTAATATTATAAATTTATACATAATCGATAATATTAGAATAGTATTACAATAAATAGAATATAATTAAACTAGGTCAACACATCATAACGCAAGTTTACTTGTACATGTTAATATTTACTATACATTTTACACACTGCAGTGGCATATAATCTATGATATTAATGATATATTCTAATGATTACATTGAATGATATGCATCTCCCTATCTTCTTGGTAATATGTATATTCCTACAACATAGCATATATGTATTCTCTATTGTTCTACCCCCATACATACCATTGTGTAATGGTCAAGCAAACCCCCCCCCCCTACATATCAATAACTAATAATTAAGGGAGGTTAGCTGAATGAAGAGACTATATTCCCCATTTTTTCAAAAATAAAATCAAAATTCCATTCTTGATAATAAATAATATTATATTTATATAGCCTCTTATGTGATTTAACTTTGAACCCCCATTTCCTCGACCCCTACTTACCCCTTATATATCAATCAATACTTCCTACCCATACATCAATCACTAATCTCCCCCATTCCTATAGTAGGTCCTACCTATCAATCACTAAGCCCCTCCCCTCTCTCTATAGTTGTTCCTACCCATCAATCACTAAGCCCCGCCCCCATCCCTATAGTAGCTCCTAACCATCAATCACTAAGCCCCGCCCCCTCCGCAGTGTCTTCTACAGCTCACCGACGAGTTCATAGAATCCGTGATATCCGCGTCCTGTCGCCTCGCTAAACATCGAAATTCAAACTGTGTAGAGGTCAAGGATGTTCAATTTCATCTAGGTGCGTATGTCACATGACCCCCACCCTGCCCCCCTATTCCGATGGTGCCCCATCCTAAACTATCGTAACCAGCTAATAGTTATTATCTAGTATACAAATAAAAAAACCTGTGTGTAATGGCATTATATAAAGTCACTTATATATATAACTGCCTGTGTGGCTCAGTCGGCTAATGCGTCAGACACATAATCAGTAGGACGTGGGTTCGAGCCTCGACCGGACCATTAAAATAGGTCTTAAAATAATATTTAGAGGTGATCTTATATAATATAATATGACGGCCCCCATTAAAATATGGATGCATTAATATGAGCATGGCTTCGAAGGGACATTAGAGCCATATATGGTTATAACCATATATGGTTATAAGTGAAATCTTCATCTAAGTTCATGGATGGTAAGGACTCCACCAAAAAAAAAATAACAATAATAAATAATCTGTTAATGACTTATTTTTAAACCGCGTACTATTTTACTTTACCAATCGTATAACTATATATATATATGAATTCATTATTCATTGACTGTTATATTCATTGCGTGTAGCGAAAATTATATATATATATATATATATACATCAACATGATAAATAAACAATGTAATATAACAGATGATGATACTTTTAAATTGTTTCGATCAATTGATAATTCACAATTTTAATAGGATTTTAATCATTTTAAAATTGTATATAAAATGGAATACAAAAAGGATTTACTATTTTGTATACGTATGGTATTTTATAAAACTTAATTTGTTACAAATTTATATTATTTTTATGAGATTCCAAGTTATAGAAATATATAGTAATTTATATAATATATAAGTATTTCAGGTATATAATATTAGAAACTCTCATGTCAATATATAATATTATATATGAAATCTACATCACAGCCAATATCATCAATTATTGATAACACTTTCAGAATATCATCTAAAATATAATATGTATTCATTTCAGGAATATATTATTTATTATATTCAAAGTTATATTTTGTAATTTGTTATAAACTTTATACACATTTTAATCAACTATTCTTATATTTTTTCTATTTTATTCACATTCATTTTTTATAATACTCCTAATTCATATTATTTCGATAAAGAAGTAACTAGTGTTTAGGATTTTAGTGTTTGTACAACTTACAGCATTGTCATTATTTAAGAAGTGAAATATTCGTTTTTATTTTATAATATTTAAAATAAAGTAATTTTTCATAAACAATGAAAATGAACGCTTCCCCACCAATCAATTAAGTTAGGAGATGTGTGACAACTTTGAACTTTGTTAACTTTGAACACAGTGCATTGTTTATATACATAATTAATTCAACATATTTTAAAATACACCAAATGATTTAATAGCATTTATATTTTAAGATAAAAAAAGCATGCTCAACAATTCAACTATGTACAATGCACAGCAGTGAATGATAGCTATATAATGTATATTGTACATTGTATAGATACTACTCAGTCATTATCTATCTATCATTCACTGCTGTACACTTTAATATTGTATACTTTAATAACTGTAAACATTGTATGCATGCACTGTAATGTATAGTATATTAACCTAGAAACATTCATAATTCACAAAAGAACTACCTATCACTAGTATAAATTAGATAAACCAGCATACATCAACCTGTATGTCATTATACTTTTGATATCACTATACCTAAATTACCTAACGATTTACAGTTAATATTAGATATACTACATACTTTATAACGCCAAATTTTCAACCTTTAACTTGACATTTAATAACACAGTTTTCATTTATGACGTTTCATTTATTTACTTTCCGCTTAATTTATGTGACACTTCAAAAATATCTACATTTTATTGAATCAATAAACAAAAATTAACGATAATAATAATAATAATTATTATCTGTTCTCCAAGTAAGTACAATGCTCTCAATGATTTGTGTGCCAGTTAACAGGGTCAGAGGGTCAGGTGATACATTCCGTAGATACCACGGCAGTTTGTCTCTATGCTTCCTCACAATCTATAATAAATAAACTCCGACGCCTTAAAAACTCAGCCATCAGATTCATATTCAACATAGCTAAATATTCCAGACAACATATATCCATTTTAAGAACCAAATTACATTGGCTGCCAATAAAATCCCGTATAATTTACAAAATTGCACTCACCATACATTTAGCCACACATCATAACACACCAGACTATCTTGCCAACTTACTAACTCCCAACACAACTATTTACGAACAAAGACACATAAACAAATTCAAATTAAAAACTCAAGTTCTATCACATTTAACATCTGCCCAACATAACTCGTTCTCCATCCATGCTCCAAAAATCTTGAATGATCTCCCTCACCATATCCGATCAATAGACTCAACTGTAATATTTAAGTCAAAGCTCAAAACATACCTTTTTTCCCAATAATACATTGAAAGCACTTCCGAAAACTTCAATAAAGAAGTTGATGGAAGTGCCTAAACCAATTAGGTAACAGGTAACAGCAGTCTGTCCAACTTTCCCCCTACAAAACCATACCCTTAACATAATGATATTAAAACCCCTCCACCCCTGACCGATCAGAACGCACGTGGAATATGTACATACCGGGCTACGGGGTATCTGAAGAGTCGCGACCTTACAAGAGGTCGGCGACCACCGAAGCACATCGACAGGTAGCGCCACCTAGCTTATAATTTACCTATTCAATAGTATACATGATAATAGTTCATGTTTTGGTCTAGGGCAGTGATTCATAACCTTTTAGATTTAAATGCAACCTATGATACAATTAATTCAAGCCCCCATATAATTTCCATTATGTATCCATAATATGTTATATATATATATACATATAAAATGCAATAATTACCTAGAGCAAACTTATGAATCACCTTTAAAATTATATATTCCCATATACTATTGGAACATTTCATGTCTAAATTATATAGTATATATCTTAACAAATGTAATACCCCTTACTCTTCACTGTCCCCCAGCATAATATATACCCCAATGGGTGATATCACCTATGTTAAGATCCACTGCACTACATGATAACACACTAATTCATGTGTGTTTCTAGATCGAATGCCAAATAATAGTTCAATCTAGGGCCCTAAGCCACGTTCATAGCAACAAAATACGTCCATCGATATGGATCAGTTATTTATATCCAATAAGCTGCTTCGAATTATTTATTTGAGACTATTTACTAAATAGAGTGAACATAATGTTAAGCAGAATAAAATAATTTTAAAGAAATTAATTAAAGCAGCCGTTATCTGGCTATACAAATCTAGCCCATATCGGGGGGGGGGGGGGGCTGTATTTGTGAGTTGTGTGAATGGAGTAAGACTTTAACTCTTTCAAATTACCAGATATTTTAATATTCGCTCTTAATTTCATTATGTACTTACAATATAAATTCTCCTAGCGTGTATATTAATGCTTCGATTATATAAAGATAATGTTATATTTATTCTCGTCTAATTAAGATATAGTTCACATATACATTACCACATTAGTTATAGTATATATATATATATATATATATATAATGCACTTATAATAACTACATTTGATTATCACCCCTCTCTTAAATATACATATTACTTGTTTCAGAGAATGGCTTTGATAAAGAAGCTACAGAGGAAATATTGATCATGTTACCGCCCTTCGCCCCTTTCTCTACCTCGACAGAGGGAGTGTAAGATCTCTCAACTAGATAGGGAGAGGGTAACGCCCCCCCCTTAATGAGGGTGACAGAGGGTAACCCCCCTGCCCCGCCCCCAACATGATAATGACGATACCAGGCCATATTAACGTCGATATTTCACCACCGAACGTTACACATTCGAATATATTATTTATTACTGCAGTCTGCGCACACTCTATGTATGTATATATGTGTACATTTATTAGTAACTTATTACGTAGACCTATTGTATATAATTACACACGCATATATGTATATGTGTTGGTATATTATTAACCATTCTAGTTATACATACTAATTAATTCTATTGTAAATATGAGAGAGAGAGATATGTATATTTTCGTATATAATATTATTAATTCGTTATTTATTTCCCATTCTTTTCTTTGTTTAAATATATCAACTGTTAATTTAGTTAGAATATATACATTATAACTTTATTAAGTTGTGTTATTGTGTGTGCATTTCGTGTCGCTCAACTGGTTATCTATGGCATCCGTTAATTATATATGTTAATACCTAGTATGTCGTAATGATTAAATGTAATTATATTTAAAAAGTATAATTAAATGAAATTTATATTTATAAAGTATATATTGTATATTTTATAAAATCTTCTTAATGATATTCTTAATTCAATATTCAATAAGATCATGAATTCTGTTTTTTCATTACAGCCATATAATATATCATATTAATTATAATTATTCACATGTATACGTTAAATGTTATTAATATTATTTATTTATTTCACATAATTTATAAGAAATAATCTATTATATAGTTTATTAATTGTATTTTAATTATATTATAAATGTAACTGTTATTAGATATTCTATCTTTCATAATAAAATAATGATAATTATATATATATAATGTTATATTAGTTAAATAAAAATATATTACTATTCACTATATTTTAATATCTATAATAATATTTATTAATAAATAATAGATAAATAACCTATCTGTAAATTAAAGTGAAAATACATGCGGACCTTAATTAAAACAACTTATTGAGCAATAAAATGTTGTTTTATTGAGCAGATACTGGGATTTAATAAACAACAATTTTTGAATAGAATAATTTATAATACTAACATAATAGAACATAATTAGAAGTTTGCTAATTAAAATATAGTAAGTTTATATATGATATAATATATATCTATATACTATATATATATATTGTAAAAATAAGCCTCCCACAACTATCTATACTTGCTCATCCAAACCTTCTATTTTAATCGAACATATTTTACTTGCCATCATAGAAACTAAATATATATAGAATCATTATTTGTTCACCTTCATATCGATCCCAACACTATTACGGACTACTCTTTTAGATCTCACTTTGCTAATCTGGTACTATCATCTTCTTGTACGATTGATAGTTTATTACATTCAAGATCGTCTATTCAGTCATCAGTCTAAGTCCCTATTTATACGCCCATATATTGATCGTGAAACAATTAAGACTAGTCGTATTCTCTTTCATGCCACCAAAGTATGTATCACTAATTTAAAGTGTGTCTTCAATAGAAGGAGTTGAACCTACCAACTTTACGTTCTAACATCAATGATGTTCCTATTGACTGGAAAGCTGATCCTTATAATGAGATTGCAAGTTATAGAAATATATAGTAATTTATATAATATATAAGTATTTCTGGTATATAATATTAGAAATTCCCATGGAAATATATAATATTATATATAAAATCTACATCACAGCCAATATCATCAATTATTGATAACACTTTCAGAATATCATCTAAAATATAAAAGAGTTCGAGACATGGTCCCAATCATATGATTCCTTCTATGAATCGCGTAACAAAGATAGAACTGTTGAATGACTACCTGTGCACTCTCCCAGAAAGTATTCTTTTCAACTCCTTAATGCTAGATCAGTACGTAATAAAGCCGATTTGATTACTAAATCAATTATTGATTCTAATTATTCGATATCTGCTATCTAATGATGATTCTGCTCTAGTTTCCTAACTGAAACCTGATGGTTTTAAAGTATTGCTTGCTAATAAGTATATGTAACGTTTGCGTGGTATATTGTTTATTGTGAGGCTAAACTATGATATATAAATATATATAGTCTTACCTTATAACGTCGGTTGTTTATATAATTAATAATTAGGGTTTAACTGTTTGTGTTCGTAAATATTGGGTTAATCTTTATTTGTGTCTTTATCAATGATCATTATCAAAGAACATTAAACACAGATGGATATCGTTACATCCTCTTTTCTTTATCTGGAAAGACTATATACATATCTATAGTATTAGCCTCTTACATGGTATTTGTTTGTGTGGTTTGTGGCTTGTGTAATATGTGTATTTTGTAATAATAATAAAATAATAATACTTTTCCTGTACTGACTAATTGTACTAATAATAAAGAGTATTTAATAATAATAACATAATAATAAAATAATAATATAATCAATTCGTCTAACGATATAAAAATGGTTGAAACGAAAAACACAAAATCGAATTGATTACCCCAAAGTGCTTTACTTTGTTATCAGGCCACCACCTAATTTGTTTGGTAGCCATCTCTTCCTTTGTGGTCTTTGATAATCAATATTCGTCTGAATTTCATGATTATTTTTCTTATTTTCATTATCACTGCCTTCTTGTCTTATTTCTTCGTTTTCTTCTTCATTTAGTTTCTTTATGTCTTTTCTATTCCTTATGTATTCTGTATCTTTCACTTCCACTTTGTATTTTCTGTTGTTTAATGACTCTATGCATCTTCCTTTCGTCCATGTTTACTGATTCGGCAATTTGATCTGTATGCTGTCTTCCACTTCAATCTTGTTGTACTCTCTTATTGATCTGTCGTAGTACTCGCGTTGTTTGTTTTTCTTTTCCTTCATGGTTTCTATTTCTTCGCGCCTGTTATCTCGTGGTTTAAGCTTGTTTTTGTGTATTGGTAGTAAGGTTCTAGCTTTCCTACCGAACAATTTTTCGCTTGGTGATACTTTTTCTCCTTCACTTATGGTGTTGTTCCAATCCAGTATTGACAGTTGTTCGCTTCTTTTTGCGTCTTTGCATTTCTTAAATAAACTCTTTACTATCTTTACTGCACTTTCTGCTTTACCATTACTTTTTGGGTATAAGGGACTTGAGTGTATGATTTCGATGTCTAATTCTCTGGCAAACTTCTCATATTCGCTTCTAAATTGTGGTCCATTGTCCGATACTATTTTCTGCGGGATACCATGTATTGCGAATAGGTTCATTAATTGTTGATTTGATTCAGTTGTTGATGTTTTCTTTAGTCTTGCTACCGATATGTAGCTAGAATAATAATCGATCACAACTAATAGTTGCCGTCCATCGACCTCACATAAATCTATTCCCAATTTATCCCATGGTGTTTCTCCTATTTCATGTTGTATCATTGGTTGGTTTCCTTTGTTGTTAATTGCGAATTTTCTGCAAGTTTCGCACCTTTTTACGGTGTTGTACATCTCCTTGCTCATACCCGGCCAGTACATGACTTCACGTATTCTTCTAAGGCATGCTCCAATTCCGCCATGATATGCATGTGCTACATTTAACATTTCATTACGTAGTCGAAGTGGTACTATTAATTTGTCTTCTTTGAATATGAGATTATCGTTTGAGGTGATGATTGATCTGATTGAGTAGTAGTCTTTTGCTTCTTCTGGTGTCATATTTAATTTTGGCCATCCATTTCTGCATAGTTCCTTGATTGTGTGGCTGGTGTTGTCATTTATCGTTGCTTCTTGAATTATCTTTAATCTATCTGGAGATATTGCTAGCGTTTATAAATCTATCTCTTCTTCGATCGTGTTGATATCCGCGTTATCTTCTGGAGCTCTACTTAATGTGTCGGCGATGTACATTGTTTTCCCTGGCGTGTATTTTACCTTTATGTCGTATCTTTGTAATGACATAATCATGCGTTGTAATCTTGTCGTTATCTCGTTGATTGGTTTTGTCGTTAATACTTCTAATGGTTTATGGTCAGATTGTATGTTAATATTTGGTTTCCCATAGATGTAGAAATCGAATTTGCTGCATGCAAATAGTACTGCTAATAATTCTTTTTCTATTATTGCGTATCTTTGTTGTGTTTCGTTCAGTGCTTTTGAAGCGTATGCTATGGGTTGTCCTTCTTGCATTAGTGTTGCTCCTAAACCATATTGTGATGCGTCGCATTGAATAGTTACTTCTTTGTTGACATCGTAATACTTCAGTGTGTCTGACGCTGCTACAATTTTATTCAGTTCTTTGAATTCTTCATCTTCTGATTTTCCCCAATTCCACTTTATAGAATTGTTTGTCAGTAATCTCATTCTGTTGGTTTTATTGGCTAATCTTGGTAAGAATTTCTCCAAATATTGAATCATCCCTAAGATTCTTCTCACCCCGGATTTGTCTTCTGGTGTGGGCATATTTTCTATTGCCGAAATTTTTCCTTCACCTGGTTTCAACCCCCTAGATGTGGTTGTATGCCCAATATATTGTACTTCTTTCTTTTTCCATCTTATTTTGTTTCTGTTCAGCTTTATGTTGTTTTTCTTGCACGTTTCTAAAAACTGTATTACATTTTTGTCGTGATTTTCTGAAGCTTCTTCTTCTGTGTCTCCATATCCTATTATTAGAAAATCATCCGCTATCACCTCCACTCCCTTCAGTCCTTCTACCATTTCGGTCATCCGTCTTTGAAAGACTTCCGGTGCTGAACATATACCAAACGGTAATCTTTTCCACATATATCTTCCCCATGGTGTATTGAATGTCGTTAGTTCTTGTGATTTTCTGTCGAGTTCTATATGCCATAATCCATCCTTTACGTCCATGACTGTGAAAAATTTTGCTTTGTTCAGTTTTGGTGTTATACTCTCTATGGTTGGTAGTGGAAAATGTTCTCTTTGTATGACTAGATTCAGTTCTTTTGGGTCTAAACAGATTCTTACAGTATTATCTTTCTTTCTCGTAACTACCATTGATGATATCCATTCTGTGGGCTTTGTGACTTGTTTTATGATTTTTCTCTCTTCTAGTTCTTTTATTTTCTCTAATACTTTTTCTTGCAACGGTGTTGCCACTGTTCTCTGACAGTGTTTTACTGGGTTGCATTTTTCGTTTAGTTTTATAGTGTATTTTCCTTTTATAACTCCTAGTTCTTCGTTGAATATTTCATGATATTTTTCTAAGATTTTATTTTGTTTTTCTTCGACCTGACATATTCTTGCGTCACTGTCTAGTATCTTTATTAATTTTAGTGCCAAACATGCTCTTCGACCTAATATGGAGTGAAATTTTCCACCTTCTACTATCAGCAATCTCAGTTTTATTTTGTTTTCTCTTCTTTGTACTTCAATGATTCTTTCACCTATTATTGGCCATTTCTTGTTACCAAATGCTGTTATGTTTTTGAATTTGTTCTTTTCTATCTTCTGCCCATTTACGTCTCCTGATATTCTTTTGTACTCAGTGAGTGTTATGACATTTACATTCGCCCCTGTATCTATCTGTAATCTCAATTTGGTGTTCCATTGTGTATTTAACGTTATTGTTTCCTCCTTCATGAGTGTTGTCGTTGAATATATTTCGGGTTCATCTTCTTGGATTTGATATACTGTGTTCGTTGTATGTGTTTCTTTTTGTGTGTGATAGTTTTTCTGTGCTGTATTCGCTGTATGATAGCCTTTTTGTGTATTGTAACTTTTCTGTGCTGTGCACATTTGTGCATAGTGATTGCTTCTTTTGCATAGATAACAAGTTTTTCCGTATGCCGGACAGCTTCTTTTTTCGTGTGTTTCTCCACATTTCTTGCATTTATATTTCTCGCTACTGTTCGGTCTTGTGTTTACCTGTTTCTTTTTGTATATCGCATTAATTTGATTTTTGCTCTCGAAGGCTTCTGCCTGTGATGCTGCCGTTTCTAATACTTTGCATAATTTTATAACTGTATCGAGATTAACATCAGCCCTAGATAGAATCCTCTTTCGTAATTCGTTGTCTTTCATGCCGCTTATTATACGATCTCGTAATATTTCTTCCGGTGTAATATTTTCAAATTCACATTTCTTGCTGAGTATTCTCAGCTCTGTTATATAGTTCGTCAGTGTCTCTGCTGTTTCCTGATCTCTTCTTTGGAATAGACATCTCTCAAATATTGTACTATTTTGTGGTTCTATTCTTTCATTGAATTTGTCTAATACTTTCTGCGTATTTATATCTTATTGGTCAATATTGAATGTCTCGAAAATCCTCCGACAGTCTTCTCCCATTATTGTTAATAGGGTTGCAACTTGTACTTTTGGTTTCTTTTCATCCAGTTCTGATGCACACACATAATACTCCCAGCTCTTTTTCCAGTGTTTCCACTGCGTCTCGGCGTCATGTGCTTCAATGTCGAACGTTTGTGGTATCGGCAAATGTGTCATCATGTGTCGAAATAAAAATACTATATTTTATTTTTTTTTTTATTTTCACACTACCAAAATAATATAACTTTGAATTTAACGTTACTTTCTATATATCAATTTACATGACTTTATATATTCATGTAATAAAAATATAACAAATGATTTCATTAAATACAATTTAAAAATAAAAAACTTTTCAGATAAATAAATAAATAAATTTTTATTTTTATTTTTTTTATAAATAATTTTGCATATAAAACAACTTTTTTTTGCGTTAGTTATTAACCGTAGATGCCATGTAACGTTTGCGTGGTATATTGTTTATTGTGAGGCTAAACTATGATATATAAATATATATAGTCTTACCTTATAACGTCGGTTGTTTATATAATTAATAATTAGGGTTTAACTGTTTGTGTTCGTAAATACTGGGTTAATCTTTATTTGTGTCTTTATCAATGATCATTATCAAAGAACATTAAACACAGATGGATATCGTTACAGTATACATCACATCGTCATGGTGGCCTAGCTCTGTTATTCTCATCGGAACTTAAGCTTATTTCGTCATCTACCACATGTTTCTCTTCATGTGAAATTCTGATCTGTAATATTCAGTTTCCTTCCTTATTTACCATTGTAATTATACTTATTTACCGGAGTTTCTTAACTGACCTCTCCTCTATCTTAGAATCACATCGGTTAACACGGTTATTCTTGGTGATTTTAATAATCAAATTAATAATGCTAATTATGCTTCCTTATCTCTGAATGAACTTATATTTGAGTATTCCTTGACGCTACATGTTTGTTTTCCTACTAATACTAATGGTAATACTATTGACTTAGTTTTATCTTTAGCTGATTATAATTTAATTTCATATTCCACTCAAAGTTCTCTAATATCTGATCACTGCCATTTTATTTGATTTGAACTTACCGATGACACAAATTAACCGACCTTCTAGATCGTTTCGGAAAATCTCCTCTATTGATAAACCAATGTGTGTTAACTCTGTATTCCATCAACTTAACAATAGTATATCTTCTGATTTGTCTACACTTTTTGATTATTTTAATTTGGTATTATCTCATTCGCTTGATATTTGTGTACCCTCCATTACTCTTATCAACCGAACTTATTCTAAGTTTATCTAGTTTAGTATTGAGCTTATTAACCTGATGCAACTACTTCGTAGACTACACCGTAAATATGCATCCTCTAAACTTGACTCTGATCTTATTACCTTTAAAGTTTATCGATCGCTATACAAGAATAAACTTCTCTATAACAAATCGTCATACTTCACTGATATACTCGGTAGTTATGGAATATCATTTAAGCAAGCATGCAAATTATCTTTCACCTTAGTAAGTAAAACCAAGACCAAGAATCTTACTAACCAACCTGATGCAGTTCTTTGTTCCTTGTTTGCAAATTTCTTCCAACAAAAAATGTCCAGTATTACCAATGTACTTCCAAACATCAACTCGGCACGACTCAATCTAAATTTAACATCCAGTCAGAACCATTGGTCATATTTTACGCTTTCCACACATAACTTTGTACTCGCTCTGATGACATCCTTGAAAACTAATTGCCCACTTGCTCCAATTCCACTCAATCTACTTCGTTCATTATTATCTTGACCAATCTAATTTATCGAGTTATCGTCCAATATCCCAGTTATCATCCGCATCTAAGACCTCAGAACGAGTTGTGTCCACTCAACGTATTAATTAAAGTATGTCCAATGCTATTGTTGATAAATATCAAAGTGCGTATCTTCCTCGTCATAGTACTGAAACTGCCCTTACTTTAATCATTAATGATATTCGCATATATCTTGATAATAAAACTCCAATACCATCTCGTGCTACTTGACTTATCTATTGATTTTGATACTCTCGATCATAATATTCTTTCTATTAGACTCAAAGAAATTGGTATATACGGTCAAGTACATAGTTGGTTTATGTATTTTGTTTCATCTAGAGCATCTTTTGTGAAGATTAACTCCATTTGTCTCATTCTTATGTAAACATACATGGTGTTCCACAAGGCTCTGTTATTGGCCCTATATTGTTTATTATTTATATTCTTACTATTAAATCAATTTTTCATAAATATCCCAATATTAACTATCATCTTTATGTCGATGATCTACAGATATATACGTAATTTCCTAGTTCTAGTGATTCTGGTCTGCTTCAAATGTCTATGTTTAATTATATTACTGATCTCACTGTATGGTTCTTTTATAACTCTCTCTCCTTAAATATGACTAAAACTGATACTATAATATTTTCTAAACCCAGTTCTCCTCTATCATGATAGAATGCATTCACTCATCCTTTTCTACTATCTCTTCCAACTTCTCAATCTATAACTACCCTCGGTTTCACTATAACCTATCACCTATACTACTATCCACATATTAATAACATGATTCGCACTGCCAACTATGTTCTATATAATATTAGAAAATCTCGTTATAAACTTACCTTCGCCATGACTAAATGTTTAATACACTCGCTAGTATTCAGTAGACTTATATATTTCTGTTCATTATTATGTAATTTAACTTTCACCCTTACGTATAAACTTAGGCGTATTCAACGTTATGCTATACGTATTTGCCTCAATAGTTTCTATATCTGATTTAATGAGATTTAATGAGATTTAATGAGATTTAATGAGATCATATGTCTTACGTTTAGGTATATTTGTATACATAGGTTATTGTGTATTACACATAAGGATATACACATTGTATTTCCTGAATATTTAGCTCAATCCATTACTATTCATGAATAGAAACTTTGCAGAGTTCGAACAGATCCAGTCGGAAGTGCCACATCATGAAGTTGGTGCAACGATCTACATCTTTGGCATACTCTGAATCAGCTTTATCGGTTATTGCTCCGAGAAGCTGGAATTCACAGCCATGAGATATTCGTTGTATAACATCACTTACATTGTTTAAACGTAAACTGTATGTCCATTTTAAATCTTTGTAATTCGGTCTATTTTATTATTCGTTTTCTATTTATCTTTGTATTCGTTTTTTATTATCTAACGACGCCTATAATCACCATGTGTTTTTGAAGTCAATAAACTATATATATAAATATATATAATTATAATATATTTGTATCTAGGATATTCCCTACTAAGAAAATTCTGTATTTGTAATTGTATCTACTATGATTTTTTAAAGTAATTGTAGTAGTATCTATTATAAGAAAAAAGTGTGTAATTGTAATTGTATCAATTATACATTTTTTAGTATCGAGCCTATCTCTGATAATATATATATATAAACATTGAATGTGTATTTCAATATAGTATACAAATAATAATATTTATTAATAATATTTATTGTTTTAGACGAATCCACTATCATAGTTATGTGTAATACTCGCATAGTCATGTAGGTGTATGTATTTATGAAGGAGGGCAGGGTAGGGGAACGGGGGGGGGGGTAGGGCGAGGGGTAGTGAATATCAGGGGTGCGGTATAGTGAATATCATGTACACTTATTATATTTACGTATATATATACGTGTCGGATATGCATACAGTACAATGTAAACATACGTATATCATAAATTATACAGTATACGATAATAATATTATATATACATATGAACATGTATCTCTCTCTATCTCTCTCTCTCTCTCTCTCTCTCTCTCTCTATATATATATATATATATATATATATATATACACACATTCGTGTATGTATCTGTCATTTCATCGAAACTTAACAGCCATCCAGATCAGCAGCACGGAGAGGATCACGAACGCCATCAGCGAGAAGAACCTATCCAAGATGGCGGATACGATCTTCCACGACGGCATAGTCCCGCCGGCCGATACCGACCACTTGAGTGACGGGTGATGGGGGCGTGTCTCGCGAAGAATGCCGCTATCGCTACGACCGGCCGGACTAGACGGTCTCAGGTTACGGTGCCAGTCCTCCGGGCAGTAGAGTTTCGGACTCTTCAGTTCCGTGCGAGTGATGTAGTCGCCGATACCGTCGCCGCTGCTGTTAACGAGAGGTCAAGCAGGGGTCAATCAGGGGTCAATGAGTGCACACAAATATCGTAGATGCCCTTAAATTATTTACAATAATTGTCAATATTCTTAAATAAATTACAAACATTTTCGAACACATTTCAACTGTTGTTTTACTGGGTATATACAGTGCCGTCTTAAGGCAATAAACCTAACCGGACAAAAAAATGTGGGGACCCCACATTTGTTGTATATATACTATAGAGATAATATCTATTATATCTATAGAAGTATACTTCATAAATAGTAGTACTACTATAGTACGGTAGTACTGCTGTAGTACTGCTAGTATATGTCTCACACGGACTCTGTGACACAGTGTGACACACATAAATGCGTCTCTCATGCGTCAGTATTTGCATATTTCTGTGCTTATTTTACAGTCAATTACTGTCAGTCATATAATAACATTATATTCAATGAATTTGAAGTTTCTCTTTCTATGATTATATGTTAACAATAATGATTAGAAGTATATTAAATATGAATTCATAAAAGAGTTAACATAAACCAAGTTATTTATATATGTTATATATGTTATATATATATTTATATATGTTATATAACTTATATATATACAACTTATAAGTTACCTATATATATATATATATATATATATATATATATATATATATACTATATAAGTTATCTATATATAACTATATTTATATATAATAAGATGAAATGGGATTATATTGTTTATTTTTATATAAATTACATTATAAAATATGTAACTATTTGATTGTATGCTTTCTTATTTTCTTATTTATAAAATCTTGTATTATATCATCAATATCAACGTTGTCCAGTATATCACTTTCTAATGATAATAAACAGAGATCTGATAACTTTTCTTCAATTAGAGAATTTCTCAAATAATTCTTAACTATCTTCAACTTTGAGAAACTTCTTTCACTTGAAGCATTGCTGGTCATTAATGTAAGATAAATGCGCAAAGCGATCTCTATATTGGGATATACAATTTTAATTTCTTTGATATCGTTGTACACAGTTATTATTATTTCATTCGTAAAATTGTCTTTGCAATATGATTTGTAGTGCAATAATTCTTCTATAAATTCTATGTCTAAATCGTTTTTATATGTAGAAATTAATTTAATTGCAGATTCGGTAATATCTGGTTTATTCATTGTAATTAATTTCTTTATCTCTAAGAATCCGAATAAATCATGTACTTCTGTATATGCACTAAAACGTGATTCTATTGCTACTGTGTGAAATGCTATCAATTAGTAGAATCTCTAATCATAATATGAATTAGTAAATAATTATTATAAATATTATTATATATATATATAACCTACATTTATTATTATTATTATTTTAATAAATATATTAATTATATTATAACTTATAAGATATTACTAACCAATTAAACTATCAATAATAGGCAAAAAACATTCTCTTTTGAACTTCAATGATGGTGACTCTATAATTTCTTCATACTCATCATCAATTCTTAACTTCCTGTTCTTCTTTCGCTTGGTAGATTCTTGAAAATCACTATTGCAATTCACTCTTGCTTCTCTTAATATATCTTCATACACATCTCGTTTGCTGCGTATATATTCACATAAACTTTTCAGATGTAGCAAAACTTGATTTAAATCTATATCTTTTCTTTGTAATTCTTTGCTATTCAAATTTATTCGATACAATATGGTATTCCACATATTTGTTAAAATGTATGACTCTAACCGTTGCATATATTTAAATAAATAATTTGCTTCATCTGTAGAAGCAGGGTTAAGTGTATACGTATCAGAATTTAAGAAATTTTGTATCATACTTTTTATTTCCTCATAACTGTAAGCTAATGCTCTTGTTGCTTCTGCATTGGCTAACCATCTTGTAACTCTTTTAATAATTGGTAATTTCTTAGATTTTAGTACATCCATTAGTAAAGACCATATTCTTGGAGCAGAAAATAAATCCGATTGCAGAAAAAATCTCCATTTTCTGCGCTACTGCTCGTCGTACTTTTCTCTATTGCGAGATGCGGCGAATTCGAACACAGTCTATTCGCTTCTGTGTTTATGCTACAATGTAGCGCTTAACGTTACTAACGTTCACTACATCTTGTATCTTTTAATTGTTGTCTTCTTTTAATTTCCTTTTTTATAGCCACTTATGTAGGCCTAACTTCTCATATTAATATAATTTTGAAAATAATATTTAATAATTCAGAAAAATTATAAATAATACATAAATCACGTGATATATAATCATTGTTAGCAAAGAAGTACAATGTTTACATCGAATATATCAAAGATATCTTTGCAAATATTATTAATTTCATATTTGTATTGAATTTTTGTATTTTAATTTAAAAATATAGGTTATATATATCTTTGTAAGGCACCCGATTTTTGGGGCCTGCGGTACATCTTATTTATCTCAATAAATAGGGTAAACAAAATCATATTCCCATAATTCGGGGGCCCGGACAGATGTCCGGTTTGCCACCCCCTTAAGACGGCGATGGGTATATAGTATATACTATATACTATATACTATATACTACATATTAAACATGTTAATTGCCCTATGTCTACTATAGTAAATGTGTTCAAATGAATACATAATAAATAATCTGCATAGACCGATATATGGCTATTTTGTGTGGTGTTTGCAGACTTAAGAAACCTTTGCGATATCCGTTTAGAAGTAGGTCTACTGTTTACTTTGTTGGGGTCGCGCCATTTCGTCACCAGAACCAGCCTGCCAATCAACTCTGCGCGACGTAATGAGTTATGTAAGTATTGCGTAAGAGGTGTGTGTTACGTAATAATTCAGCAAACAGTAATAGCCTCATAATAGCAACATAATATCATAATTTAGCATCAAATATTTACATTGTGCTATTATGCTGCTATTATGTTGCTAGCATAATAGCACAATGTAAACATGTGAGGATATTATATATGCTATTATGTTTCCATTATGAGGCTATTACTCTTAAGAGCTAATTATCTGAGAACGCTAGGGTACGTAGGTCGTACGTTCGTGATTACATGTGAAGTATAGGTGAATATCTAATAAGTGAATATCAACATATTTTCAATGCAGCACAAAATGCCAATGTCGATAAAACTATAGTTTACATATATGTATATCGTTATAATCAGATTCAGGCAATATTAATATTATGCATTACGAATATATAAATGCCTTTTTAGATTATTCGTGTATGTACATTGTCCACTATACAGTAGACCGGTTCGTACTAAATTTTTTTTCGCAATTTTAAAAACCTTCACATCTGTGACAATTATGTATGCTATGATGAATAAGTGTTTAAAATTTTAGACCTATATCTTAAATATTGTTATGTCACGAGACCTTTTTATTTTAACATTGAATAGAAATAAGTTTTATTCGATTTTTATAAAATTGGATGATTTTTTTAAAGCCAACTATGGATATATCCTAGAAACATATATAACAAGTAGTATTAACAGTACAAAATATTTTTCATAACAATCTAGATCCCCAAATTTTATAAAATAATTTTAGTCAAAAAAATTATCTAAAAATCTTATAATTTAATATAAATAAATTATTAAAATTTAATTTAAAAAATTAAAATATATAATTTATAGATACTAATAATACAATTGAAATTAATTATTAAAAAATTAAAAATTATTTTTAGAAAAAAATTAACATCATTTTTAAATTTTTTTGGATTTTTATTTGAAATATGAAATACAAAATAAGTTTACATATTTTTTAATTTTTTTAATTTTATTTGTATAAAGGACATTTATATCTAACTTATATCCACAATTCAATACAATCTGATCACTCAAATTTATGTAAAGTATAATTATATATATTAATTTTAAAATATTAATTATTTTTTTGAATTATTTTGAAATAAATACTTTGTAAAATGGTGTATTTTTATCGAGTTTTAGGAGACATTAATATTGGTAATTTGTATATATAAAAATGAAATATAGATATTATATTAATAATAAAGGATCAACAGAACATTACGATCAACGGACAAATTATACGGACATCGATGTCCGTTTATTCATAGAGACGAACCAATAAACGGACATCGATGTCCGTTTATCGTAAATTAAATTGTATTTACTATAATGTTTATATATATTTATAGATGTCCGTTTATCGTAAATTAAATGTTATATACTATAATATTTATATATTTATAGATGTTCGTTTATCGTAAAGTTAATCTTACATACTTATAGATGTTCGTTTATCGTAAATTAAATGATAAACGAACATCTATAAATATATAAAAATTATAGTATATAACATTTAATTTACGATAAACGAACATCTATAAGTATGTAAGATTAACTTTACGATAAACGAACATCTATAAATATATAAACATTATAGTATATAACATTTAATTTACGATAAACGAACATCTATAAATATATATAAACATTATAGTAAATACAATTTAATTTACGATAAATGGACATCGATGTCCGTTTATTTGTTCGTCTCTATGAATAAACGGACATCGATGTCCGTATAATTTGTCCGTTGATCGTAATATTCTGTTGATCCATAATAAATATTAATAATGGCATATATTATATTAATTCATTAAATATAATACAAATACATAATTAATTTTAAATATTAATTTAAATATGTGTAAACATCAAAGATAATAAGATGGTGTCATTACTATTATACATGGAATATTATACATTTTATCTTAAAATAATAATTTATATTTCAAACTTTAAATGCTTCGTGACCATAGGTAACTATTTTTTTATAAAAATTGTTAATACATATTATACTAAAATATAGATATGTATTATATTTTACCTGAAGGATTAAAAATTGAATCGAACGAACCGGTCTACAGTACAGTGTACAGCATATATAGAATACAATAACATACACATGAATTTTATAATTATAAACTGTATTGTATACCAATATATTGCATAGCAATTAGAATTAGGATCATCTAATATCTACGACTTTTACACCGTAATTCGATCGTTTAGTATTGCAGATGTATAATTAGATACCTAATTATAGCGAGGGGCGTGGCTAGCTAGTGAGGGGCGTGCGAGGGAGGCGTGTCTATGAATTCGTGGAGGGGACGTAACTTATACGGTGCGGTAACCTACTATTATAAATCTGCAAACTTTAGACATCTCCTTGTCTTCCGAGATGAAGTAAACGTTCATAGAGATCACGGAGAGCAGCACGCATACCGACGTCAACACCATGCAACACGTGACGAACACAACTGACAGGTGGTAGACACGCCCATTATTTAAGTATTATTACGTGGATACTTGTTTATAAATACACCTATATGCATATAAAGAATTAACCTGATATATCGCCATGTTTCATTAACCATATATTATATAGCATATATTATATGATATATAGCATGATGTCTACCAATATTTTATTGCAATGGATATTTAATTTTTACTTATTTACATATCCGTTGGAATCAACTCCATCCACCCATAAACAGCATTAACACATCAACAACCACCTTCAAAAATAAACTAAAGAAGTAGGTAAAACCTAAAAACTTAAGGTGTAAACCTACCTCCTTGTTCATGATAGCTGAACTTCAAATATATCTGTTTTTGCCAAGTTGTACACTTGTCTGTACTAATTATTAGTTTTATTTATAGTTTTTATATATCATTGTCACATTTTAAGAATTTTATAATTGAATTAGTGTTTAAATAAAATCATCCTCATGATCATCATCATTATCATTATAATATTCAAGACATCCTACAACTTAGAGATTTTAGGAGATGCTGGTATATTGCCTTCGCATATTTTGAGTTAATATAAACTTAACGAATTAGGAATTAAATAACTTAAATAACTTAACGAATATAAACTTAGCCTACATTATATACAAACTACTTACCAATACGTTCTCCACACTTATTCTGTGGTAAATATTATACTAGATTGTCAATTTGGAATAGCTATAACCTCACCTCATGCACACAACCCTATGTTGTAGCCCCATGTTAATTATCAAACTGGCTAAATTCTCAGATTGACAATGTAAGCCAGGCGGAGACATCGATATAAAGACAGTTTCTTTATATCGATGGGCGGAGATCTAACATAGAATGTAAATAAAGGCGTGGCTTACATCCACTGAATTGGAATGCTAGTAGAAAACATCGAACTCATAATATTATGTAGGCGTGGCTTAAATCCACCTAATTGGAAGGCTAGTACATCACACCGACCACATCATATTATAATCAGGTACTAGGTGGTATACTAACACAGCTAACATGGCACAGTTATACCAAAGATTTTGCGAAGCAAAGATATAACACTCCCTATGCATGCAACGTAATTTAGTAATATCCCTAACCGCTGCTAGCAGTAGTATCGACATCACTGAAATAGATTTAGGTTCGGCTCTGTTTGCATACAACAATGTTTTCATTGCTCTATTAAATTACATGCAATATAAATTAGCTTTTACTCACTAAATATATACTTATAACATTTAAAACATACATATCATATTTGTTTGTTATATATTAGTAATGAACACTTAGTTTTCATCATATAAATATTAATTTAAAGCATATTATTTAACATTTTAAAAGTGTATAGTTAAATACGAATTTACATTATAAACAACACATAGTTCCTAAAAGTAACCCGCTATAGGTGGCACCAGGGTATTTTGTATACAAATTCGAATTACACGATTTCGCGTAAGTGTTATATCTTTCCTTCGGAAAATCTTTGGTTATACTAACACAGCACAGGAATGTTGACTCCAGTTGTAGGCATGGTATCCCCTATCATTAAGGTGATCACCGAATACGATATCACGACGCTTATACCTGCGTGTATGTGTGCGTGCGTTAGGGTGTATGCGTGCGTTTTAGCGAGAGTTACTACTATATGTATTACGTCACGTGATAAAGGAAACAATACCTATTACGTATTCAGTTACATAATAATTAATTTAATGAATTAATCCACTAGATTTATTTATTATATTTTTAATCTATTTAAAAAAAATACGTTATCTACATTATATACTACATTGCTGTAGATTATTGATTCAGTGAGCTGATTCATTAATATTACAAATGTTGTATAATCTATAAATAACTAGAACATGACTTCTATATTATGTTGTCACGTGATTATAATTATTATGTAACATAGTATGTACTTATGTATACATAAAAGCATATCTAAAGGCTTATATATATATATATATATATATATATATATATATATATGATATATTATAATATATATAATTGTAGAATATATATATAAATCTACTATATTTTAAATATGCATTAGTGGTATTAATATGCATTTAATTAGATCGAATTACAAAACATGTTATTAAATAGAATCTGTAGTAACACATCAATATAGTAGACACAAGATTCAATAAATATTCTTATATTCAGTGATATATATATATATATGTATATTAGTTCTTAACTAATTACTAATTACTTATATCAGCAGCCATTGCAAATTATATTAATTAATATCGTATGACTCTGGCTGGGAGCCGATTGAGAGAGAAAATTAAATAAAATAAAAGATATACAAGATAAACAATAAGTAATATACTTCATTAAATATTGATTATTATATTCTATTACGTATTGTGTTAGTGTATATAGCAACTGATGACGTAATAATATAGAGGTTCTAGGAATACTGATATCCTCAGAAAAATACTCGTTATATTATCATGTTATTACAATACAGCATCCAATGACATCCTCAGTATACTGATAATGATAATGTATACATTATCATTTAATATAGAATTTGTCATTATCCATTGTAGTAAATTATCAACAAATTCAATTGTCCACATTGGATTAATGATAATTTATATGATAATGATTTCTGAATATGTTGTTGTATTTGCTTAGTTAACAATTACTTAGTTACCCACCCACCTACGTATATATTATATAACCTTCACAGGGGTTACACTTAACCTAAAGAGGGGTTACGCTTAACCTACCCATGGGTTACACATAACCTACTCAGGGGTTACACTTAACCTACCCCAGGGGTTACACTTAACCCACCTACGTATATGTTACATAACATACATAGGGGTTACACATAACCTACTCAGGGGTTACACTTAACCTACCCTGGGGTTACACTTACCCTACCCAGGGGTTACACTTACCCTACCCAGGGGTTACACTTAACCTACCCAGGGGTTACACTTAACCTACCCAGGGATATTCTCTCCCCGCACTCGACGGGCAACACGAACAGGAAGATGGAGAACGTAGCGATAGTGATGCTGGGCAACAGAATGTTCAGCACGTAGAACAGAGACCGCCTCTTCAGAGTGATCTATTTATAGCGATGTGATCTATTTATAGCGATGTGATCTATTTATAGAAATTTGAGGAATCTCTTTTATATATATATCAAGTATATATATATATATATATAAGTAGATATTTATATCTATACATATATATTCATATCTATACATATATATTGATATTTATAAATATTTATTATAAAATCTATAAAATCTATCTATTAGAATATAATATAATAGAAAATATACTTTAATAGGATTCAAATAATTAATATTTTTATTTTATGATTTTTATTTCACTTCCATAATTAAAAAAATAAGACAAACAGTTCCACAACCTACTTCTTCTCAACATCTCTCATTAATTTTAGTTTTATTTTTAATATCATTCATATTTTATAATTTCTTATGATAGCTTGTTTATATGAAACCAAGATTATTCGGTTTCTCGACTTCAATAACATAATAAACTATCATTCATATACTATGAATCATAGTACGAATTTTGTACCAGTAAATGTTGGTATATTATAGTATATTATGACTTAGGTTATATTTAACTTAATATTAATATTATGTATATATATATATATATATATATATATATATATATATATTATTATTATTATTACCTATTTATGCACTTATTTATATGAAATATAATTAGATTAGGTTTCACATTACATTAATTATATATTATAGTCTGTAAATACGTCTTAGTAGGCTATATATATACTTAGTAAATATATATTTACTATACTTACATCATTAAATGACTATACCCTTTTACGGGTGTTAAATAGGTTTAAATATAAATCAATCGATATGTAAATACTATTATTAATATTTCAATGTATTTTTTTTTACAATATTACTCTTCTGTAAGTTCCGTAAAATGAATTACATTCCAACTAAAAAAACAAACTTAACTTTATGTCACGAAAGAGTCAAGTACTTTCATGATGGCTGGATATATTATGATATTTCTACTTTTAATACTAGAGGTATAAAAAGGAATCAGTCTAGTTAGGGTATACCATTGTTTATATAATTTAACTACCTATGTTTATATAGTTAACATTATTGATTTTTATAATGCTGTATGTACAATTAATTAATTGTCTTAATATTAGTAGTCTACATCAGTGATAGCTCGAAGGTAATGAATCACACATGTGATATAGTGATGCTATAAGGTGATGTATATAATATATAGTATGCTATATACTATAATAGTAACTGCTATCGGTATGTATTGCTATAAATGTTAAATATATATCGTGAGTTTAATCAGGGAGTTTAATCCCTGGTTTAATTATACATAATTAAATGTATAAATCCGGGTATAAATGAGTATTATTTATACATTTTATAAAATTATTAAATATATAATAGGGTAAATAGGTATTTATTAATATTTATTAAATACTATTTACACACAATGCACATAAATAAATATATAATGTATCTTTACAAAATTAAATTATACATATACACATTATAATGATTTACATAGAGCTATAGATGTATTTGAATTACCAATTATTGAATAATAGATGATATCTGTAATTACCTCACAATATATTGTTGTTATGCATTGTTAACTGTGAATTTAAGTTCATCTTATTCAATACATGGATCATGTGAACAAGCGTCCATTCGCGTACCTTGTCTATTTAATGAAGGTACGCGATTTAAAAACAGCGACTTATAAATCAATAAATATATGGACCAATAATAAGATGTTGTTTCTCCACAGGGTTTTGTATTTGTTACCATGATTATGTGTGTAAGTTACTTAACGTGTCATACAAGATACAGATATTAGATAGTCACCATAATAAGAACAAGATAATATTATATTTAATTATTTAATCTATGATTTTATTTTATAAACAATAAATGTATGGGACCAAGAATATAACAAAGATGCTGTTTAAATTAACCTACTACAACTGTTATTATAACGATAAAGTAGTCATATTATTAAAAATATATGATAGTGATTTCTATATAAAATATTCAACTGATATGCTCAGTCTACTACCCGAAAATTAAAGAACGACGGGACAAGAAGTATCAGCATATATTAAATATTTAAATATAATATTATCTTGTTCTTATTATGGTGACTATCTAATATCTGTATCTTGTATGACACGTTAAGTAACTTACACACATAATCATGGTAACAAATACAAAACCCTGTGGAGAAACAACATCTTTGTTATATTCTTGGTCCCAATACATTTATTGTTTTATAATTCGCTGTTTTTAAATCGCGTATACGCGAGGTATACCTTCATTAAATAAGTAAGGTACGCGATTCTAAAATCGCGTACCTTATCCAAACGATCAAGGTACGCGATTCTAAAATAGCGTACCTTGCATATTTAATGAAGGTACGCGATTTAAAAATCGCGAAAGTACGCGAACGCACGCTTGTTCACATGATCCAAATACATTTATACTATATACTGTAATACTGTATAGTACATTTACCTTATATATAATAATGTCTTTATATATTAATGTTATATTTAAAATATAAGCATAATTAATAGTATACAGTGTATACTATTAATTATGCTTATATTTTAAATATAACATTAATATATAAAGACATTATTATATATAAGGTAAATGAAATAGAAGTAATTTGTAGGTAAGCATATAAGCCATAGCTCCATATACATCTATTGTAATTATAAAGTATGTTATATCATATATATTAAGTATGCATAATATAAGGATACTACTATATATACATGTACAATTTAAATACTATTATAAAAACTGATTTGATAAAAATACGAATTTATTCATGTATATGAATTACTATTTAACAGTTAAAGTATTTAGTAACCTTAGTTTTATAGGTAAATATGTGTTTATATATATAGTTATTATTACAAGTGAGTTAAACAATATAAACAATATAATACACATATTGATAGTGATATACATGTAGTGAGTAATGCATCCGAAAAGAGTAAACAAAAACTACGAATACATATAAGTTAACATGGGAATTGTTTGGTTTTTGATTTAAAATATGTTACTATTCGTATAGTATTGTCTGCAGACATACCGATGTGCTCCTTATAATTGTGTATAACGTGTATAATAGTCTATAACTTCTTAAGGTGTATATTTGTATCCACTATATATATATTATAATATCTATAGATATAATATACATCTATATATACTATATGTGGATATATAGTATAGTATATATCCACACTAATGTACTACAGTAAAAAACACACACACACGCTCACTGTATATACCACATCCAGCCTCGCATATACACATACACACACTCGCACAGTGTGACACACACCCCAACTCTCGCACATACTCCCTATGGGTATACCTGAGCGTACACCACTCCCCCACACCCCCGCACATCCGCACACTCACACACCACCACCCACGCACACACTCGCACACACACCCCACACCCGCACTCGCACACTCGCACACTCGCACACACACACCCTACCTGAGCGTACACCACTCCCCCACACCCCCATACACACACCCCCACCCCACACACTTACCCACTCGCGCACACACACATACACACCCTACCTGAGCGTACACCACTCCCCCACACCCCACACACCCCCACACACACCCCCACCCCACACACTCACCCACTCCCACACACTCCCTACCTGAGCGAATACAACTCCTAGGTAGTAGTCTTCGTCAGTCTTGATCCTAAAGTTGCCGGAGCTCGTATTCATGATCTCCCACTCTCCGTTAGACTCGAAGTAGTTCAGAATAACCTGAAGGTCACGTATGAAGGTCACGTGTGTGAAGGTCACGCTCGTGTGTTGGTTACGTAACGTGATAGCTACACCCGAGTGTAGGTGTATTACGCAATAATGATGTGTAGGATGCGATACCCCACACCCCGTTACACTCGATGTTTACTTATATGTACCTGAACTATAGTTCATCATATTCTACGCATGCGCGCGTGAGATTATTACGTAATGTGATAGGTAAACGCCCCCCTTCCGAGTGTGTTATGTAATAACGTTCTTAAGTATTATCACTCGGCTTGATCTTTATACACTTAGATGATAATAATTCTAACGTATTTGTTTAATGAATTTAAACTTTCTTGATGTAATATTATATAGTTTTTTTTTTAAATATCTACAATTTATCGATCAATAATTCTATGGTACTTATAGGTACTATATATATATATATATATATATATATATATATATATATATATATATATAGGGATCCTTTACATAATTGCGGCGTCCTCCGTTGAACAATAATATATATATATATATATATATATATATATATATATAAGTTAGTAACCTTATTTGTACATTATTGATAATTTCATTTTTGTATTATATATTAATTAATTATTTTATTTATCTCTGTGAATCCCACGCATCTCAAATCGCACATAATTTATATAATTTAATGCTTTTACACTAGGGGAATATAAATGAATATTCAAAAAAACTCAGTAATTGAATTATATTAATAAAAATGATTATATATGTAATGATATCTAATAAAGGTGATAGGATTCTTTAAAATATGTATTTATATTTTAGATTTTGAGTATTATGTTAAAATACAACATTATATAATATTTATTATGAAAATATTTGATTAATTTTAATAAATAAATATATTAATTAATATATTAATTAATTATTATATAATATTTTTTCAGTTTATTATTAAGTGGAATGTTATAAATATTTTATCTATTAGAATATTTATGTATATTATAATATTTTATGGAGTATTTATTTATTTATTTATTGAAATATGAAACTATTTTTAATTAACAATTAATTATAATTATTATAATTAATTAAGTATAATATTACGAATAATAATTCAAATCTAATTATTTTCCAGATTTATATAATATATCTTATACTTTATAAAATAAATATAACTTGTTATATATAATTATCAATATTTGAATACGAATAATCATTATGTAAAAAGGTGCGTACACTTTTTTGTTAAATATAGATTATTTTCACATATTATTAAAAATGGCTGGGATTCACAGTGATATCCCTATATAATCAATACTACCTGTGTTTATACCTAATCTTATACTTATTCTTGTACCCCGGAATATACCTATACACTAAATACAATTTTAATTTAAGTGATTTTCTAAATATATTTATAAACTAAAGGTTAAGTGATTAACTATATAGGTAGCTGATCATTCTAAGACGTCAGACTCATGTGCAGAAGGAACCTTTTTAAGCCCCGTCCGGAACATTGAAATAGGTATTAACATTAGATTTTAATCTACTTAGAAGTATATTCTTAGATTATAATTTTATATCATTTAAGATTAATCTAATATAAAATGGGTGTATGTAGTTAAAACCACGAATCCTTTAACGTGGTAAATCATCATCGACGTGTGGTCATAAGTTGAAACTTTATATGAGGATTTTAAGTAGGAACCTCGATAGCTAAGTTTTTAGATGGGATAACTTAAACAAAATAATAATAACAATATATATATATATAATATATATTATATATATATATATTGTTATTGTTATTTTTATTTGATGGAGTCCTTTCATCCCATCCAGGAACTTAGATGAAGTTTTCACTTATAACCATATGGCTTTAATTAATGACCTTCAAACCCGCTCTCATTTTAAAACATCCATGGGTTTAACGAGAGCCGATAATTTATTTATATATATAAATCGAGCGACAGCATAGAAAAGATATTGATCTTTATCTAAGCCCTTTAGAGGAAATAACAATATAATTAATTTAAATACTTCATACGAAAAAAATATACAACTTTCTTCTAATAAATATTTATTATTATTATTATATATATATTTGTTATGATACGATATAAAGTCTACGGTGGTAGTACCCGCGCGTGGGGCCTACTGTGCGTGTGTCTGACGCATAATGGTCACGTGTTAACCGATTCACGTGACCGAGTACATATGTGACCCAGTAAACAACAACAACAACATACAAATATGAATATATTATGTTCATAATGTGAATATATGATTCTGCATATTTATTTTACCACATTAATACGAACATATTATGTGCATACATAATATGTTCGTAGTAATATGTGATCACACATATATAATTTTCATAAACATATTTATTTGACTAGTTAAAGACTAGGAACCTCTTTAATGAACAGAGTGTACTGCACCCGGCTCCTGTCGAACGCGAAACTCGTGATGTTGATGTAACAGGTCTGTACGTCGAACGGAAACTGCACTAGGTTGACCTTGACGCGCGGGGGGGGGCGTGGTTAGAGGTTACGTAATCGTTAGGAGTGACCAGATGTAGACCGAAGTGCACGATGGTGGTGATGATGTAATGTTAACACTTATTTAATTATAAATTCGTGTAGTATGACGATAAAGATGCAATAAAGGAAGAGCAATTATAATTAGTACGGATAAGTATACGAGTGGAGAACACTAGTATAGTTGAGGATCAGATATCGTGAATAAGGACGCAATTCCCTAGTTTGTGTACGAAAGTATACTTTATAAGGTTTATAAAGTATACTACTATAGTAGTCGAGATGTTAATGGTTTTGAGTGACGGAGGTGGTTGGGTTTGTGTGTAACCTTACACGAAGTCACCCATTTCATGTTAGGTTCGAATGAGATAAGACCGTACCACTGGATGTTCACCCTGTACATGTTCTCCCTGAGGGCGTAATCACCCGTCTCCGCAGCTCTGTAAGGGGTGGGGGTTTGTGTGGGGGTATGGGTGTGGGGTCTGTATGGAGTGTGTGTATGGGTGTGTGAGTGTGTGTGCACCCATGGGTGTGAGAGTGTAGGTGAGGGAGTGTGGGTATGGGAGTGTGTGCGGGGGTAAGGGTATGTGGGTGATGGTGAGGGATTGTGGGTATGGGGTGTGTGTGGGGTGTGTGTGTGTATGTATGGGTATGGGAGTGTGTGTGGGTAAAGGTATGTGAGTGTGGGTTGGTGTGTAGGGTGTGGAGGGTATGGGTGGTTAGATTTGAGGTTATTCCATGTAACAAGTGTACGTGTATGTGTGTACGTATGCGTGGGTGTATGTACGACATTAATTATGTGTGTATAATATATAAACTATAGACTATAGTGAACATATAACAATATACACTGTATATTATACAGTCAATATATCTGTTGTCGTTGGATTCCACTAATAAGTACAAATAAATATTAAGACGATGTCAGCGGGGGGCACTGCATAATAGTTAAGTTCTCATTCACTATTCCAAAGTGTATTGTATGATATATTGTATTAATGCGTATTATAACTGCAGAATATGCTATACAGTTAATGCAGACTCTCCGATCAAATAAACTGTATCTATTTATCTCACTTTTTAATTATATAATTATATATATATATATATATATATATATACATCTATGAATACACGAAATAATAATAACCCGTTGAGCAAGGACACTTCTGGCATCCAAACCTTGGACGAGGACACTGTGATCTGAGTGACATTACCGTACTGCTCGGGCTCCCACATCAGCGAAGGGTCTCGCCAATGCTACTCGCATGTGTATGTTCGCGTGTGTAAGTAGCGGAAGAGAAAGTATTGCATAGTATACACGCCCGTTAAGGGTATGTATGACTCATAGGAAGTGTATGACTCATGGGCTATATTTCTTAGGCTATGACTCATAGCTGAAAATTAATAAAATAAAAAAAAAGTAAAATAAATGGTATTATAAAATATACATTTATAAAATGTTATTTAGTTCCCGTCAACAAATACTCCGGTTAAGTTTTACGGATTTGGTAACGAAGTTATCGAGTATAAAATTTTGTATAGGCAGTATACTGTAGTTCAACTATAGTTCGACCTTTGCCAGAGCTTTAAAAATGCTAATAAATATTTTAATATATAAAATATACCGCTATTGTATACAATTTATATATATATATATATATATATATATATATATATATATATATAATATAATATTTTGTTGAAATAGTTTTTTTTGACAATGATAGATACATGAAATATTAACACAATTTTTCGAACGATTCAAATAATTTAAATAATTATATTATTTATCCACTCAATTAACACATTTTGTTTAAATATTTCGAAATTTTGTATTTAATAAATATAACATTTCTCATATTTTTACATTAAAATAGTGAATAAATTATCATTTTTTAATTTTTATAATATATTAATTGAACATTATATTCATAAACTTATTATCATTATATATACATATATATATATATATATATATATATATATATATATATATATAATTTTATATTTTGTCATAGATCAAATTAAAATTAGAATAATTGTTACCAACATTTCCTGGAAAATTGAAAAAAAATATTAGAAAATGTTTTTATTATAGAAAAATATATAAGTCAAAATATAATTAGAGCTATAGCTATAGAAATGGTTCTAAAGTTACAATATTTCCGGCAAGTTGCCGCGCAATCTTATAGTGGGATTTGACCCCGTTTACATAATGGAATCCGGGGGTTACCTATAGTTTTCATTATAACATGCTTGTATTAGATGTATACAATGTATACTATACTAAATGTATACTATACATGTATCCATTAAAGAGATCTTTTGTCTATAGACATATATATGTTTATATTATTATATCATTGAGGAATTATTATATATTTAAATACTATTTTGTGAAATACTGTATATATTTTATATATCGAATATATTTATAAACATTATATAATCATATATATATATATATATATATATATATGTTGTCTCCGGAAAACGGAGAATGATAGTTCTCGACAGGTTATAGAATTATTGAATGGAAACTGGACGTGGATGGGGAATGTGGTGTGGTACGTGGGTGGAGGTGGATGGGGGTGGGGTGTGGTTCGAGGATAGGGTAGATAGGGAAGGGGTGCGTTCGTGGATGGGGGTATATGGGGAATGGAGGATGGACGTATTTGACGAATCGCGAATGGAGGAAACCTCAAACTAAAATAAATATGAATACATATTAAACATCATAATATCAACAAGCATAATTAAATATGTATCAATCGAGAAGTTCTCACAATTAATATGATATGATTTACTAGCCTTTCAGTGTACGCTGTATGCACTAATAAACCATATCATACCGAACTTATCGATAATAACGAGATCACGTGGTGGGCGTAGTGGGCGTATCCCTAATTAGATAACTAGATTAAACTAGTTAATCTAATTATAAACTACGCTCTCTTTTACAATTTACAAAACAGAAATCAAATTATATAAAAAACAAATAACAAAATATATTTAATCAACATTCATCCAAATTACATAACATTTACATTCGTTCAAGGCACGTCAACTAATTGAAATTTACAAAACAGAAATCAAATTATATAAAAAACACAAATCACAAAATATATTAAATTAACATTTATCTAAATTACATAACACATGTATACTTCATGCACAACATATTTATAAATACCTACACACAGTTTTACACGTAGTTGCCATACTACATATATATATATATATATATATATATATATATATATATATATATATATATATATATGTATATATATTAATATATAATTAATGATATTTACATATTTTAACAGTGCAATTAATTATATTAATATGTATAACTAACCATTGGAAGCCATCCGAATGAGGTAAATGTCTGTGTTTTCTCATCCTAATATTAAAGTTTTTATAAATAACATAAACATTATATACAATACTGTAAATATATATATATATATATTTATACAATTAAATATTTAGGTTCTAAGAATATATTTTATATTTTACTAATCTATTATTATTCTAAAATTGATATATTCTAAAATATCACGATAAATAGTATTTATTAAATACATATATATATATATATATATATATATATATATATATATATATATATATATATATATATATATATTGTGTTAATATCTCCCTACATAATACACTACTCTAAACTAAACACTACATTACGTTAAACAATGTTTATGACAAGTTGAATTCCTTTATTAAATTATCAATATCGTCAACGTGTACACTCTACGCACAACGACAAAACGGTAAAATCCCCGATATTTTTGGGGCGTGTCTATGTAATTATGTTTTGATTAGTCTTTTATATTCTTAATTATATTCGATCCTTTACGGGCGCCGTAAGTGACCAACTGATCGACATTATATAACCTATAACAACTCGCCGAATACTCCGCGCCGCACGATATATAGTATTTGCCTATTCCTTGGACAAATACTCTATATCATTTACATAATTCCCCTTCTCCACCTTATCTCGAATTCTCCAGTTAGCTTCCATATATATGCAGACGACATCCAACTTTATGTAAAATGTACAGAAAACGTTAATTTTGCACCCGACATCCTTTCCTCTACTATTACCACCATTCATAACTGGCTCACAATAAACTCCCTCATCTTTAACCCAATTAAAACCGAGGCTATCTTCCTTCACCTTCCACTCCGAAGTAAAACTTTACCAACTCCCCCTCCAATTAACATTAATGGACAGCTCATCATGTACTCAACCCATGCAAAAAAGCTTGGTGTTATATTTGACAATACTTTTAATTTTTACAGACAACTGTCCCACATAACAAAACTATTAAACTATCAACTACATTCACTACGCCTTATTCGTCATTAAATATCAATATACACCGCTACTATTATAGCTTCTGCTTACACCCTACCTCTATTCGACTACTGCAATTTTATCGTTTACAATACCCCCTCATCGTATATTACTAAACTCCAACTTCTTCAAAATTCTATAGTAGGTGTATATTCAACATACCAAAGTACTCCCACACTCATATATCTCCATTCCTAGTTAAACTCCACTGGCTACCTGTACGCCATAGAATCCTATATAAAACTCTACTACTGGCTCATAAAGCAATCCACCATGACTCTCCTGACTACCTAGCATCCCTACTCAAACTTAAATTACCAACTAGTATCACTACACGCTCCACCAATACGTTTCTACTTCAACTTCCTCCTAAACACAACTTAAATTCAACCAACACTCGCGTATGGGCAATATCCGTCCCATAATCGTGGAAGACTCTCCCCACATCCATCCGTACTACACAATCAACTCCCAACTTCAAGAAACTACTGAAAACCTACCTATTTAATATGAAACATTAACTTAAAATATATATGGACGGCCGATTGCTTTATAAGCACAGTTCGCAGTCCGAAAACCGAAAAATATAAAATGTAATGTATGTATATACGATTCATACCCACAATTATACCGCATAATAATTACTGCGCGCTATATATATATATATATATATTATTATTATTATTATTATTATTATCAGATTTGGTTTTAACAACCGGGTAATTGTAGAAGCAGAGCTTATCGAGACAATTACCCTTTATTATTTTGACAAGTCCTAAAAAGTACAATTATAATTGGAATAATAAATTCCTGAAAAAAAGAATAAACTATATATAACATAATGTTATATCTAAGTTGACTTCCTGTTTACACTAAATCTAATTATGAATAAGATCAAATAATTGTACCTATGATCATATTTTGTTTATTTTTATATATTATATGATGATTTTTGATAATTTTTTCAAGTCCTTCGAAGGACTTGAAAAAATTATCAAAAATCATCATATAATATATAAAAATAAACAAAATAAACATTAAGAAAACTAAAACGACTAAAAAACTAAAAACAGACAAGAAAGGTTAAGAAGAGTAAATATATGAAAATTTAATATAAAGAATAATAAATATATGTTTGGCAAATATTCAAAAATAAATTTATAAATTATTAACACAAAGTAAAAAATATTTAGATAGTTTTCATAAGTCGAAGAGTAGTTATAGTATAACATATGGAAAAAAGAAGAAATTAATGTAAAAATGTAAAATGTAAAAGTCTGAGTAAAGATAAAATGTATTAAAAATAGTATATAATATTATATAAAAGCGTAATTATAGTATAAAATATGGATAAAAAGGAGAAATCAATGTAAAAGTCTGAGTAAAGATAAAATTTATTAAAAATAGTAAACTTATTAAAAATTAAAAAAATGTTAAAATATAATTTGAAGTAGAAAAATAATAGTAGATTAAAAAATCACAAGGTTAAAAAATAATTAAAAATATTATTACTGAAAAGGGAAATAGATACTAATTTTCTTTTATCAATATTTAATTCATTCCAAAGTCTTGGTCCATATGACATTAAAGAATTATTCATATAATTATATTTATTATAAGGTTGAATGAAATCAAAAGTACTTCTTGTATTAATTTTTTTTGTAGTTATTCTTTTATAATGTTTATAAATACTTGGACTACAAGTTTTATAATATATTCTATGTATAAATATTAGTGTTTTATATTTACACAAATCAAAGATATTTAATAACTTATGATCAATAAATAATTTTTTTGAACTAAAATCTATAGGTTTAGAAATATATATATATATTAACACAACTTGGCTTACGCAAACCTGACTTACTGGCATACCGAAATGACATTGTTTATATTATAGATACGTAAATCTCAACTGATACAATAGATACCGATACTAATTACCGACACAAAACTGACTACTATAACAAACCTGAAATACTCTCCTACGCAAAACAACTTACTGGTGCAAAGCAGGCTAAACTAAGTGCCTCTTATTGGAACTGGCGTGGTATACCCTTATCCATAACGTCTAAAGACCTATATTCGTTAGGCCTGAGGAAGCATGATATTACGCTACTCAGTATTCGTGTCATGACAGGCAGTCTAAATATTTATCGCAAATACTGCTGCAATGGATTATTGTAAAATCCTTAATTACCTGGCCTCTCCCTTGCCTACTTCGTCATATTTGTATTAATATGTTTTCGCTAATAAATGGGATAATTGGCTCTGGTTATTAACTAACCATTGTCCGAAAAAAAAAATATATATATATAATAATAATAATAAAATCAGATTTGGAAATTGTCTGGGTGAAGGAAGAAGCAGAGCTTATCAAGTCTTTCACCCTTTCATGATTACAAGGAGAGAAAATGATATAGGAATATAATTAAAATCAAGAAATAGTAGAACAAAAAATAGAGTGAAAAATTAAATTATTAAAATAAATCATCAACTCATAAAGCATAAACCACCATAGTATATCAACTTTCCGAATGTGGGTTCATCAAGTCCAAAACCTTAGGGAATATACTTTCGCCAATAGTATATACACTGGTAACATTTGGAGCCAGCAAATGCATCCATACTACCCGATATAAAATATGACAAATTTATGAATTAAGAGTCAACGAAATACAAAAAAAAACAAATTCCATAATTATTCTACTACATCTTAATATAAATATATAAATGTAATAAAAGAAAAAAATAATTAAAAATAATACAATTATAAATAGTAAAAAATGTATAAGTTTATATTCTTTATAAAGAGTAGAACATGATTTAGATAAAATCATAAAATACAATAATATTATTAAAAAACTCCTCGTAATCTAATCATCATTATAATAAAATATATAAATAAATATAAACATATAATACAATTATAATAAAAATATATTAAAAAGTTATAATAAAACAAATAGGAACAAACTATACAACTAAATTATAATAAACATTAAAACTTAGATTAAAAATAAAAATAAAACTAAAAGTAAAAATTAGAATAATAATAATAATAATAATAATAATAATATAAAAAATTAGTCAATTAACATTTTCAATAAGTCATTTTAAAAGTAAATTATATTATAAGTCGGATAAAAGTTAAATAAAATGATGTCATGAGTCAGCTAATAGTTAAAGTCATAGTTTAATAAAGTTATTTAAAAATTAATAATATTAATATTTTCATAAGTCATATTAAAAGTTAAAAATATAAATTAAAAGGACAATTAAAAATGTAATGATAACTATTCAATACATATTTTTTTAAAGTTCTTTTAAATAAATTGAAATTTAAAATTTTTCTTATGGAATCATCTACATTATTCCATAGTCTAGGACCTGTGATAGATAAGCAGAAAGATTTTATATCTGTTCTAACTTTTAATCTATGAAATAAATAGGTATTTTGTAATTTAATTGAATATAATTTTTGCAAATTAATAGGTAATAAATTATTCCTGGCCCTAAACATAAACTTTATGGTATTCATTTTTACGATATCATGAAATAGTAATGACTTATGAATAATATAAAAAGTTGAATAATTAGAATCATTATTTATAATTTTCAAAGCTCTTTTTTTTAATATACATATTTTATTTAAATTTGAAAAAAATGTATTACCCCAAATATGACAACAGTATGTAAGGTGAGAATAAAAAAATGAATTATATACCAATACTAAAGATTTCAAATTCAATTTAAATTTCACTTTATTTAAAATACCAATAGCTCTAGATAATTTCGTAGATACATAATTAATTTGTGATTTCAAATCTAATTTGTCATCAATTATTATTCCTAACATTTTTTAATTTGTTACTTATTTGATTTTAATATCATTAATATTGACATTCAATTTAACATTATTATTTTTATTTCGAATATTAAACAGTAATAAACTAGATTTACTAACATTAAGGGACAATTTATTAATATTTAACCAATCAAAGAGCTTATTTAAGTTACGTTGTATATTAGTTTTTAGAGCAGTAATTGATTTATCAGAAATAATCAAATTAGTGTCATCAGCAAATAATACAGGCTTAAATGAATTATATATGTTTGGGAGATCATTGATGTACAATACTAATAACAGTGGGCCCAAAACCGAACCTTGTGGTACACCACATGCAATATTATTAATATTTGAAGTAGTATTCATAAAACTAACATACTGTTGCCTATCTTTTAAATAGCTTTCTAATAATTTGAGAGCTATCCCTCTTATACCATATATACTAAGTTTTTTAATTAAAATATCATGATCTAAAGTATCGAAAGCCTTACACAGGTAAATGGATACGATAGCGAAATTATTTAAATGTTCCAAATTTAAATTAACTGTTTCAATAACATCGGAAAGTGCATCAGAATGTATATATATATATATATATATATATATATAAGGATAATTATCTCGACAAGCAGCAATACTTCTACAATTACCCAAATACTTAACTATACCTAAATCATATATACAAATAATAATAATATTATATATATATATATTTATAGATATTATGATATCTATAGCTATATAGTGATGCAAATTACGCCAAGCTAATTCAATCCAACATACATGTTGTCGGTTATAACCGACCGATTCGAAACTTTTATAGTTTAATTGAATTTTTTTTCAGTAAAATCACCCTTTTTAGTAATCAATTAATTTTAAACTAGCTAGAACTTTATTTCCTCAGCCATTAATATATTATCCGATAACATTGACCTATCGAGTGATTAGTAGCTAGTGATGTATGTTTACCAAGGTAAATATGTATTAAGACACATTAAAATTAATGAATTTAAAAAGTTTAGTCAACACTGAATAACTTAAATTGTTTTATAGTTATCATATTAAATGAAATATACGATATATATATATATATATATATATATATATATATAATTTAACTGCCTGTGTGGCTCAGTGGCTAAGGCTTCAGAAACACAAGCAGTAGGACACGGGTTCGACCCTCGTCCGGACCATTAATTAATTTTATAAAATGGGTCTTAAAATATTATTTAGAAGTGATCTTATATAATTGTGTATAAATAAATGATCGGCTCTCGTTAAAACCATGGATGCCTTAACATGATAGCGGCTTCGAAGGAATATTAGAGCCATATATGGTTATAAGTGAAAACTTCATCTAAGTTCCTGGATGGGATGAAAGGACTCCACCAAATAAAAATAAAAATAACAATAACAATAATAATATATATATATATATAATGTATTAATGATGTTTATCGTTATTTCTCATTATTGTTTACACATGAAAATAATTATTTTGACTAACTGAGATAATCTAACATAATTATTCTACTGATGAATCGATTCTTAAAAGATACTTTTTTTAGCGAGACTGTATATATTATTTATATGTGGACATCATTGATAAATACTAGAATATATGGTAATGTATTTATCCTATATTATAATTATTAAATATGATATAAATATATTTATTAACTACATGCATATGAAACTAACAGCAGTATATGAACTATGAACTATTGTAAATAAGGGTAGATGTATCCTGAATCAAGATATTGCTGCTGTAATATCTCGATGTAGGGTATACCGAGAATGATGCTCGCAGCGTATACGCTATATACCCTATAACTACCCTAATTGGGGTACATGATCATTGTTTACTACATTTACAGGCATTCTACCTTAAATTCATTTTCGTATGTACCTCGAAAATCTAATTTTAAATTTTAAAAGTGACATATACAGTTTGGCGACATCCATCATTAAAATTAAAAAAAAATAATAATAATAATAATTAATCGTTTGTAAATGTATTAGAGTGAATTAAAGTGTATGTCATAAAGTAGGTTAGCCTAGTTCAAGTTAGTATCTACATATAGTTTGTTATTAAATGTGTTTTAAGGTATATATGGTATACCCATCGATGTAAATAAATCTTTTATTTACATCGATGTTTATTTACACCGAATGTGGCTATACCCATATATGGATAAGAGTGCGTAACGTTACCTAACACCTAGTTAGGATAACACATACATGACTCACACACACACGCGCTGTGTAAGAGTCATAACCAGCTAACCAGGTCCTCTATCCGCGCCAAAACGAACATGGTACCTATGAGGACAGGCGAGTGTGGGGTCAGCGAAGGTCGAGCGTTGTTGTCGTAGTACTTGAATAGGTCTACCAGCAGTTTCTGGAGAACGAGGTCAACGCGGGTGTTATTTGCTTATATATATAAGTAATTAATTATATACTTGTATATTTTGCAATTTCACGAGTTTTAATTAAAATAAAAAGAACTGAAACGATGAAAATATAAATAAAAATAAAAATAAAAATAAATATGTATACATATATATATATACACACACACACATATATATATATATATATATATATATATATATATATATATATATATATATATATATATTCACATATAGTTAAGCTCTTCTAACAAAACTAGTCTAACATTTCTCATAGTAACAGAAATACAACAGAGTCTTTTCTATCGAGCAACAGCTATAGAAATAGTGGACGAGGATGATCTAGTAAGGACAACGGCAACTTCATATCTACTCGAGGATGTTCTGGCATCCCCATTCACGGCTTCAACACTGCGCTGGAGAAAACAACGGGAAACTACTCCAGTAAAATTCCCACGAAAACAAACATGACAGCACGAATAGAAGTAAATGCAATAAGGCTAGAAAATGAGCCCCCTAGGTTGGACAGCCTTTCAATTATTACTGGGGATGTGCGAAACTATCGTGTAATTACAGTCGGTAAGGATGACGATGCTATCTTAAATCCGTAAGGAAGGATTGTTTCTGAGAAAATCGTCTTGAAACACACAGATATTAATAGCTACCTATAATTTAAAAAAAATATAAGTATAGAATGTCAGAACAATGAATAATGGAAATACAGAAATTATTACAAGGGAAATGGGAAGGAATGGGATAGATTTAATGGGAATAAGTGAGACGAAGTGGAAGGGGATAGGACAAGTAAAATCCGATAACTATTCAGTATATTTTAGTGGAAACGATAACATTAAAAGAAAAGGGATAGCATAGGTAGCATTCATATGCACAGAAAAAAAAATGTGTTCTTGGGTTCAATCCTATAAGTGACAGAATAATAACAATATGTATCCAAGGTAAACCTATAAATTTCACATTCATACAAGTATACGATCCCACTTCAACAGCAGATGAAGAGGAGATGGATTATTTCTATGATGCCCTACAACAAGCAATCGATATAACTCCAAAAGATGACATCATGTATGTCATTGGCGATTGGAATGCTAAAGTGGGTAAACAAAATACAGCTGGGGTAACTGGTAGTTTTGGACTGGGGATTAGAAATGAAAGAGGTGATACCATGGTAGATTTCTGCAGTCGAAATGGTCTTGTTGTTATGCATACAATGTTCAAACAACATGCAAGAAGACTATATACTTGTAAGTCACTGGATAAAATTACTAGAAACCAGATTGATTATATCTTATGTACAGGTCGATGGAAAAGCTCTATAAAAAGTGTAACAACTATCCCTGGAGCAGACTGTGGCACAGATCACAATTTGTTATTAGCTATTTTCAAGATAAAGCTCAAACAAACTAAAAGAAATAAGACTACTCCAAAATATGAATTAGAAAACATTGATACGAAATATATTGTAGAAGTCAAGAATAGATTCAGTATACTACAAGTAGATGGCAACAAGATTTATGGATATATACGTGATGCTGTGATAGAGACAGCTGAGAAATGGATACCAAAAGTAAAGAAGAGGAAAGTTATATAATGTTTAACCGAAGAAACAATACAAATAGAGGAGGAGAGAAGTGAGGCAAAAGGAAAAGGTGAAATAGAAAAATATAAAAAACTAAATGCAGAATTTAAAAAAAATCAAGGTATGATAAGGAGATAAATTTAAGAGAAAAATGCAGAAAAATAGAAGAAAACAATAAAAAGTGAAGAACATGAGATATATACAAGGAAATAAAATATATAACTAGATCATACACCGCTAGATGCGGAGTTATGAATCTAAGTTCCGGAAAGATGGCTACTGAAGAAAGAGAAGTATCAATTAGATGGCAACAATAAACATAATATATTTACAGGAGAGATCCTAAAATTATTGATACTTTCCCCGAAACGAGATATGAAGATGAATTTCATATACTAGAGACAGAGGTAAAGGACGCTATCAAGCATATATCAAATCGGAAATCATCTAGATGTGATGGTATACCTATAGAGCTTCTGAAAGCAGGTGGAGATGCATCTATAAAAATACTGTTAATTATTTTTAATAACATATGGAGGACTAAGGAATGGCCAAGAGATTGGAAGAAATTTGTTTATCTCCCGATATACAAGAAAGGAGATAAGAAAGAATATGGGAACTATCGAACTATTGCTCTGATCTCTCATGCTAGCAAGATATTCCTTCGAATTATTCAGAAAAGATTAGAGCATTTCCTTATCCCAGAACTACCTATTGAACAAGCAGGTTTTAGAAAAGGAAGATGAACAAGTGATCATATAGCTAATTTGCGGTGGATGATGGAAACAGCCAAAGAACACAACAGGAATGTGTATATGTGTTTCATCGACTATACAAAGACCTTCGACTGCATAGATCATGATAGACTATGGGTGATACTCCAAGAAATGAGAGTTACAGTTCACCTAATAGTCCTACTGAGAAAGCTCTATACGAAATAAGAAGCCACTATAAGAACATAATTCTGTGAAACTGATAAACTATAGAGTAATACTGAGAGACTATAAACATATGTTATATAAGGAAAGGGGTAATACAAGGATGTATTTTATATATCCCCCCTACTGTTTAACATATATGCAGAAAACATAATAAGAAAGGCATTAGAAGATTGGGATGGGGAATCAGTATTGGAGGTAGAAGGATTACTAACCTGAGATATGCTGACGACACAACACTTATCGCTGAAACTAAAAACGATCTTATAACAATTATGGAAAGAGTAAAGTTGGATAGTGAAACGGCTTTCTTTTTTCGTTTTCTTTATCTAAATGTAGGCAAAACTAAAGTAATGATGACTGAAGACCAAGGAGAAATGGTAGTAGACGGCAAACATATTGAAGTAGTATCACACTTTATTTTCCTAGGATCTCTATTAACCAAGTATGGAGAAAGAAATACGCAGAAGGTTAGCATTGAGTATATCTGTAATAGGGGGACTAATGGAAATCTGGAAAGATAGAGGAATTACCCTCAGAACAAAGATTAGGCTTGTAAAAGCTTTAGTTTTACCTATATTCTTATACGGAGCAGAATATTGGACAATGAGAAAGCTTGATAGACAGATGATTGATTATTTTGAGTTGTGGTGTTGGAGGCGTCTGCTAAGAGTAATATGGACCGACAGAAAGAAAAATATATGGCTTATTGATAATATAAAACCATAATGGACGGTTGAGTCAAGATAGTCAAGGCATCATTATGTTACATTGGTCATGTT
The DNA here is from genome assembly GCA_964019155.1 of Osedax fenrisi. Lineage (NCBI taxonomy): Eukaryota > Metazoa > Annelida > Polychaeta > Sabellida > Siboglinidae > Osedax > Osedax fenrisi. The sequence continues at coordinate 3,847,962 of OZ025246.1, read as the reverse complement.
ATAAGAGCAGGCGGAATGGAATATGAAGTGATGGTAGGAAGAATGGGGGGGTTATAGAAGCAGAGGGAGACCACGTCAAAGATGGCTGGATAACATAAAGAAAAACTTATATGGAACTTATCTTCAACATGATTCGAGCCTCAAGATGTAGGAGGAGTTGAAGAGCTGTTGTCATCGATATCACCAGGGGTCGGATACGACTCGAAGGCACAGGTTAACAGGTTAATATATATATATATATATATATATATATATATATATATGAGTATATATATATATACATATAGGTAAGCTATATACATGAACACACCATACCCACTATAATGGTTATGGTGTGTATTACTATAGTAACCCTTTCGTAGTTAACATAGTCAGGCGGCACTGCGAATGAGAACATTTTGAACACTGACATGTCCATTCCGGTGTTCGTTAGATCTGTGATTAGTGAATAGATACTGACATTAGCACACCGTATATACGGATATACATATACATATATATATATATATATATATATATATACAAATTATATTATAAGTTACCAGGTGCATAATACGAACTTCATGTACTATAGTATGCTATCAATAGCGGCCCAGTTGATAACAACGACCGGAGAAAATCACGGTCAACTCACTCAAGCATATTTCACTAAATACACATACGAATCACTTGGAATTTAAACTACATATAACTACTAGGTATGTACATTGTGGATTGGTTTTGAAGAGCGAACACCGCTTATCACCGAACATAGTGCGCTCTATCATTGAACTATTCAACTATTCAACGATAAATAGATGATTCAATGAAAACACGAAACGTTATCAGTATATCTACAACTATAATCACACATATATATATATATATATACATATATAGTCATCTATAAAAATGCATATATAGTCATCACTCTCTTATCACATCATCATACATACATTCTTATCATGTGATCGTGTATGTCCTACACTGTACATTGTAGGTGTAAGTACATTACACGGACGTCGTACGAGCCTACATAGTAGAACTGTTATTAATTAACGTATCGCGTGATATTTGTACGCTGTTAATAATTAATAACTCACACCGAGAAATCGTTCAGCCTACAGTTCATACGACATACGACATACGACATACGACATACTATAGTATAGTATACTACGTATACATAGGTCACACGACATACGACATACGACATTCGCTTTACATAGCTGATAGTAATCATATAATGGCACGTGATTAATATAATAGGTATCGGCTGATGACTAATATGGTGGTATAGCATCTATGTCCTTGAACTATAACACTGATAATAATGTGATAACATTAATAACACAGATAACTGTGATAGCGGTGATCATTCTGACGATTGCAAAATAATGATAATATATATCATAGTAGGTATATTACAAATATTATAGTAATAACATATATGTTTATATATAACATAAAAACATAGAACATATATATATATATATATATATATATATATATATATATATATATATGTTCTATAAATATATAATTCAATTATACTTGAATACGAAAACATACACATATATGTATATATATACACAAACATGCATATATATAAATGAAAATAAACATTTATATTTATATTATATTAATTTCGTTCATCATATTTTATATTATCAAAGTTTAATCAATTTGATATTTAGTTATCATAAATGTCACAAATTCATTCATTTATACGTTACTTATATTTGTCGTCATTACACATATAAATTCGATAATATTATAAGTTATTATTACATGTGTTCAATAATCCACCATCATCTTCATATATATCAAATGTTGTTATAAATGTTAAAATTAAATTAAAAGTAATGTATAACTTAATTCTATAAATATAAATAGGTTATACATCTTATAATTGTACAGCTACTTATACATAATTATATTATAATACATAATTAATCTTCCGAACTAGATCCCTCATTCGATATTAAATAATTACCACATTTATCTAGTATCATATTACCAATAAATAATAGAAAACTCGCTTACTTCAGGCATTTTTCAAATCTATATGTATAAGTATATATTACACCCATCATAAAAAACCAAACCTTGCCAAATCAATCCTCTCCAACTACCGACCAATCTCCAACTTATCAACGCTCTTCAAAACCCTAGAACGAGTTGTTACTCGTCAATTAAATTCTTATCTCCATGAAAATCATATATTAAACCCATATCAAAGTGCCTATACCAAGCACAAAAGTACAGAAACTGCAATTATACATATATGATATATTCTTAATCACATTCACCTATCTGCTGCATCACCACATGGTTCAGTGGTCATTCTCCTTGATTTATCAACTACCTTCGATACCATTGACCATAATATCCTTATAAATCGACTAACTTCTATCGGAATCTCTGGCACTGCACTCGATTGGTTCATCTCATACCTAACTGATCGTTTTTTTTTACCAAATTAGCACAAATTCTCTAATTTATAAACCTCGTAGAGTTACTCATGGAGTAACTCAATGATATGTCCGTGGTCCACTCCTGTTCAATATCTACCTAATTCCCTTATTTAAAATTATTTACATACCCCGGGGTGGCCACTATAGACTATCACTCGTATGCTGATGACATACAATTACATTGTATATTTACATACCATAACAATGACATAAATATACTTAACAACTGCATTACTGATATACATAACTGGCTCACCAACAACTCCTTATCACTAAACTGTCTTAAAACTGAATCACTGCATATTAAAACATCTACTATTAAATTCCTTCCACCACAAATTACCCTCAATAATTTGAGTATTTCTTATGCTAATAAAATAAAAAATCTTGGTATATTAATCTTACCAATACTACAATTTCACATTCATACAAAATCACTATCACAGTCAATTAACTACACACTACACAATTTACGAACAATAAGACCCTTCATTAATTTTAATACTGCAAAACTTCTAGCTACACCACTTATTCTCCCCCGCCTTGCTTACTGTAATTACTGTATCTATATCTCTTCACAATCTATAATAAATAAACTCCAACGCTTTAAAAACTCAGCCATCATATTTATATTCAACATAGCTAAACATTCCAGTAAACATATATATTCTTTAAGAACAAAATTACATTAGCTGCCAATAAAATCCCGTATAATTTATAAGATTTCACTAACCATACATTTAGCTACACATCATAACACACCAGACTATCTTGCCAACTTACTAACTCCCAACTCAACTATTTACGAACAAAGACACATAAACAAATTCAAATTAGAAACTCCAGTTCTATATTATAAGATATACTTATAAGATATAAGATATAAGATATATAATATATATAAGATATAAGTATACTTATATATAGTTATAAGAATATATACGTAGAGATATAAGTATACATACTTAACAGCTGCCCAATATAACTCTTTATCCACCCATGCTCCACACATCTGGAATGATCTACCTCACCATTTCCGATCAATTGAATCCACTGTAATATTCAAGTCAAAGCTCAAAATAATCCTTTTTTCTCAATAAATATATTGAAAAGCACGTCCGAAAACCTCCATAAAGTAGTTGATGGAAGTGACTAAACCAATTAGGTAACAGGTAACATGTAACTTTATCTAACAATATACGTAATACCTATTCAATACATTATTTAAACTTATATTATAAACACGTAATTTTAAATTTTATTTTACTCGTTTGCTCATTTTTGAATTCTTTTTTTCGATATTAAAATTTAATAAATATATATTATATATCAATAGTACTTTATTTTTATTATTAATTTTTACGCTTATTTTTATTCTTAAGTTCTCATAGATATTTTACACACTATCAGATCTCTTATAATATTTAGTAAATATATATATATATATAGGAGAACATATTATAATGTATAGAAATTACTTTTTATTCTATATCATACCGATATAATGATATATCTGAGTAATTATACATACATATTATATATCAAAGATTACTGTTTATGAAATAAATATTAATTATTGATTATTTGGACGCAGAAAAATATATAATTTTATAGTTGTGCAATTTTGTCAGTCGCTTGCAGGAATAGATTGCCTATATGAATATCTCACTACCAGTATTCCGGAAATAATGTCCGGAAATGTTTGCTAGAAAGTGATTTTCTAGGAAGTTGTAGTGGGATATATCCCCTTTAAAGTTACTATATTTCCAGCAAGTTGCCAGAAAGTAAGGTGTTATCCCACTATAATTGTAGTTAACTAGGTAGAAAATCACTTATTATCAAACATTATTTACAGAAATAATGCTAGTGGGTTACTCACTTTAGAGACTATAGTCTCATATTAATATATTCATAACTCTAAGTATTATTATGATTATATTTGTTTATAAAATAATGATACCGCTTATAGTGTAGTCATGATCATGCTAGCATGATATAATACGCACATATATACGGATTACGTAATTTAGTAATTTATGTTAAAAGTTAAAATACGCAATTGAGTATATTAAGACTTGATTATAAAACATTACTAAATATACTAATCGTATATATTTATCTTAGTAATTTATATAGTAATGATAATTATCGGTTTTCTAATAAAATTGTTAATTCAATTGTAACGAATATTTAAATATATTATAAATAAGTGGCCTGGTATCATACCCAACATATGTGCGTATGTACGTACGAGTATGTGAGTGCGTATGTATACAACTATACATAGGAGTATAACATTACCTTCAATACATGGGTCAATTGACCCATATTGAGAACATTTAGTATGTATTAATTTAAACCCATTTTTGTTAGATAATGTAGATCACTTGACTTATATTAAGAAAAATGTGGGTCAAAACTCGCACCACTTCTTTGACCGATATTTTGCTATAATATGGGTCCATTGAGTTATATATATAACATCCATTGAGCTATATATAACTCATATACGCCCTAGCTTTAAGTGGCTGTGAATTAAGCCACACTGGTCAACACTAGCACCACTACTACGACCAGTACTGGTCACTACTGGTCACCGTCTCGTCATAACACCCTATTGCGTGACGTAATCCTCTTACGTAATATCTCTCGTAATAACAATGCGCCGCATGACAATGAACCACGCATGCGCACGATGTTCACATACCTCGTATGAATACACGCTACCATTGCTGCGAGTTAGGCTACGTTAGGTTTAGGTTTGGGTTTAGGTGCTGAAAGTTTACTCTATGGAAACTACATCTAGTGCAATAGTACTTCAATATTACTGAATAATGTTTAATATTTAATAATTAATGAAAATAAACACATACATATATATTATATATATATATATATATATATAATCTATAAATGCCTATGTATATACTAACATTGACATACATAATCGAATAATATCGAGAACGGTAAACGTATAAATATAAACTACAGTATACATATAAATGCCATCTATTACAATAGATGTCGTATACAATAGTTAAGTTATAACTGCATACAATTCTATTGTTATAGATATTGACATGCATTACTATTGTGTAGTATACTAGTCTATAACTATTATGTAATAACTATTCTTAGAGTTACTTGCAATAATTTTAGTGGGATTTAGAATATCAAATATGTGTCGTTGATATATTAGAAATAAGCGCAGTATTAGTTATATAATCATTATGTATATGGGTGTCGTAATAGGGTGTCGTTTATTAATTATAATCAATTATGTATACATAATTGATTATAATTAATAAACGACACCCTATTGGCTAATAAGTAATACACTGTATACATTATTTTTGTGAGTGTATAATATCATAGTTATTGATAACAACACGAGCGCGCTATATTTTAGCGTAAAAGTATTATAAATTAAAAAAATAGATATTTATAATTGTTTTAAATAATAAAAATGACCTAATTTGTAAACAATTATTATATAGGATTTTATATTTCGTATATAGACATTTTATTTTATTTTTTTAATTAATTATCCAATAACTAACATTCAATTAGGTATACTATATATATTATATACTATATAGATATGTTTGTTATCTATTAGAAGAATATATGAATGCCGAATAATAAATGTAAATTATTTGTTTCGCTGTTTCTTTAATAATGTCATTATCTTTCTTTAATTGTTGTAATAAGTCTTGAAAATGACCGTAAACCAAAAAATATGTAGTTAGACGAAGTTTACTCATTTTCTTGTTATTACCGAGATCAACTCGGTGTCTACATTTGTTGTATACCTTAGTTATACGTGGTATACCGTTCCTGTAGCAATGATGTACTGTAGTATCTATTGATATTTCGTATAGTTAATGCAATATCCATCGCGTGATATTCGCTAATTATAGGCTAATTCCCTACTCTGATACTATTCAAATAAGACACGCCCCCCCCCCCCCGTATGACGTAACCGCTAGAACTAGAGGAATGTGTCTAACTCCGCGTAAGTGCAGAGACTTTACCTGTGCAGAATACCTGTGCATAATACAGGAACTTTAAAGGCCTTAATTACATCGAACTTATCTTTAAATGTTATCTTCCGCGTCGTGTGAATGCGATTATGTTCATAAAACTAAACGACATATCAGTCTGCGACAATATTTTCTCCGTGTGAATACAGCTTAAGTATTATTAATAATCACATCAGTCTGAGTCGTGATCGATTACTCGATACGATATAATCGAAGTATTGATTTATGGGTGCGTTCGTGATTTTTCATTATGTAATATCGGATAATGCATTGATTGTAGTAGGTAGTGGTTGTAGTGGTTGTGTTTGTGGTAATGATCATTCTATTAGTGATTGTATTAATGAGTGTAGTATTGTTGTATTAATGATTTAGTTCTGATTTAGAGACGTGTTCCTATATTAGGAAATACTTAATGAAAAAATATCGATGTAAATTTATAAATGAATATATACAAATATATATATATATATATATATATATATATATTTTTAATGACATAAGTATGCATGTCGCAACAGTAGTATTATAATATAGAACACAACTTTACTGCGATAACCTGCCGCAACCGTGCTGATCGTTAACGCTATAACTATGTCCTTGCTATAACTATGTCCTTTCTATAACGATGTCCTTTCTATAACTATGTCCTTTCTATAACTATGTCCTTGCTATAACGATGTCCTTTCTATAACTATGTCCTTGCTATAACTATGTCCTTTCTATAACGATGTCCTTTCTATAACTATGTCCTTTCTATAACTATGTCCTTGCTATAACTATGTCCTTTCTATAACGATGTCCTTTCTATAACGATGTCCTTTCTATAACTATGTCCTTTCTATAACTATGTCCTTGCTATAACTATGTCCTTTCTATAACGATGTCCTTAATATAACTATGTCCTTTCTATAACTATGTCCTTTCTATAACGATATCCTTGCTATAACTATGTCCTTTATATAACGATGTCCTTTCTATAACGATGTCCTTGCTATAACTATGTCCTTGCTATAACTATGTCCTTGCTATAACTATGTCCTTACTATAACTATGTCCTTGCTATAACGATATCCTTGCTATAACTATGTCCTTGCTATAACTATGTCCTTGCTATAACGATGTCCTTTCTATAACGATGTCCTTTCTATAACGATATCCTTGCTATAACGATGTCCTTGCTATAACGATGTCCTTGTTATACCCATGTCCTTGCTATAACTATGTCCTTGCAATAACTATGTCCTCGCTATAACTATGTCCTTGCTATAACTATGTCCTTGCTATAACTATGTCCTTTCTATAACGATGTCCTTTCTATAACGATATCCTTGCTATAACTATGTCCTTTCTATAACGATATCCTTGCTATAACGATGTCCTTTCTATAACGATGTCCTCGCTATAACGATATCCTTGCTATAACTATGTCCTTTCTATAACTATGTCCTTGCTATAACTATGTCCTTGCTATAACTATGTCCTTTCTATAACGATGTCCTTTCTATAACGATGTCCTTGATATAACTATATCCTCGCTATAACTATGTCACTTCTATAACGATGTCCTTGCTATAACGATGTCCTTGTTATACCCATGTCCTTGCTATAACTATGTCCTTGCAATAACTATGTCCTTGCTATAACTATGTCCTTTCTATAACGATGTCCTTTCTATAACGATGTCCTTGATATAACTATATCCTCGCTATAACTATGTCCTTTCTATAACGATGTCCTTTCTATAACGATGTCCTTGCTATAACGATGTCCTTGCTATAACTATGTCCTTGCTATAACTATGTCCTTTCTATAACGATGTCCTTTCTATAACGATGTCCTTGATATAACTATGTCCTTGCTATAACTATGTCCTTACTATAACTATGTCCTTGCTATAACTATGTCCTTGCTATAACTATGTCCTTTCTATAACGATGTCCTTTCTATAACGATGTCCTTGATATAACTATGTCCTTGCTATAACTATGTCCTTACTATAACTATGTCCTTGCTATAACTATGTCCTTGCTATAACTATGTCCTTTCTATAACTATGTCCTTTCTATAACGATGTCCTTGCTATAACGATGTCCTTGCTATAACTATGTCCTTGCTATAACTATAGTCATACGCCTGCGCACTATTACGAGAGATATCTCCGCAGCATAAGAGGATTAAGTTACGCAATGTAGGTGTGACCGGCACTGGCCACAGTGACCGGTAGTGACCGTAGTGGTGGTGTTATTGTTTGACCGTTGTGAAGTGGCCTTTAGTAAGTAGTATTGCGCGAGGTAATTCACTATAGAGCGGAGGTAGTGATCCTATCTATAGTTGTATACTGGCGCGCACACACTCATATACACACACATATATATATATATGTATATATAATTGAATTAAATTGAAAATATTGTATTGAGTGCAGACAAATCATTACAATTTCTTATTACTAATGCATATCAGAAATATAAGATTACTTATTTATACGATTTTAAATATATTAATTATTATTATAGATATTAATTAGACTAATTATCATTGCAATTATTACAATGATTATGTTAATGATTAGAAGTATTGGAATTATTAGTTACAATATACAAATTAATTATATTTAAAAAGAAGTCTTATAATTCCTAGAACGGACACTCTATATTTCTTAATACGGATACTCTATAACCAATCAGCGCGCAGCGTATGAACTATTCTGATTTTCATAAAAATTGCGTGCATTATAATATTAATACCAACAATAAAACAAAATCTAAAATTTGTATTATTTAGATACTTTAATTGTATTATTTATTAAAAAATAATAAAAATAAATAAATTATTAACTAATTAAATTAGAATAAATTGTTCACAAAATTAATTATAAATAATATAATTGTAATTTGT
>OZ025246.1:3746065-3833565 GCA_964019155.1 Osedax fenrisi | reverse complement strand
CCGTACCAGTAGTAGTCCAATCAGCTGCCGCAGGTGAAACATAGAAGTCGTGTCCTTCGCTACGCGTCCTAAATAACCAAACTACGCTACCTATCCGACAGTTACGTCCGAGCTATTATGTAACGTTAATAATTAATTAATAATAATCGGTTAAGTCGGCATTAATTAGTTATAGTGTCGCGCTCGTGTGTCGTGGGTCCTGTTCGATTACGTAATACGTTGATTACGCAACTATATCGTAATATCGTCAGCGCGCGGGTGACTTCAGCTACGTGACGAGTTGAACTCTCGATACGGGAACGTAGCGTCGAGGCGGGTCGTCGGTAATCACCGAATCGGATAGAGGTCGGCGCGCCCGCCCGTACCCCCGACTCCGATTCGGTGAACGGTCAACCGGCACCACTCGTGACGCTGCCGCCGCCGCTCTATTGTTACGATGATAATGGCGGTGAGTCGTTAGTTACCGCTAGTGTTCTTCGGTCCACATCATCGCTCATACGGGTACCATTGTACGCGGCACCGGTCTAATTGAATAACTATTGTATGCGTGCGTGCGTTCGTTCGTGCGTGCGTTGTAAACTTTAAGTCTTGTGTAATTTTCACATGCATCTATAACGTGATTACTATACATATAATCTCTTAATCTCTTAATAGTCTGCACTTGTGTATCGATGTGTGTACTGCACACTGTGCAGTTATATATATATATATATATATATATATATATATATATATACAGTTATGTTTACATATACACTTATTTTGAAAATCTTGTTGAATTAACTATGACTTAATATATATATATATATTATATTATTAATTATATGTTAATCATATATAGAAAACATTTTAAATTTAAGTAATTATATAGAACGCAATCATATTCCCAATAGAGGCCCCTGTATATTATTACGGCAAATCCCAACTGTTGACGATCCTTTTAAATAATCATAATGTTCTAACTGCAATTGTATGTAAAACTTACCATATTATCAACCATGTTTATATATTTGATTATTAAATTATTACTAACATGTCCCTACATGTATCTTGTTACTATATTACACCCGCACATTTATATATTATATTCAAAATAACTACCATTCTATTACTATAAATACATATGTACATCATTAACTAAATAAAGTCATTTTAATTTATTGAATTTCTGTAAATAATTATAGAGGGAATATATTGGTAATGTTGCCACTTATAGATAGGTAAAATGTTGTATAACTTAATAAATATTACTAATAAATCGATAACTTTTTTCAATATATATATACATATTATGATATAAAGAGGACTGTAGGCTCATTTTGTCATTGTATCGTATCTAATTGAAATTATTAAGGTGGCCACATTACAACATTACCAAATTACTACATTACCATCCATTGAGAGTAAGGTGTCCATCTTTTGCGAGTAATATGGCCATACACTAATCCACTAGATGGATTACTTTATATCAAGTTTATTCCAATGATATCACATCAAGTATAATCTTAAATAATACACGCAATTGTGATAAAGTAATTATTTGTATTTTAATTAGTAGGTATATCCCTACCATTCAATTTACATATCATGATATTAATATGGAAAAAGCAATTTCATTAGCAAATGACTGTAGACTCCCATGTTATAACAAAATTGTGATAACATACCTAGATAAAATAGCAATTTAAAAGATAACTAATTTAAATTATCTGTCATTATTAGTCATTATTGTTATATACCACTCACATGTAAGTGCACTTACTTATAGGGTGTTAACACTGTTCAAACGACACGGGTTTTGCTTATAGTATGAACACATTTTGGAAATTCGAGCCTGCACTGGATATTTTTCAATCCAGAATTTTAAAATAAGGTATTCACACGACGCGAGTTTTAATTGTAGTATTAATATTTTGATATTTTAATTATTTTCCTTGATTTATAAATATAACAAAGCTCGATAGTTGTATTGTAATATATTATGTATATATTTATGTATATATATATATCATATTTTTATTGTTCTCTATAATTTTGTTAATATATAATTAATTATACTTAATTAAATTTAAAAGATTATACTATGATTATAATATGTATGGAAATATATATATATATATATATATATATATATATATATAATATTATTTATTAAATGGTTAGTATGTAGTAAGTATTGATTAAATTAAGTTTTTAAATAATTATGAACGCAATGTTATCAATATATACAAATATTTATTTCAGATCATATCTTTAATATGATTGGCTTAAATCATCGTGAAGTGACCAAATTACCCATCTAAAAAGTGGCCACATTACCTGCTTCTTCCCATGTATCACGCTATATACACTATATAATAATGAATATTACTCACTAAAATAAAAGTAGTACACACTTTGTTATAATTAAATAGTTATTTAATATCCAATTATTTAATGTCCAATATCCATATGTTAACTAAACTTTTATTTCATTTTTTTTAAAAAGTAAATCGATTTTTTTTTATTTTGTACATAATTATTTTATTAATAAGAAATTTTACTAATAGAAATACAAATTATTTTTTACTTATTTGAATAATGCTTACCAATGCGCATATTTCATGTATACATTTTGTTTATTGGACGTATAGTTTATGATATACGCCCACATTATTCTCCTGGCTACATTACCCATATTTTCCATACAATATGGTTGTATATACAACTGTCCTTTTAACGATAATGTGTCAACTAAAATATTGAAATATTAATAATATTAATTGTAATTCCTATAACGATTATATATGACTACAATAATTATAATCGTTCTACGCGTCGGGCGGCTCTACTGAATTGAATACATAACACAAAATCACAAATACATCATTTAATTGAATATGCCTATATAATACTAATGTTCGATATTTAATATCCGACTTCACCATTCAACGTAATACAATGCATTATTAATCCGATTAACTAATACGATACTGGTTTGTTTACCATTATCTACCGTTATCATATATGCTATATAACTATATATTACTAATACATTAACCATTAAACTTCACTACTAATTAAATTGATAAATGTAGCTCCACTAACTATGATATCCGAGTTATTCATCATCCTATTTCTTGTATATCTGCCCCAAATGAGTATTAGTTTTACATTATAATCCTCTATTAACCAATGCTAATATTAACCCTAACATGATCACATCCTAATACCTTCAATGATATAGATGAACTCCTCTCTCCGAAATAAAATTAACATTATTGTGGACAATATTGATGAAATAATAAAGAAACAAATTAATAACACAAATTCACAAATACATCATTTAATTGAATATGCCTATAGGCATAGTGTACTAACATTCGATATTCAATATCTGACTTCACTATTCAACTTAATACCCAATTAACAAACACGGATCTTAACTAATCTTCGTTAAAATTATATAATTTAACAAAATATACCCTCAATAATGTTTACTTTCCATAGTCAAATATTCTTATTCGCCATAAAAAAAACAATTTAAAAATCAAATATTTATTCATAGTAACAACGATAACCATCAACTACGAAATTGCCATAATTACAAAGCTAATATTTCACTTAAAATTGTACATTAATTATTATGCAATGAGAAACATATGTTCTTATTATATATCTAATAATTTAATAATTAATTATAATAGATAGCTTCCACTAAGTAAATATCATATATGATATTGATATATAAGATATATAGGAACTTATATCTCATATAATGATTTAACAGCTCGCAACTGTAATTGTTAGGGTTTGGCTATAGTAATATTCTAATACGAACCGTTTAGTGTACTTCGTAATTAAATTATATATATATATATATATGTATTAATGTTTATGTTATTAAGTTAGAAAGTATAAATTAACTGACGATAAACTATGTTTCAAGTCACGTGGTTGTCAACAATGTAGGGAACATGTGTATATCGTTACACTCCTAAGACTTATTCATCGCCATTTCTTGATTAATCCCAAACCATCACAATGAAACTTAATTCCCTAACTCCACAACAATAAACCAAACCTTCTAACAACTACTTTAAAAACTAAAAGATTATCATCCTCCCATAATATCCATATTCTTATAAACATTAAATATGACATCAACCGCCCAATCTTTATCAGAATTATTTAAACTCCGATTCATCAAAACCAAATCACACATGTAGTAGAATACTGATACTTGATACTACGTTCAGCACAGAAACCCACACCGATGCGGCACTTATATGGATATTCTGATCTTTAAACAATCGTACTTCCATTGTTCTCAATAATGCGTATGAAGAATGTATTATCATCATTCATACAACATGCATCTCTTTTATATAACCATACTAATTATCAGTACGAGGCTTTTGCCTATTCAATAGTCCTAGCCTTCCTCACTAAATTATCTTAAACGTATAACTAATTACTGACCCGCTCTTCCTCAATAACAGCATTACTCTCCGATATTATTCATTCGCCGATATAATGTATGAATTTAATATCATTATAGTTGATATAAATATGTCCACTAATCAGCCCATTACTCTACTAAATATACTTCCAGCCCACATTCTTAAATTATAAAATACTTACCCCACATAAAAATATGCTAATACCTCCAATCTCCTCATTTCCCACCAGTCATCCAACTTGATATATTCTCACTTCATTGCCCCTCGTACTGATCATCATATGATCTTCTTTACATTTTCATCCCATAATCCACCTACTCATACTATCATTCATTCTATAATAACAAATAAAATAATCTACTTTCACGGTTTCATATTCTTCTCTCACCAAAATGATTCCGCCTATTCACAGCTATCCGGCTATCCTTGATTCCCTTCTTCAAGTATCTATTAAAATATATATATATATATATATATATATATATATATTAATGCGTATGTGGCTCAGTTGGCTAATGTGTCAAACACAAGCAGTAGGACTCTGATTCAAGCCCCATCAGGATCATTAAAATAGGTATTAAATAATATTTAGAAGTGATATTATATAATTGTATATAAATAAATAATAGGCTCTCATTAAAACCATGAATTGCTTAACATGAGAGCGGCTTCGAATACACATTAGAGCCATGTTCCTGGATGGGATGAAAGGACTCCACCAAATAACAATAACAATAACAACATATATGATCTCAGACTCAATACCGATTAGTATACTCTTACACAACTTAAACCAAATGTTAACTACATATATTTGAGAAGAAGTGGTAAATCATATTTTACACTCATGTTTTATTAACTAATCATCTCCAATATAAATGTGACCTCCTAAATGTAAATAGCTTAATATTTCTAACTATCTCGAATAAATGGATATCCAGAAAATATTCACGGAGATAAAAACTTGGAATACAATTGAAATTTAATAATTGATAATAACACATTAAAAAAAACTAAAATTATATATAAAATAACAATTGATTATAATTTATTATATTTTATATGTATTTATATTATTTTTTGATAGCAATTAAAAGTTATATTGAGAAACTTGCTGGTAGCTTATTGAGGATGAAAACAAAAAGAAAGAATAAAGAGAAAATAAAGAAAACAAAATAAAAGTTACTACACTCAATAAATGACTATTATATTATATATATATATATACTAGTAAATAGCTATCGAGGTATTCAATAAATACTAATATATTATTTAATTTGATAATGTATAATGCCTTAGCAGAGGTTTAATGAAGACAAATAATTAATCATATTATGTATACCTAATCTACCTATAGGTAGATTAACTATTTCAATTATAAACTAAGATTAATGTTATTATATTATTATATTATTAATGTGTGATATTAAGAAGTAGTATTAAGAAACATAGTGTACCATCGAAGTGGTTTATAATATATTATTCCATCCTATACGTTTTTAATATTTTTCAAGCACAGTTGACTTGTGATCTAAATACTACACACACCCACACACATATATATATATATATATATATATATATATATATATATATATATATATATACATATATTTGTACACAAGGTTTTGATTTAAGTAATTTTTAAATATATATGGCTAAAATTATTCACTATAGAGTAACTTATTAAACAGTTTTTAGTTGTAATATGTGACTGGCTTTGCGGTAAAAAGCTAGTTCTTAATATTGATAAAACAAAATTAATTTTATTCCATCGCACAAGAGTTAAACTTAAATTGAACATCAAAATAAATAATATAGCCATAAAATAATCAACTAATTTTAAATTTCTAGGCATTTTAATTGACGAAAATCGTAATTGGAAAATGCAAATAAATAATATTAAAAATAAACTTTACTATGGCCTTAGTATATTACATAGATATAAATATAAATTTAATATTAATACTTTAGTTATACTATATTTTTCTTTTTTTCATAGTCATATTAATTATTGTTCTATTATATGGGGAAATACTTACCATAGCAATATAAAATGCATTCAAATTTTACAAAATAAATGTATGAGAGCAATAGATAAACTTGATAACAAAACCAATATTGATTACATTTTTTTAAGACATAACATTCTTAAATTTAAAGATATAATAAATATATCCATTTATAAATATATGTTTAGAATATATAACAAGCATTATTTGCATAGTTCAATTTATAAGTTATTTATCTACAATTGCTCCTTATATACTTTTCGGTTAAATAGAACATTCTTAATACCAAAAATAAGATTTGATCATGAGAAATGTAGTATTCGTTACAAAGGCGCATGTTTATGGAATTCTTTATATACAACCATATCATCTTTGACGAATTTGAATACTTTTACAATGCATATTAAAAACATGCTTTCAAATAATTATATTTATTCACTTACACCTTATCTGTATTGTTTGTTATTTTATTTACATAGTCATCTTTTCTTCTTTGTAGCTCTTTTAAATTTTTCGTATTGTATACATATTTTGTATCTATGTAGCCTTACTTTGGTCTTTAGTTTTCTTTGAGTTTTTATAGTTTAACTTATTTATTATTTTAGTAGCTTTTTACATTTTTAAATATTTTATTATATATTTTTATTATATTTTATTATTATTTTATTTTTATATACATGATTATTTCTTGGTGATATACTTAATTATATTGCATTGATTTTTGTATGAGACAGAACACGAATGAACAATATAGAATATGTAAACAATTTATTTATATTTATTCGTTTTTGTATTAATTCTCTCATTACCAAGAACAGGTTGGTATCTCGATAAGTTCAATAGAACTTCTATACCATACCTGGGTTTTTATCTCGGTCATCAACTGAATCTGAATTATTATTATTACTATGATTGTTTGATAGCACAACATGTCCTCATATTCAGATATATAATTTTCTATACAATCAAAAAAAAGCAAAGATATGTATGACTTAGTAAAACTAGTTTTACACTAAATGAAGATGATCAAATGTTAACTCATTAGAACCAAAAAGATTATGCAATACCTTACCATTTAAACAGTGACCTATTTTTATTATTTTTACTTCATAAATAATAGGATTAGTATATATATATATATATATATATTAAATAGTAATTGTGAAATAAATCTACATGGATGATTATTATACGAAATCCGTTGAATGGTGTTGGAGATGACAACTCCATCCATCGGCTCCCCAGGTTGCGGATAGGGGAAAGGCCACTAGATATTAGTGGTTAGCTGCGAATAACCAATAAGCAGTTCCGGATAAAATCCAGGTTTCCCTTTGGCAAGGCATAGCACCTGTGAGCCACCCGATTCAGGGATACGTGAAGACATCGGAAGCAGAGTGTTGGAAAGTGGCAAGGCGATAATTTCTTCCAGGGCAATTTTCGGAGAGGCACAACAACTCTATCAAATTAGCACTGTTAGCCCGTGTATGGAATAGCGACCGCACGAAGCTATATCAGCTACTGAAAGCAAACATGACACAAAACCACCAACATTAATGCCGCATTGCCCGTCGCGATGATGACACTCATATCAAAGAATATGCAAATGAAAATTGGAAACTGCTGACGTGTTCAGCCTGGAAGAATTCTATTAACACCACCACAGGAGGAGTAGGAATGCTCCTAAGCCCGCTAGCCTATGATGCACTTGAAAATGTCTAAAGAATATCAACTAGAATTATGATTGCGAATCTTCAAGGAAATCCTAGGACAACTGTCATATCATGCTATAGCCATACAAATGTCAGCGATGAAAATGAAACAGCAAATTTGTATACTGAATTCAGTGCAGTAACTCGGAGTATACCGAGACACGACATACTTATAATTGGAGGTGACTTAAACGCACATATCGGCCAATAAGACGGTCTCAAATATGCATTTCATAATAGAACAAATCGAAACGGAAATATGCTTAATGATTATCTACAAGAAAATAAGTTATTATGCTTAAATACGCATTTCCAAAAAAGAACAGGCCAAAAATGGACACATAAATCGCCAAACAATTATTCTTCACAGATTGACTATATTATTATCAATAGAAAATGGAAAATAGTGCTCAGAATTGTAGTGCCTATAATACATTTGTCAACGTTGCATTTGACCACCGTATTGTTACTGCATACATAAAATTGAGCTTAAGAGCCAACAAAAAGAAAAACAGTAAAACTAAGGCATACGATTGGACAACATTAACATATGACAAAGATACACGTAATGATTTTATGAATAGAGTAGGAAATAAATTTGCGGCTCTGCAAACATTGGAAACTGAGGATACAGTATCTTTACGTTATTCTCACTTCGAAACAGCTTGTAAAGAATCAGCAATCGAAGCCATTCCATTAAAACCAAAGTTAAAGAAGCATATTCCCTGGGAGACAGCAGACATATGTCATAAACGTGAAAAGTTGCATCTAGCAGCTAAAGAAAAGGACACTATGCCTACCCAGGAAAACATATTTAACTTTAATGAGTCACAAAACTCATTTATAAAAGCATAGGAAAAAGAACAAAATGAATAAATACAACTGAAAATCGATTAAATTGAAAACGCCGTCACTAACAAGAAATCATCCATAGCCTGGAAAGCTATCAATGAAATCAGCGGACTCAAGAAATAGAACAGAGCAAGACTGAAAGCTAAAATGATAAAGAAAGCATAATGGTATGGCAGAACCATTTTAAAGAGCTTCTAGGCAAGCAAATAACATCCACAAGACATATCAACTTAGACGAGAATGAACAAGACCTATATATTAAAAGAGGACTCTTTACATCAGATGAACTACTAAAAGCCACCAACAGAATACAAAATAGTAAAGCTGTAGGCTTGGACGAAATTCCAGCTGAAATCTGGAAAATACCAGAAATGCAAGAATTACCACTTGAATGCTGCACTCATGTTTACTCTCAAGAAACAAATCAAAGATGGACAGAAGGCTGCCTGATACCTTTCCCTAAAAAAGGTGATATTGCTTCACTAACATATTATAGGTGGATTACGTTGAAACCAATAGCAGCAACAATTTACAATTTAATGCTGCTGAATTAGATAAGACCAAAAATAGATCCACAATTAAGGAAAAACCAAAATGGCTTCCGAACAAACAGATCTACATCCGGCCAAATTCTAACGATACGTCGATTACTTGAAGGAGTAAAGTCGCACAATCTTCCAGCAGTACTATTATTCGTCGATTTCTCAAAAGCATTCGATTCCATAGACAGAAAGAACACGAACCACATCTTAAAAAGCTACGGAATACCAGCTGAAACAGTCAACGCCATACTTATGTTTTACATGAATACCCGCTCTATGGTTCGATCTCCAGATGGCGATACACAATTCGTTGAGATAACAACATGAGTTTTACAAGACGATACGATAGCACCATTCCTGTTCATAATTTGTTTAGATTATGTCCTAAAATCATCTATAAGCTGTAGCTCAAATTTGTGTTCCACACTTAAGAAAAGACGAAGTCGGAGACATCTAGAAACTTACATCACCGATACTGATTATTCAGATAATATTGCTATCACAGCTGACTCAATGGAAAATATGAAACAGTTCTTGAATCAAATCGAAGAGAAGGCAAAAGATATAGGATTGAAAATCAACTGCGGCAAAACAGAATACATGTCTTTTAATCAAAAAGAGGATCACGTATTAACTAACAGTGAAGGTACAACCCTTAAAAAAGTGAAAGACTATAACTACTTGGGTATCTTTATCGGATCAACTGCCCACGATATCGATGTGAGAATGGCAAAGGCCTAGCGAGCAATAACCAGCATGACGAAAATATGGAAAACAAAACTATCTGAAAGGCTCAAGATAAACTTCTTCCGAGCGACCGTTTAATATGTTTTAACATATGGAGCGACAACATGGACACTAATAAAGACTCTTGAAAATCGTCTAAATGGATCATACACAGGCCTCGCTAGTTGCGTGTAATTTGCACGAATGCACACTTTTGCACGCAGCCAGTATTTGTATATTTCTACTTTTGCACGCAATACTAATATTTTTATATCTCCAAATCATAATAATTTAGATATATGTAATTTATCAATGTTTATTAATAATAAGTGATAAATAGCCACCTATTGAGTATTTCAAACATATTTAATTTTTAAGAATACATAAATTTCAATACATATTTTTATAATTATTAGTAATATTGAAATATTTAAATCATTAAAATATAATAATGTCAACAAGGGATTATTCTTTTAATCTCAAACATTTAATCAACTACGTATTAAAGATCGACGAGAGAGATAATGATAAAATATTTAGTGTTTTATGTACATTTTGTATAACTTTTGGCCGTGAAGATTTCGAGAATAAAAAGAAGCGACCAAAAACTACAAAAATATATACAAGCCCCTTTCGAATCTGATTTTAGTATTGTTTCATATGAAAAAAATTACTATAGATCTGCATTAACTGATTTCTCTTTGGAAGGCATTTTGTAACGTAAACAATATGATAAAATAATGAAAGGTAATATGTAACCTATGTAATATATAAATAAATAATAAAATATTTATTAAATAAGATAAATATTTTATTATTTATTTATATATTACATAGGTTACATATTACCTTTCATTATTTTATCATATTGTTTACGTATTGGTTTTTTTAAATATATGTATATTGATTTAATTCTAAAAAGTAATAATGTGTTATATATAAATAAAGATATAATAGTATTGTGTAAAATTATTCTTCACTTGTCTCTGATACTTATATTTTACTTTTTATCTTGAAAAGTGTGCATGCACTCAGCCAGTTCATAAAATTGCACAATTTTTGGTAAAAAGTGTGCAAATTTCATTTGCACTCAGCTAGCCTGATCATAAACCATAATGCTTAGAGCTGCGCTAAACAAATCATGGAAAGAACATCTAACAAACGAGGAATTAAATAAAAGAACCCAATGATCACGGAAACTATTCGAAAACAACGTATACGTTGTATGCATATATGCGCTTCTCGGGACATTTTTGGAGAGCCGATAACGAACTGGCAAGCACTGTATTACTCTGGCAACCTCAACACGGTCAACGGTGAAGTGGACGCCCAGCTAAGACGTATATTGATCAACTGGTTGAAGATACATAATGCACCTTAGACGAACTTCCAAACGCGATGAACGATAGAGATGGATGGAGAACACGTGTCAATGAATGCCGAGCAAGCTAGACCTGGTAAGGCAAGGTGATAGGAAATCCATATTCTTCACTTAATATAAATTCTCTGCTCTCTACAGGAATTATTTTAAAGAGTTATTTAAACCTCAATCCCTAAAATCTTTAAAAATTTCGCTTCGACCATTGTACCAATCTATAAACATATCATTGATTAATTCCTTAAAACTGATGTCATCCCTTCAGACCAAAAATATTTCATTATCATCCATGTTATTAAGAAAACCCAACTACATCGTAATATCCTATCTAACTACATAGTAGAGGAAAGTAACCGAATACGGACACTCTCGGTATCTCAGAAACTTTAAATCCTACAAAAGATTACTAATAGATAAAATATTAAACATTATATAAATAGTCTAAAAAAGTATTTAATATTTTTTAATTATTCAAAATAAACTGATTTTTTATTACGTTTTTAAATTTATGGAAATAAAATTCAATTTAAGTTTTAATTAAAACCTTCTTAATATACAAATTTATCGATATAAAATATAACACTATATTATTAAAAAATAAAGCATTCTAAAATTATATATATAATTTCTATGTTTGTTATCAAATATTAATTAAATTATAAGCATATATAGTTATAAGCATATATTAAGTTATATGTCATATACGTCCCTAATACGGACAGTGTCCGTCGGATACCCTATAACTAATCATCGCGCAGCGTATGAACTTTTTTAATTTTCATAAAAGTTGCGTGCGTTATAATATTAATACCACCAATGAAGCTAAATATAAAATGTTTATTATTTAAATACTTAAATTGTATTATTAATTAAAAAAAGAAATAAATTATTAACTAATTAAATTAGAATAAATTGTTCATAAAATTAATTATAAATAATGTAATTATAATTTGTCCGATTGATTCATTAATAATATATAGTTTATCTAGGTGTATATAGGGTGTCCTTATTATAACGCAGGATGTCCGTATTCGGACATGGATACCGAATACGGACATCCCCGTTATCTATGGAATTAAAAGATTAAATACAATTTTAAAATCACAATAATATCTATAATCATGTAATATTAATATATTGTAATTTTTGAATAAAAAGAATGAGTCATAAAATGTTAAGACCATTTATTATTAAAGTGTCCGTATTAGGTTACTTTCCCCTATATGTGTATAATATTAGGTATGTTTATTAATTGATAGTTTACGAATTTAAAGGGTGTCGATATTACGTTCAATTAGGGTATCGGTATTATGAAAATGTATGTTGCTTAGGTAAACGTCAATAACTTTGTAACAAATTATGAAAAATGCAACAACTTTTCTGCAAATTAGATCTATACGATGCATTTACAATATTTATATTTTCAAATGATTGAGAATCGATATTGTATTTCAAAAATTTCATAAATTTAGAGTTGTAGCGAAGATATCAGTTTTTTTGTTAATAATTAAAAAAATATAAATATTTAAAAAAAAAATGTAATACTATGAATTAGATGAATTAGAATTATATTAATTAACATTTTATACATTAATTATTTTTTGATTGGAATTTTATTTTTGGAGATCCCTAGGGTGTCGATATTGCGTGCATGTCGATATTAGAGAATTCTCCCCTAAATATATTAGATAATTAAATATAATATTAGGTTAAGAAGTTCATAATATAGTTCAGAAGTAATTTAAGTAATTGTTTAGTTATAATGTTTATGTACATAAAAGATATAATAAGGTAGGTACTACCTACACTATAGTTTGAATGTATTATATCTAGAATATAATTATCAATATAATTTAAAAAATAATAATTTATGATTATTTTATTATTTACAAAAAAATTAGAAAACGATTAATCTCTACGCGGCATTTCTTAAAACAATGCGATTATATAATATTAGCACTAGAGTATTATGGTTGCTTAGGTAACAAATCATTATCTATATGGTCAATACAATAGCTACATTACGTTATATATACGTATCGGTTGTACTGCGAATGTCTCGATGATAAATTTCTATGTCAATGACGTCGTATGTCGATGTTAAAATATATGCGTGTGCGTATGTGTGTGTGCGTATGTGCGTGTGCGTATGTGCGAATGAAATCAATAGATCGCAAGTAATAATACGTATAATAACACAAGAGATGATGCGAGTATGCATCGTAAGTTTTGAATAATCTTCAATTCTAATAGTTAATCGTACGATTCTTATATCGTATATCAACTTCGTGTGTGTAGTAAAAAAACATACATAATTACGATATTTTGGTAAGCGAATAATTAATAAATTATATAAATAATAATATAGTATTTACTAAGAAGTATTATATGTATATATTATTACACAATAATATTAAAATTTGGTTATTATAAATAAAATTATAATTTTCATAAAATAACAATTTTAATAATTAACAATTTTATAAAATTAATAAATTATAGTAAATTATTAATATGTTCTATACATATATCATTTATATTATTTGTATAAACCACTTCGACTAAAGTATCATCAAAAGCGTACGCATTACGGTTTTAACATTACTTTAGGGCTTCTCTGATCATTGGAATTTAGTTTCTCTTTTAATACCACGCCTCGCTCTACCATTAACATTTCGGCAAAATGTATTATAATCTTGCATGGTATTGATACCTTGGAGGAAGAGAAGAAGAAGTGGGAGGAGTAGGAGTAGGAGGAGGGGGAATAGGTGACTAGCTTTAGTAAGTTGATCCCGCAATTGACATCGGTTATTCTTAATTGAATCATCTTAAAAACATCTTCTAATCTTGTCACATTTGCCGACGTAATATATATGTATATATATATATATATATATATATATATATATATATATTCCTTTATTTCATATCATTGTTTAGACTGACTTATTGTTTATACCCAATCTGCTGTATTTCTTGAAGGATTTTGACCTGCTCGACTATTGACTCGGATTTGCTTACCTATAAATTTAAAATGTATCATTTTAATTTGTAACACATCATATTTTAATAATTAATAATATATATTTTATATTCAAAGGAATTCTTCGAAATTTATTATATAATAATTCATATATTATATTAACATGTTTTTGTAATGAATATTTAAATAAATATATTAATATATTATACATTATATTTAGGATATTCTATGAATTATAATCATAACATTATACAATAATTTAAAGTAAAGTAAATGAATCGTGGGAAATATTTTATAATATATTTAATTAATATAAATATATATATATGTAAATATTTATATATAAATAAATATATTTATTTTATGATAAATAGAATAGTAATAATATATTTATATTAAATTATTATAATATCAAATTTTATTTTCATATTCGCATTGTAATCAGAATAATTATTTATAATAAATGTATTCAATATTTTAAAATATAGATATCATTTTAAATTAATATATACATTTTGTAGGATAACACTGCAGGATAAATAATTTACCAATAATTTAGTTTATTAATTAATGATTATCTTTTTATAACATTATACACCATTAATTCTCACACAAAATATATAAGTATAATATATTATTTTATACATAACTATATATAATTTCTATATACATATGTATTTTACTATATAAATTAGTATTTACAATATTATATTATTATAAAGTAATTGAAACACCTAAGTGTTGTATATATTATGTATCACTATATACGACTATATATGATGTATCACTATACGATTATAATTATATTTGTTTGAGGTCATCTTAACATTTATAAATTAATAATATTAAATCATTAATATTAATTTTTAAATTAGTGAATATAATATAATTAAGGTACTTTATTTGAATACTATTATTAGTAAATAATGAATTACGCATATACATGTTATTTTAATTTTAAATATCCTATATAAACTATAGTTGAATTATAAATAAAAATTAATTAATAATTATTACAAATATTTGGTAAAATAATTATATTATTAGACATATATATATTTATAAATATATATATATATATATATATATATATTTCTTAATAATTTTATATAACTGAAATTAAATATATATAAATGAATATAGTATGTACATATTAATTAATATATAATTATACAAGTTGAAATTACGAATAAATAATAAATTAAAGCAAATTATAAACATTCAAAGACAAACGATACGAAGAAATATCCACTATACAATGTATAATTCAACGTATTTTGCTTTCTATATTAAATAGTATATATAGTGAAATACTATTTAATTAATTGGTAAAAATAAATCAAATATTTATAAAATTTCATTATTTATTTAAATATATATATCTAAATAAATAATTTAATATATATATAATAGTTTAGTATATTAAAAATTAATCGTATATATATTTACTTTAGATTAAATTGTAAAAATTTAAAACTTTCATAACACTAATAGAAATATAGTAAAAGTAAATAAATCAAAATAATAATGATTACTTGGCAAGTAGGTAAGATTTACAGACTTATTGTAGAGCTGTTTGTTTGGCGATGTGAATTATGAAATAATAAAAAATAAAACAATAAAAACGTGTAAAAGTTTCTAAAAAAGTAAATAAAAATGAACATGCATGAAATTATAAATTAATACAATAGCAGACAACAACTACTGTCTATTGATAACACAATAATCATTATGCACCTTCTGTATTCTTTGCATCCATCTCGATAACTTCATTGTGATCTTTGGAAGAAGCCTTTAATAGTAACGATTGTGTGTTATAGTGTTATCGCTATTAACAACATGGTATACGGTATAAGGTACTAACAGCTAATGCCTTATCTCTATCTTGTTGTTCTAACTCTTGTTGACATAAATGTGCCACTATACCAGCTCCGAATGAATCTCCTACTACGTTTACACTTGTTCTTAAGCGGTCCCTGATAACGTGTCGTAATAGTGTTGTGTTAACATTAGGGGTGAGGGGGTGAGGGGGTGAGGGGTGGGGTGCAATCGTGGCTACGAGTTATAGCAATGATATGCAGGTAAGGTCAATGTCAGTGATATTCAGATGTTGGGGTAAATGAATATTAAGTAAGATATAAATATAATATATATATATATATATATATATATATATATATATAAATGTAATTCAAATAGTAAATATATATACTATATATTTATTAATAAATATCAATATAACTATAATACAACTTATATATTATTTGGATACATGCTATTTTTATGTAAGGTGTATTTGCATCCAAATATGGAATATATATATATATATTAAAAACAAACTTAACATAATAATATCTAAACTAAAATACTAACAATAGCCAATCTACAGAAACAATTAAACTGATGTCGCTGGTGGGAAGTCCAACAGCTGTTAGAACGAGTAACATGGTCACAAGACCAGCACTAGGAACACTAGCTGCTCCTACACTGGCTAGAGTTGCGGTCATACTGTGTGTGTGCGTGTGTGTGTGCGTATGTGTGTGCGCATGTAATACACCGTCAATACAAGCGCAGCATGTGTATCACGTACCTTATTGTAATAACTTGTCCAACGTTTAAGTATATTCCATTCATTTGAGCGATGAAAATAGCCGCAACTGCCTCGTATAATGCAGTTCCTAAATAGTACACATTCAATAAGATATAGCAGGCAATGTCAACGTACTAGTATATACTATGTTATATATAATTATATATGTATAACCTACATATATGTATACACTACATACTATATAAATATATCGCTAACCATCCATATTAACAGTTGCTCCTACCGGTAAAACAAATCTAGTAATTCTTTTATCAATTCCATTATTTTCTTCAAGGCAACGGAACGTAATGGGAAGTGTAGCGGCACTGTTGTAGAGAGAGTGTGTGTGATATTGTGTGTGTGTGCGAGTGATATTGTGTTCGTATGTGTGCTATTGTGTGTCAATGTTGACTGTGCTTCATTAGTACCGTTAGTATTATAGTCTTCAATTGTATCAAATATATTTTGTTTATATTGGTAAGTAATGTCGTGAATATATTTCATATAAATAATGTATAAATTAATATTAAAAAATCCATACTCTTATATTATTATGTGTAATAACAAATACATGTATTACATATGTAATGTAACCTATAGTTATAGTATATCAGTAGTACTATAGTACGATGTGTGTGTGTGTGTGTGTGTATTACCTGGAAGCCGTAGCAAGAGCCGTGATCCAAGCCTGCATAATACCTTTCACGAATGTGATGGGGTTCTTCTTAGTGACAGCGAAGTACATGATGGGCAGGGTACCGCAGCAATGTATCACCAGTCCTAACACCACCGTGAACATGTACCAACCTACAACGTGACAGTGTTCTATATGTCGTGTTGTGAGAAACTACGATATCGTATATTACTATATAGAATATATATATTTATAATAGTGACTCAATTTAAATAATTGTTCTGGTCTATATTACTATTTTATATATATAGAACTGATCTATAGAGAAGTACAAATAAAAAAATCGAGTGTAAACATACATATAATACCACAGCACAGCAGCAACAGCGCCTTATTAAAGTGTGAAATGTAAAAACGCAACCTCGGCAGGCGGTACAATGACGCCACCCGGGCACACAATGAAAGTAGTGTTTCATCATTAATAATAAGCTATTATTACTCTGCATAGTAATGTTGCACCTTTAACCACTGTGAGCCGCAATCAGTATTATTATATTCATATATATATATGAATATATATAAATATATATATATTAATATATATATAAATATATATATATATATATATATTTATGAATGTATGTTATCATATAATTATTATATAATAACAACATTAGTATTTACACAACACCTACACATATAAACATGTATATATATATATATATATATATATATATTTATATGTTTATATATGTACTTATACATATACATAAGTATGCAAAGAAAATATAAATATAGTACATATACATAGTACATATATATATATATATATATATATATATATATATATATATAATAAATTATTTCATAAAATTAAGTATGTATGTATTTAATAATAATAAAATTCTTAACCAATGATAATGATGTTTAAAAGCAATTATCTATATTAAATAAGTATGTATGTGTGTGGTAGTATGTGAATATGTATGTGTTTGTGTGTGTTGTGTATATATTACGGAAGTTTCTTTATTCCATCTATCAATCAATATATCTATATTATTTGTAATACAATTTAAATTTTATTCATCAACTAATTATATATTAATTAAGTATATTGATTTTAATATGTGTATGTTTTATTGATATTGATATTTATTTTACATTCTTTTAGCGTTTATTAAATAATTAATTAAAATAAATGTTTATTTTGTAATTTTGTATTATAGTATACATAACACCTCCATAACAATGAAGTTACATAAGTATACTAATAATAATTTAATTATTTAATCATATAATACAATATAGTTTATAAAGTACTTATTATATGTATTAGTATCGCTCTAGCTTATATACACTACATATACAATATTATGTAATGATTATAATAATAACTAAGTAACTAAGGTAAATGCCTCACTAATACAGTGATATAATAGTTGAATACCGCGGTATCTAGATAAGATGTTGCAATCAATATCTAGTAAACACATTGACTAGAGCGTGCTATTGATTTAGTATTGCAATGATCTTGTTTTAATTCAATTTGTGATCAGATTGTGCAGTATGGTGCATATCTATATTATATACGTGTTTATCACCGTGTGTGTGTTAGTGCACATGAGCGTGTAGCTATGTGTAGGAAGGTGTAGTTGTGTTATTATAAGGTATGAGTATATATGTATACGTACTTACTTATATAATTACATATATATATATATATATATATATATATATATATATACATATTTATAGTTAAAATACTTATTTATAAAAAATAATTATATTGATTGAATATATATATATATATATATATTTAAAAGTTAAATAAATACAACACACATATATAATTAGTAGTCACGTGGTTAATTACATGTTAATGATTAATGTAATGTATATATACGTACCTAATTGTGCGGCGGTGTTAGATAAATCATCGATACTCATTATCTTTCCTGCTATCAGAAACATGATACCCACAGGAGAATACCTGTTTAATTAGTGTGTATAATGTAAGTATGATTAACAATAGTACTGAAGGTGGTAGTAATACACGGTGCACTAGGAGTGTGTGTGTGTGTGCTTCTTAAAGTATATGCTAAGATGTAATAATGCTGTATACAACATATAGTATCAGTTGTACGTTAGTTATTGGATGGCAATATGCATAATTAAAACTAATATAACAAGATGTTCCTTAATATATTTATATATATATATATATATATATATATATATATGTATTAATTGATATTATTATTCTGCTTAATTGATTACCACGTATTCCTATTATCTATTGATATCTAAACTCACACGTATATTAATACTAATTATGTTTTCACCAATTTAAAATATAAATAAATATAAAAGATCACATCTTCTCTTATATTAGGTATAGCCCTACCATCTAAAGTATACTTCTATGTTGGCTATACTATTATATATTATTCCTTATTGATACCATATCGTATCTCTCCTCACAGTGTATAACTTGCGAATAACTATTTAATAACCTATGTGTTTCAACTTAATCATAGAGTATCCATTATTACATTTATTACACTTATATTTCCTACACGTCCCTCCCTTATTTTAGTTGTTCGATATATATATATAAATATATATATATATATATATATATATATATGTTCTTAACTCCATGCATCAGTAACACAATAGTATACACATTCCCAATAAGTAAAACACAAAGACATATTTTAATCATCACAGTATTCCAACCTGGACCATTACCAGTATGCTAACCTATACTAGTATAACATATATGTTATTTATCTATCTTATTAAACTATAGTAGTCTCTATTTATATTGTTATTATTATTGTTATTATTATTGTTATTATTATTATTATCAATACTGTTATAACATAATTATTATTACATCTGATACGTATTGTCGTGCCTATTTATATGTCTAATTAAACGTGTACCTGTATATATATATATATATATATATATATATATATTGTAAATCTATCTATGTAAATAATGATTACATCATAGTTTATAGTATTACGTAATATCTTGTTTAACTAACCACATGATTGCGTATACAAGTATCATTACAATTTCATTCAAACTTTTAAATAATTCCATCATAACTTTAGCCTTTTCTCCCATTTTTCCAATAATAACACCAAAAGCAATACAGAATCCGATAATTCCTACAATACAGGTTAGGTATACATTTATAATACTTATTATTTATATACTCATAAACAATTTGTATTATATTATAATAATTCATGTATTATTAGTATATTAATAATTGATAATTATAAATTATCATTGATAATTATTATTATTTAAAATAAATGATATGATTCGCGAATAGGAGAATATTTCATGTAGATATTAATTTACATCATGAAAGAATTTATTAATGTAATTTTAAGTTCACTTATCATTTTTATTGATATTAATATCTTCATAAAAAAGTAATATAATTATATAAGTATATAATATAAGTATATATATATATATATATATATATATATACATATATACTTTCATTTATATATATATATATATATATATATATATAATATTAAATATGATATACTTATAACAAGTTAGAGTTCTAGATACGTGATAATGTTGTACTTGTTATCTTACCTAATACATTCATTCCATTTTTATATTCCAAAGCTCTGACCATTTTAGGAGAGGAGTCATTCATTGCCGCCGGTGTCGATACATTTAAATCCGGTAAAACTGAGGTATAAATAGCATGAGTATAGTATGCATACGTTTAAAGGTACGTATAAATAGCATGAGTATAGTATGCATACGTTTAAAGGTACGTATAAATAGCATGAGTATAGTATGCATACGTTTAAAGGTACGTATAAATAGCATGAGTATAGTATGCATACGTTTAAAGGTACGTATAAATAGCATGAGTATAGTATGCATACGTTTAAAGGTACGTATAAATAGCATGAGTATAGTATGCATACGTTTAAAGGTACGTATAAATAGCATGAGTATAGTATGCATACGTTTAAAGGTACGTATAAATAGCATGAGTATAGTATGCATACGTTTAAAGGTACGTATAAATAGCATGAGTATAGTATGCATACGTTTAAAGGTACGTATAAATAGCATGAGTATAGTATGCATACGTTTAAAGGTACGTATAAATAGCATGAGTATAGTATGCATACGTTTAAAGGTACGTATAAATAGCATGAGTATAGTATGCATACGTTTAAAGGTACGTATAAATAGCATGAGTATAGTATGCATACGTTTAAAGGTACGTATAAATAGCATGAGTATAGTATGCATACGTTTAAAGGTACGTATAAATAGCATGAGTATAGTATGCATACGTTTAAAGGTACGTATAAATAGCATGAGTATAGTATGCATACGTTTAAAGGTACGTATAAATAGCATGAGTATAGTATGCATACGTTTAAAGCTACGTATAAATAGCATGAGTATAGTATGCATACGTTTAAAGGTACGTATAAATAGCATGAGTATAGTATGCATACGTTTAAAGGTACGTATAAATAGCATGAGTATAGTATGCATACGTTTAAAGGTACGTATAAATAGCATGAGTATAGTATGCATACGTTTAAAGGTACGTATAAATAGCATGAGTATAGTATGCATACGTTTAAAGGTACGTATAAATAGCATGAGTATAGTATGCATACGTTTAAAGGTACGTATAAATAGCATGAGTATAGTATGCATACGTTTAAAGGTACGTATAAATAGCATGAGTATAGTATGCATACGTTTAAAGGTACGTGTGCACTTTATTACCTGTAGGCTTTATTATCATTTCCGACTTCTCAACGTATGTAGTTTGAACTTGTTGGAAACACGCTTGTAGAAGATTCTCGGGGAACAGATTCCTAATCAATTATCGTGAGTATTATATGTTATGATATTAATAATAATAATAATATTAAATATAATAATTCATCCCATATTAATTATAAAAACTATATAGAGATGGGGATATTTTAAATAATAATAACTTAACTTAAACATAGAATCTTATAAATAATTCTTAATAAGCTTATAAAATAATTAAAAAAATAATTAAAAATAATTCTAAATATAAACTTATATCTGATATCATTAAATTACGATCATAAATTTCCAAATTGTAGAAAAAGAAAAATGTATTACGAAAATTTAAAAATAACTTCAATGTTAATATGTATAAGCATACATGTGAACAAAGAGTATTAACGAAAAGAAGTATCTATAAACTTTACCAGATATGTACATGATAAATTAAATCAATTAATTAAAGTTTTATAAATGTATGCAAATTAGATATAATTATAAAACTAGTAGATTTTCTACTATAGATGTTATAGAAATTAATACCTTTACAATTTAAAATGTTGATATAGTACAAATATTAAATTAATATTTTAGTAAAATTCAAATACAAAAATAATAGAAATATATTTAACATATATTTTTAATATAACGTAAAGTAAGAAAAAATATAATAACACTAAAATGAATCTTAAATAACTAGAATATTTCTAAAGAATATCCAAATGACTAAATTAATAATATAGGTTGTGTACCATATAATGTTTTCTGTGTTAAAACTAGATAGATTATGAAGTATGTACAACTTTTTCTTTTAATATATCTGTATTACGAGTACTAGAATAATAGCTATACAGATACTGTGGACTACATTTAGAATAATAGCAATTTAAAAAGAGTGACCTATCAAATTTAAATATACAATAAGCCGATTTTAATAATATGTATAATGTGTAGAGAAGTTATAGAAAATAATAACGTATTATTTTTAAATAATAATGTTGTTATATATGACAATAGAATTTTAGTTAATACACTTTTGTTAATAATAAATATTTAACATATTATATTTATAAAAAATGCATTAAAACAAAATATCCTAAGGTATTATTGAAAAAATATGCAATGTATTATCGACCTATTTTATAATACATAATGGTATTATACACAACTTAGATAATGTCGTATCATAGTTAACATTGAAAGAGTGCAGAGATTATATACTAATATATTAGTTTCTAGATATGTATTCTATACACACTTTATTCAAACTTCGATGCCTTTGTATTAAAAAGGCATCATATATTAATTATATATTTTATAAAATAAAATGGAATATTTTAATTTAGAATCAATTGAACTTAAAAAATATAGCCTTCATTTTTAAATTAACTAATACTTATACAGATATAATAACATTTTAATCACTAATACAAATCGTATGTTTACTATTTATAAAACTAAAGGTATATACTCTAAATGTATTTAGGGATAAAGTAGTATGTAGTACAAATTTCTGTTAATAATAGAATAGGAATAACAATAGTAGTAATTAAAATAACCTAATGAGATCTAAAAACGCATCCATAGTAGCTACCCGAGTGACTGTAGGTTTTCCGGTACCCAGACCTTCTTTGATACTCTCGTTACCCGGGTGTATACTCAACACACAGATTATACCTAGCGAGTTATTGCATTGTATGTAAGTGGTGGTGGCGGTGGTGGCGGTGGTGGTGGCGGTGGGTGATGTGTGTAACCTATAATGGCTGCTATAACGGTTGTTGATAGATAATAGATCAAAGCTCGCGACCCCATACGTCCACTTGCTGCAGGATCCAGCTGAGATAAACCTACATACACGTATAATATATGTGTATATACATTTATAGATTTTAATATAATTTTATATGAAAATATTATATAAATAATGTAGCCGTACAATGTGTATATATAATAGAATTCGACAGGCTCTGCAAACGTCATTAATAAATAATATCTAGGTAGTAGAAAAAACGTGTTCACCGAAGATCTTATATTTCCAGGATATGCATTACTATGCACTGACACCTGCCAATCACGATATACTATATAGATATTATTTAGTCTAGTAAATTCACTATGTGTCTATATGCAGTGCACGTATGTGAAATAATCTACATCATTGATATGGTGATTATATAGCGATTATTGCACAGCTATTATTACATATTATATAGATATATACAAATTATACTTATTATTATATATGTAACTTTAGTTATATAAGTAGTAACATATATATATGATTGTAGGTAATGACAGGTAATTGTTATAATACATACCCGCTACCATACTGGAGACAATAAGAGGAAGGATTAGCATCTTCAACATTCGCATAAGTACCTACATAAGAAATGTATCAACATACATATTAGTAGTTATTATTGGTTCATTATTTGTAATGAATATTTGAAAATATTGCAATTATGATTAATTATTTGTATGTAATATTTTTATAATAATACACTTAGACAATAATATAGAGTATATATATATATATATATATATATATATATATATGTGTGTGTATATATTATAGGTGATAGCACACACATGATTATCTTATTATGAAACCATTTTATGAACAAATAAGTTATAATTCAATATAATATATAGGGTATATTAATATATACGGATGTGATTTAAGATTGATATTCATGATCATACACTTTACTGTATACATACATTATAATGATATCATTGTTAAGCTAAACAAACATGACCTATATACCCGAATCTTAATTAATTATTTAATATCACTTTACATAGGCATAACTAATCACAATATTTACACAAGGATAAATAAACATCATAATGTGGCACGTAAACAATCAGAGTGGCCCGATGTTTTATGCGATGTATAATTAGTTCACGACGCAGCTATAGGTAGTGTTACTATTATAGCTATATACAGTAGTGATGGTGGGGTGGGGTGGGGTATTACTACAAACAAGAGATCACGTACTGATCGTATTACATTTTCTACGTTAATTAGTAAAGTAGCTAACAGATATTTACATGCCGATATATACATGCATACGTTTACACACACACGCACACACACACATACGTTTCACACAGCAGTGCATAAACTATAGTATAGTATATTAAATAGTTAATCGTGAACCGAGTGAGCGCAAGACACATATGTATAGTGTATAGTGTGGATATGCGTATACGCATGCGTTGAAAGGTTAACAACCTCGCACATACATTACGAACATTACACACTATGTGTTTAGCTGTGTGTGTGTGTGTATGTATGTGTATTTAGTATTGCCCGACATTACTTATGGAATACTTGTAGGAAGATCGCTATACAACAATATTATTGTAATACCTATATGTAATATTAATTAGTATACATACATACATATGTACATGTATATATGTATACGTTAATACTAGAGTATAATGGGATAATGCATACCTCTCCTGGAAATGAGATCAACATAATAGTATCCGGACTAGGGTCGGCTGCCCTTCCAACACTTCCTATCAACACTCCTAGAAGAACTCCTATTATCGTCAGCACCAATAACATGTTGGTTTTTAACCATTGTAAAACCTGAAATAATGGACATTAGTTATTATGATGTAATGCTGGTATAGGATATAGGATATAGGATATGTATATTACATACTACGAATTATTATATTAAATATGTGTGTAAATCACAATAGTATTCTAATATTATATAATGTTATATCAATCCTATAATTATATACTATTTTAAATGATTATGACATTTTAGAATATACTTGACTAAATATAGAATATTTAAATATATTATACATATTCATGTATACTATAATATAAGGTTAACATTTATTAAAATTAAAAATATGATATTGATTTTATGAAGTATTAATAATTCGTAATATTATATTTAAATTGTATAGATATTATAAAGATAAACTTAAAAATATTCATAACTTAATATTATTATAAACTTACAATTATTAATACACTAATAAACTACTATAAATATTATAACATACTTTATATGTTTATATATATAATATAATATAGTTAAAATTTATAATATTATATATATAGTATTTAAGATTTATTTGTAGAAAAGCACATGCAAAGTTTACTATACCATACATAATATTCTATCATAATTTACTATACTAATATATAATAGAACAATACGATTGCATTTCTTTTATTGTATAATGTATTCTTGTTGTGTGTTCTCTTATTCACCCTCAAGTAGTTAGTCTTGCTACACTTAAGTGTATTGTATTTATGCGTACAACATATCCTTACATTGTAAACTAACCAATATACTAAATCACAATGTTAATTACCGTAGTTTTTGTTTGTAATATTATAATTTTTATTAATGTCAAATATTTATAAAATATTAATATATATATAATATATGAAATTCAAATAGAGTATAATATAATATAACAGTTTATTGACTTAAAAAGACACTAATGACATCTAAAGAAATCAGTATACTAAACATATATTATATATATAAATATATATATTTATCTGTAATTATATATGTATATATATGTGTATGTATATGTTCGTGTATGAATAAAGTATTTACAAATTGCATAATTATACCTATATCATATAGGCTATAACTTGGTTTAACTTAATTTCGATAAATATATTAATAATCTATAAATCCGTATAATAAATGTTATTTTCATTAACATATATACCTGATAATACTAATTCCATTATATTTAGATTCATGATTTCTACAACAAAATGAATTAAATACCAAAAATAAAATATAATATATATAATTATGTAGCATATATATAAAATATATCGGGTATTTTTATGATATTTATAAGATAGAATTAAAAATATACTATGCATATTTATTAATTTTTATTTTGTTAACCTATATACTACTTTTATTAGATACATTCTAATTATAATCATAATAAAATATAGGTGTCAATGTTACCCTCATAAGCATTTTGTCATAATAAATAATGATATAATTATTAGTATTATATAATGATTATAAATCTAAAGTCATAGATATAATAAAACAATAAATTAACTATAACTGAACAAGGTAATGAAAAGTACAGTATAATGCTGAATGTCAAAGTTAAGTTATAAATCATTATCTGATATATTCATATAATTACTAATAGATGAGTCAACTGAAATGTAATGCTATAAATAAATATAATATAATTTATTTGTATGTATTCATTTATATATTAAAACAATTATACAATTGAAATATATAAAAAGTTGTTATATATATATATAAATATTTAAACTGCATAAGTGGCTCAGTTAGCTAAGTCTTCAGACACACAATCAGTGTGACAAGGGTTCAATAAAAATGGAATTATATGTATACACACACACATATATATATATATATATATATATATATATATATATGTGTGTGTGAATAGCTAATGATGTATAGATCAGTAGCTATGTATACAAGATAAGTATTTGCCAATAGTTAATAGTGAAAATATATCAACCCACGAGAGATATTTAAAAAATGCTCAAAAAAATACATTTTATTTTTCACCTATATCTGCTAATGATATTTTGATTGCTATTGGGGATTATAAATCTAAATCTTCATTAGATGTTAGTAACATTTACATGAATATAATAAAAATTGTTTTTAATTTTATTTTAGATCCACTTACTTACATTTTTAACTTAATAATTTGTGACTCTACTATTCCAGATAACATGAAAATATCAGTAATAACCCTCCTTTTTAAAAAAGGAAAACTAGATGATATAAATAACTATAGACCGATTGCCTTATTATCTCAATTTTCAAAGATTTTAGAGAAAATAATGTATAATAGATTTCTACATTTTATTGACAAACATAATTTATTATATGCCAAACAATATGGTTTTATTAGAAATTCTTCAACTCTAGAAGAATAAGAAGAAGAAATTTTATTTAGACATCGTTTAAACAATTAAGTTAACAATAATGTATAATGAAATAATAAGAAAGTTATAGTGTAAATAAATATGTTTTTAAATTCTTTTTGAACTTTTCTGAGTTTCTTTCAGCACGGAGTGTTGCAGGTAGTGAGTTCCAGGCTATCGGTGCTTGTGACGAGAAGGCGCGTGAACGGGCAGCAGTAGAATGTATTGTCGATCTAGGTCGTATACGATTAACATGACACGGCCTGAGACTCCTTGTCTGGTCGATTCTCTCTATCAATTCATATAACTATGACGGCGTTTCAAAATGGAGTGCATTATGAGTCATAAGACATATTT
The DNA here is from genome assembly GCA_964019155.1 of Osedax fenrisi. NCBI lineage: Eukaryota > Metazoa > Annelida > Polychaeta > Sabellida > Siboglinidae > Osedax > Osedax fenrisi. Next base: position 3,804,566 of record OZ025246.1, on the reverse strand, counting down.
TATAGATGATTCTTTCTTTTATGGGTAGCCAGTGTAATTCCTTCATTAATTGTGTGATGCTGATATGGTTATTTTCTTCTCGATGAGTTAGCTTGTAAATTATACGTACATCATATCGTTGAAGGGAGGCAAGTTTAGCCAATGTGATAGCTGGTAGACCTATAAGCAGCACATTACAATAATCGAAAACTCCTAATTCTAAACTAGTCACTAACATTTTGCAAGTAAAGAAATTTAAAGATTTTCTGATTTTTTTAATTCTGTACAGTTGAAAGTTTACTGAACGAATTTTTTCTGATATAAAAGATTTCATGTCGTGGTTAGAATTCAAAATTACACCCAAATTCTTTATCGTTTGTGATGATGATAATAAACACTTGTCAAATGAAAAAGTGAACGATGTTGAAAAGTGTTTAGAAGTGTGATTGACGTACATTACTTCAGTTTTTAAAGGGTTCAGTTGTAATGAGTTTTCGTGAAACCAGATAGAGAGTTCACGTAGACAGTTCTGCAAACGGATGTGGGCAGATGATTCATTTTCATTATCAGCATCAGTAAAAATGTGGATGTCATCGGCGTATGAATGAAATTTAATCAATGGATGGTTGGCGAAGATTTTGAAAACAGGTGATAAGTATATCGAAAAAAGTAGTGGTCCTAGTACTGATCCTTGTGGTACTCCGTGAGTCATCTTTTGATATTCGGAAGAATAATCGCCAATACTGACTCTACTCATTCTATCAGAAATGTATGATTTTAACCAATCTAAAGCTTTCCCAGAAAATCCACTCTCGATTAGCCTTTGTATAAGAATCTCATGGTTGAGCTTATCGAAGGCAGCAGATAAATCTAAAAATAACATGAGTGAACCGGTTTTATTGTTGAGAACATCATCATTTATACGGCATAGGGCTGTCTCTGTGCTCAGTCCGGGCATATAAGCACTTTGATGAGGATGAAGTACTTTTGCAGCTAATAGATGACTGATTATTTGTGTAGAAACAATTCGTTCGAGGAGTTTGGAGAAAGCAGTAAGTTGAGAAATAGGTCGATAATTTTTCAGGATATTCTTATCGCTTCCAGGTTTCTTGATCAATGGTATTATTGATGAAAATTTCATAGAAGCAGGAAAAGTACCTGATTCGAATGAACACTTGGTTATCTGAAGGAGATACGGAGATAGTGTAGATCCTTGAAACTGAAGTAATTTCAATGGTAGAGGATCTTCTTTTGATGTTGATTTAATAGTTCTTATTTTGTAATTTCAATTTTGTCAATAGATGGGGGAGAAAAACTGTCAATAATGTGGATGTCACTATTCAGAGGTTGATAGGAATAAGTGCATATAGGTAAGGAATCTATGATTGTCTGTAACTTTAATCGAAAGAAAGTATGAAAAGAGTTTGCGCATATGTCATCGTTTAAATCAGGAAGTATCCATTTAGTTGTTCTTCCTAGAAGATAGTTTGACATTTCAAATAGTATTTTCAGATTATGTCCAGCATTTATTATTTTGTTAGCATTATATTCTGATTTTGCCAGGAATAACATCAGATTATGTTCATGTTGTAGGTTTCTGTAATTTTTAAGATCATTTGATGACAGTGACTTTCTATACAATTTTTCATGTTTACGTAATAATCTTTTATATTCTGCACATTCATTTGTGTACCATTCGTTGTTAGAGCGTTCTGTTATGGTAGTAGTTTTTGTTGGTGCATGCGCATTTAATGTCGAAATTAAAGATGTATTCAGGTTTTCGAGTAGTTGTAAAGTGGAATGTTCGGAAAGTTTTAGATGTAAATCATAGGAGAAATCAACATCATTTATTAGTGATAACTTTCTATATGTTATTGTTTTTCTTGATCGTTTGGGTGTTACAGATCAAGAATTTAATAGCGTAATGGTCTGAAATTAGTTTTGAACAAGAATAGTTAGATGTAATATGATAATTATTTCTGGTTATTATCAAATCTAATGTATTTCCATGAACGTGAGTTGGGAATTTGATGTGTTGCTCTAATTAATTTTTAATCACTGTTGAATTGAACAGAATAGATGATTTCAGTGTTGTATTGTTGACGTGTATATTTAAATCACCTAGTATAATTGTATTTTTAGTGATAATTGGTTGAATGTGTATTGTGAAATCGGCAAGGAATTGTTTAAAATCCAAGTTTGGTGGACGATATATAATTATAGTTTTTATGATCACTGAGCCTCGGCAAGAAAAAGAACAAATTACTATTTCAGCTGAAGATGTAAGCAAATGTTTTGAAGTAGTTAATGATATTGTTGATTTATGAAGTATTCCGATGCCGCCAGCATGACCTATACGAGGGTAGCTATTGAAGATGTATGGTGGTTTAGATAATTCGGATATGATATGAGTATCGTTGTCTTTCAACCAAGTTTCCGTGATAAATGCAATGTCAATATTATTTTCATTGAAAAATTGGATCAAAGTTAAAGATTTGTTACACACCGAATATGCATTCAATAATACACATTGTATTAATCTGTTTGGTCTTTTTTCTCTGGAGGTTTCAGCATTTTTATAAAGTGGTTTTTTGAATAACGATTGTATCTTACCACATGTTTTATATCCGATTCAGTTTCTTTTTCCTTTTCATTTAGTTCATTTGCCTCTTTGATTAATTGTCGTCGATTATTTTGTTGTTCTAATGTTAGGTCATCAGCAATTGTTATGGATTTGAATTTATTCGGTGCATCTTTTAAAAGATTAAGTGATTTTGATACAATTTCTTTGTCAGATATGCATGTGTATCTTATACGGATTAGATTCTTTGTATTCTTTGTATTCTTTGTATTCTTGTAGCGTCATCTGTAGTCATTCCGATACGTTTAATACTTAAAGGTATTATTGTGAGCTTGAGTTGCTCCGATATTAGTTCATTTACAAATACTTTAGGGTCATTAGAGTTGTCGACACCGTGAATGATATGGTTGCTTTCTCGGAAAAATGTATCTTGTTCTGTGTTATCTGTTTCTTTCTTATGTTCAATCAGGGAAGTTTTTACAATACTTGACCACAATGGTTTATCAGTCTCAGAAGATTTATTTTTGATTTCGCAAATAGATTCTTGAATTTGTTTAAGTTTTTCGTCAATTGTTGATAAATTAAGTGGTATGCAGTTCAATCGGCAACTTATACATTTCCAGATTACACCTATGTCACTATTTCCCTGTATCACCTTTGCAATGTTGATAGGTATATCATTGCAATCCTGACAAATGAGCTGTAGACAGTGTGAACACTCGGTTAGGAAAGTGTTAGGTGTTATTTTGATAGTAACGTTGGACTTGTTACAAAGATTAGACATGTTTAGTAACGAATAGTTTCTCTAGTCTAGCCGAGTCGAGTTATCTTATTTATCAGAAAAAACTAGTTCATAATCTTTGGTAAAAATGGATGAAAAATAAATTTAATTTTTTTAATAAATGTACGAATTTAATGTATGAAAAAAACTACTTAGTGACAGTATCAGTAATAGCAATTAATGACTACATATAGAGTGTTACCTATTCTACAGTATTATATGAGTTGGCTGTGGTTTCTTACTACGGTGTATATATTATATACTATCAGAAGCTAATGTGCATACAACTTAAACATATATATATACAAATACAAAAATCAATGCATATCAATACATTAATACGCATATAAATACTATATATATATATATATATATATATATATATATATATATATATATATATATATATATATATATATACATATATACACTTTAATATAATACATAATTATAAGAATTAAATCAAATAAATAAATATATTATGCTATAATGCAATTAAATCAAATTAAATATATATTAAATAGAATATTTATAAAAAAAAAACAAAAAACAATATATATATTCAATTATAAATAGAATGAAATATACAAATAATTTACTTTAATTAAAAATCAATAAATTTAATTTAAATTAAAAATAGGTCAAATAGTATATATCCATCTACAGTATTTATTCTAAAAATTACACATACAATATATATTAGTGGGTACATTATTTAACTAATATCTAATAATCAATATAAGATATAATTTTATAGATAAATTAACGCATATATACACAAATATATATATTTAATAAATATAAAAGTACATAGAATAAATATAATCAAAACAAATATGTGTACAAATATTTATGAAAATTACTAAGCTGATAAACACGTCTGTATGGTATGAAGATTGAGTGAAAATGATCACTAAAACTTTATTGAATCAAACTTAGAAAGACATAATAAATTGTCCTCATTATTTTTAAAAAAAGCATTCGATCTTGTAGACCATAAGATTATATTAAACAAATTAAAATATTATGGTTTTAGGGGCATTACTAATCGTTTAATTGAAATCTATCTACAAGATCGAATATTATCAACTAGAATAGATAACGCACTTTCTGGAAGAAGTATCATCAATGTTGGGGTACCTCAGGGATCAATTTTGGGCCCCTTACTATTTATTTTATATATAAATGATATTCATATGGCCTTACATAATTTAAAAATAAATTGTAATCTTATACTTTTTGCTGACGATACATCGGTTAGCATTAGTGAACCAAGTAATAAGACTCTATGCAAATGTTTAAATTTAGTTATTTTAAATGTACATGAATGGTTCACTAATAATAGATTAATATTAAATATTGATAAAACAAAAGTGCTACCTTATAAAGATGCAAATATTATTAATAGTATATCAATTAATTCAACTGAAATATGCTTAGTATCAAGTTATACTTTTCTTGGAGTTATTTTAGATAATAATTAAAATTTTAAAGAACACATAAGAAAAATACAATTGAAATTATCACATGTTATATATATATTGAGAAAGCTGAGCTATTTACCAATATATATTTTAAAGCTGCTTTACAATTCTTTGTTTTTGCCTCATATCATGTATTGTTTAGAAATGTGGGGAAATAATTTTAATAATAACCTTCGATGTATTTCAAATCTACAAAAAAGGCTGTTCGAATTGTAAATAAAAATATCTTTAAAATTGTCAATAATATATTTATTTTGACTAATACTAACAATTTATTTTTATGTTCTAATATATTAAAATTTAAAGATTTAATAACTTATACAAATATTGTATTCATGCACAATGTACATTTAAAGAAATGCCCAAGCAGAATATCATTATTATTTCCAATATATAACAATGTATACAACAATACATTTCAAATTACCTTATATAAAATCAAGCCGTCATCATAAATCATTATCATTTAAAGGCCATAAATCATGGAATAATTTATGTCTAAATAAATTATTATTCACAAAAATTTATATAAAAAACTTTAAAAAAATATTAAAAAAACATCTTTTATCAAAATATGAAAATCAATTAAAGAATTGATTATCTAATTTTATTTTTGTTTACTGGTATTATTTATTAAACCTTCATCTTGCTTGTTTTAGTTTTTATTTGTTTTTCATTTATATTGTTTAGTTATTCTATTCCTTTTATAGTTCGGCATTCAGAATTCAACTCGTTTCATGGATTTTTTTTATATAACTTTACATTTTTTATTTTTACACTTGACTTATTGATACATATTTTTATTCTTTACATCTTATTTATTTATATTTACATTTTGTTACTTATGAGAATCTAACTTATCAAGAATATGATGATTGGGGAAGTTCTCGCAAAAACAAATACATTTGTTTATTAACTTCTCCATTATGTCATGCTTTACAACATGAAATACTAAATCTGATTTATTATTTATTTATTTATTTATATATATAATTGGCTGTATGGCTCAGTTGATTAAGGCGTCAGACACACGAGCAGTAGGGCGTGGGTTCGATCCTCATCCGGATATACAAATAGGTCTTAAAATATTATTTAGAAGTGATCATATATAATTTTGTATAAATAAATCAGCTCTCGTTAAAACCATTGATGCTTTAACATGATACCGGCTTCGAAGGGATATTAAAGCCATATATGGTTATAAGTGAAAACTTCATCTAAGCTCCTGTATGGGATGAAATGACTCCACAAAATAAAAATAACAATAACAATATATATATATATATATTGAGATTATTGAGGATGGCCTTCAACATATCATGGAAAGAAATATTAACCAATGATAAATTATACAGAGGAATGCCAAAGATCTCAGAAATAATAAAGCAAAGACGTATGAGACTAGCAGTACACTGTGTAAGACATCCTGAAGAAGTTGCACATACTTTAATTCTATGGACTCCAAAACAGGGCACACGAACAATAGTGAGACAATCAAAATCATTTATCGAAACACTAAAACACGACTGCGAATGCGAAGAAGACGAACTACGAAAATTAATGATGGACAGAGAAATATGGAAATCACTTGCAAGATCTGGTCATGCGAGAGTTCGACTAAAGTAAAGTAAGTATATATATATAAATATATATATATATATATATATTTGTATGCATAAACATAAATGTATGTATATGTCTATGTGTATATCCATAATTACAATACATAATATATACTATAATCTATAATACTATATATATATATATATATATATATATATATATAACAAAACATATGTATGTGTATTGAATAACTTTAACTGTATACAGTATATACTATTACAATACTATAGTATTGTAATGAGTTTGTTAATTAATGATCATATATGATCCAATATGATGTATATACTACAAGGAATGTGGACACAACTTAACATCATTAAATATGCATATATTTGTTAATTGTGTATAAAATAATAATTAGGTTATTTAATTCATTGCGTATATATCATGTAGCATATATATGTAAATCATGTACGGTGAGATATATGGATCATGTACTAATTAATAAACAATCAATCAAATGGATAAAAAAGTAATGTAAACAAAACATTGTAATATTACTATTCATGTATGCGGATTTGCGTATATATTACATCAAATAAATATACATATATTATTACACACACACATATATATATATATATATATATATATATATATATATATATATATATATATATATATATATATATGTATGTGTGTGTATTCACATACATTAAGGTATTTAATTCCCTTTATTTAATAAATATGTATACTGATACTATATCTTTTAATTATTCAATTAATATATGATTTAGAATATGACGATTAAAAAACTATGCTATATTATTTATATAACACGAATAATATATATATATATATATAATTCTAGTTAGATTCTCTACGAGAACACACATTTGTAGGAGTGTCGAGATTTATTATAGTAAATAATAATATAAAGCATTTTCTGTACTCATATATATGTTATATGTGAGGCCAAGTGTGTGACACTTTATATGATCCGAGACAGACATAATACTGATAGCTCATATATACAATAGAGGGATATATATATACATAGTTTCAGAACTATTCATAAATCTAATATATGTATTATACACAAGTATTCTACACGGGTAATATATACATTGTGTAGTATTGTTTATGTGTAAGTGGGTATATGTATACTTGCATACATATAATGAAATTTATCTTCAATTATTAAATAATTATAACATATAACATTGTATTTCACATAATTTATAATTTTAGATATATATTGCCTAACATAAAACATATTCATGATGATATATTTCAGTGCAATCACTGCGATAATAAAATTCACAAATAGTTCATATTATATATGTATTCATATATAGTAATTATTTAAACTTAATAAGTATTGACCACATGTGGTACACAGTTTTCAGTAAACACATCAACTACATATGAAAATATATTTTAATAAAATATATGTATATGCATACACATGTACATATTAACCATTAAATGTTAATATATCAACACTGCTTACAAAATATATTATATAACAAATCATGTAATACATGTTGTAGATTACGTTACATATACATTTGTATAGTAACACATATATATTTACCATTTTTAGTTTTTATAATTATTAGAAATATATGGATGAAAGAATGTATACATACAAGATTGAAATATAGCTATTTTGAGCATTATCAGATAAATGCTACATAACGTAGTTACATATAACACATTAACATAACACACAGTTGCATATAACATTGTAAGATAATATTTACATATCTTCTAAATGAATATTTGTCAAATATTTAAACCCAAATATTTATATATAATAATTAAATATAATAAACATTCATATTTATTTATATGCATATATGTATATATTTATAATTAATAATACCTATATATATATTTATTAATATTTAATTCATGATTAATTATATACATATTTGTAGTACTATTTTACACGTTTACTAATGGTAATACATTAAATGTTAACTAATATAATTTAAATTAAGAACTAGAAAAGTAAATAGCTAACCGGATTTCCTTTTCTATGGTTACTACTGGATTGCTGTTTACTATCACCAGCAGATGGCTCTATCATAACATTATGTTCCATTCCGGTAGGTGGAGGGATTGCGACAATTTCAGAGCTGAAAGAAATGTACACATTTATTAAGGCCATAAGTACATATAGTCAACTTTAATCTGCTTTTAAATAATGGTTATACATAACATATAATATATTAATTAGCGATTCTATATAATAATATATTTATAATATTATTAAATATATAATATATAATATATTTATAATATTATTAAATATATTATATATTATATATGTAAACACGTATTATGTTAATAGATTACTATATGATTATATATCATACATGATATATATTATATAATATATATAAACCTTTCCGGCATCTTAAATATATAAGCTTCAGTAACAATTCAATATATGATATTTGTAGTGAAGCTATATAACTAGGTGGTACCCAGTTGAGGTATCTATGATAATTGATATACTTCTAGCACCGGTAGCCAATGTATTACTATAGTAATATAAACTATATAAACTATAAAACAGGAACGAACGATAGAGGGCGGAGTTACAGAATTACACGCATGTCAATCATTGTTTTAACTCATCAAGTGTAAACAAATTTTTTAGTAATGTTAATCAAAATCGTGCACTATAGCAATACATTCACCCATATCCTAATGTATTTGTTACTATCCAATATAGTTATATAATTTATTTTACATTGCTATTGTATTTCTTATACTTTTTACATAGTATAATTATGGTATACATAATACAATTATAAAATGTATAAAAACAATACCACGATTTCAGAAATATTACATAAAGTTTACAAAACACACATATATCAAAGATTTTGCGAAGCAGTTTGCATACAACAATGTTTTCATTGCTCTATTAAATTACATGCAATATAAATTAGCTTTTACTAACTAAATATATACTTATAGCATTTAAAACATACATATCATATTTGTTTGTTATATATTAGTAATGAACACTTAGTTTTCATCATATAAATATTAATTTAAAGCATATTATTTAACATTTTAAAAGTGTATAGTTAAATACGAATTTACATTATAAACAACTCATAGTTCCTAAAAGTAACCCGCTATAGGTGGCACTAGGGTATTTTGTATACAAATTCGAATTACACGATTTCGCGTAAGTGTTATATCTTTCCTTCGGAAAATCTTTGCATATATTATATATGATATATGATTATATATATATATATATATATATATATATATATATATATATATATATATGTTTGTGTGTGTAAGTATATATGTATGTATATGTATATATATGTGTGTATGTGTGTATGTGTGTATGTGGTAAATTATGAGTGGTCATTATAAATGCATATATCGTCATCGTTAATTATATAAAAATAAACATCATCATCATCATCATCATCATCATCATCATCATCAGATTCATCATCTTCACTTACACCAATAATACCACTTTAACAAAATATAACAATATAGTAATAATTCAGTAGATAGAAACTACTATTAGAAGACCTGTGTAGTTTTATCTTTAAAATAATCAATATTTATTTCATTTTATCTACTTTATATAAAGTATGTACTTGAATGTTTACTTTGGTATATAATGTTTATTTAATCATAAATGATGTTTATGAATATATATATATAAACATCATAAGTATTTATATGGAATACATATAAATATTTGTTAAATAAACATACAAGTTATTAACCCTGAGCAATAATAATATTGCATATATAAATTATATATTGAAAAATCAAATTATTGTAGTTTATAGATTATTGCATACAATATAATTAATAAATATAAATAATATATATATTAATTAATAAAAATTAATTATCCGTATACGTATCATTATCCATATATATACACATTAATATAATTAATTAATATATTTAAATATATATATATATATATATATATATATGATGCTCCTTCCATGTGGAATTCTCTTCCCAAGTCATTACGATGTACAAGGAGTCACACCGAATTCAAGAAGAAATTGCGAATTTTGTTGTTAACTATTTAATTAATTTATTAATTTAATTATTTATTTTTATATATTCTCAACACTTGTGAGATTTTAAAATATAACGAGTGTCTAAATAAATAATTACCTTACCTTACCTATATATATTAACTGCCTGTGTGGCTCAGTGGCTAAATTTAGCTTAAGCGTCAGACACACAAGTAGTAGGACACGGGTTCGAGCCTCGTCAGGACCATTAATTAATTTTATAAAATGAGTCTTAAAATATTATTTAGAATGGTATTATATAATTGTGTATAAATAAATGATCGGCTCTCGTTAAAACCATGGATGCCTTAACACGAGAGCCGCTTCGAAGTGACATTAGAGCCATATATAGTTATAAGTTAAAAACTTCATTTAAGTTCCTTGATGGGATGAAAGGACTCCACCAAATAAAAATAATAATATATATATATATATATATATATATATATATATATATATATATATATATATATATATATATGTGTGGTATACAATATAAATATAATATTATTTTCTAAATATAGATTATATTGTGTATACATTGTATTATTACAAGATACATTAACTAGCGTAACAGCCACTATTGGTATCAATTACAATGACAACACGTGTCCGTCCGTTAGCCACAGCCAACTAGTCGCGTGACACGTTGTGCTATAGCATATCAAGTGACTTCACTCGACAACTTAAATTCTATTTACCATATATTATATACATATATATATATTATAGTAGTAAATGCATATATTAGATATTATAATTTAGAATATGTAAAATATGATTCCATAAATAAATCATGACATAAATATTCAATTTTGTACACATATAGTCTTATATGTAAACTATATTAATAGTTATATATAACTAGTGTTTATTATATATTCATATACTTAAATATATGTTAATACAATGGAAGTTATTATTTAAATATAATTAAATATATGTCATACATTATAATAATCTGACTGCGTTATTATGTGTACTAACAATGTCAATGTTATTATTCTAATTATATTTGTATTTATAAAGTACACAATAATTTCGTATAAATAGTATATATGTGGGGTATACCCTTAATATAAGAGGGCAAAAGCCCCCTAAAATAATCTTTACTCCCTATGGAAATTTATAAAAATAAATTATATGATTTTGATATATAATATATGAGTGAATAACAATACACGTATTCAATAGTTATGCTTATATGTATGTGTATATAATCTATTAAATTATTTAACAATATATTCTATGACTCCCTATAAAACATATTCTGCAATTCATGCGAGTACAATGCTATTTTTTTTTCCTAGAATAGGACATTTATTTTTGTCCAGAACAACCCGATTTATTGAGAAATATCCAGAGATTGTCTCTGGATAGTGATAGGACATAATTTATTTCCAGAGCAACCGGCCTCAGGTGACTATGGAATGTAAATCAGAGATAACTATTCAAATAATGGTGTTAATTTATTTAGGGTTGGATTTTAATGTCGAGATCAATATAAACGGAGTGCAAATTTAAGAAGTCAATAAGTTAAAATATATAGAATTACATTAGAAATTGTAATACATGCGATAATGAAATAAGAATTAACCTGTTTACAGAATATTTATAATGACAATTCGTCTGGAGTCTGTGGCTCAGTGGGAAAACCAAAAGCTAGTAAGCCAGATGTCCCGGGTTGACTCCAGGCATTTATTGTTTTTCTCGAGTTTTTATCAAGAACTTATTAGATCAAAACACAAGAAAAAAAATGTTACTATTTTTATTATATATAATATATATAATATATTGTCAGGGGCCACTTACAGTTATTATAACATGTATAAGTCTATGACTTCTTGAGGGTTAATTTGTATCAGCTATTTGTATTGTATTCAATATAATATATATGAGATTTCTAATAAACATATATTATTATAATGCTAAATAATATAATGACTATTAACAATAGTATATTCAAACTAGTATTTAACTTATATAACTATACATATATATATATATATATATATATATATATATATATATATATATATATATATATTTATTTATTTGTTTTTTTGTGTATTTGATGTAGTCCTTTCATCTCATCTAGGAACTTAAATAAAGTTTACACTTATAACCATATATGGCTCTATAGAGTTTATTATTATTTACATTAGAATGTCCCTTCGAAGCCGCTATCATGTTAAGGCATCCATGGTTTTAACTTGGTTTTATACACAATTATATAATATTACTTCAAAATATTATTTTAAGACCTGTCGTAATGGTCCGACGTCGTCCGGCGGACGAGGCTCTGACCCGTGTCTAACTACTTGTTATATATAATGGATGAGAATTATGGATACTCGTGGAATCTATATGCAGATAATAAGATGAGATAGATTTTCTATAGAAAATAATTAAGTAATAAAATAGATAAATAAACATATATTTATATTATAATATTTTTTTAATTATTGTTTTTACTATTATAATTTCTCTATATTAACAAATAAATTAATGCTATAATTTATAATATACATATATATATATATATATATATATATATATATATATATATATAGTATAAAGTATAAGACATATGCATTATTCAGTAATAAATATACTCAAATATCTCCTATATAAGAATATATATAGATTTTAATTGTAGATTAGGATAAAGAGAAGAATATGAGTAATTCATGAGATCTCATTCATTATGTATAATAAATACGATAGGTAATTATATATCAGGTTACATAGATATGAGTAGGTTATTAATAATGACTACATTTTATCAGTATACATATATTTATATATATATATATATATAATATACTGACTGTTATAATTATTATAATTCTGTAAATAAATTAAAAATAATTAATTATTATTTCGTTAGAAGTCTATACAATACTTCTATAATTAATTTGTATAAAATGTACAATTGTATATATATATATATATATATACTCCATATATATGTATATTATATCATGTATTTAGATGCAATTAATGTTGTTCAATATGGAGAAAACAAATACATGTTTTGTTATTCCATATTTTAAAAAATAACATATATATATATGTTATGTTATTTTATTTTGGTGGAGTCCTTTCATCCCACCCAGGAACTTGGATAAAGTTTTCACTTATAATCATTATATGGCTCTAATGTTCATTCGAATCCATATAATGATATATATATATATATATATATATATATATATATATATATATATATATATATATATATAGTTATAATTAATTTATTAAATATAGAAAATAAAATATATATATCTGATATAATAATATTATATTAACACCAATAATTATAATGTTATAAATACATAAACAAAATCGTACACAAATCAATTATTCATATTGATTATTACATATAATAACTGATACTTCCCCGATCAGTTAAATCAGTAAGATTACTCCTAATATTGGGGTCATGTAGGAGCATTATGATAGTGTACATAACTGTATAAGGTAATATATAATAACTATATCAGTTTGCAGTTAACTTTGAACTGAACTATTTCTATAGTGAAGTTTTAAGTACGCACGATAAGTATACGACATACAGTGTATAGTGTATACGACATAAATAGTGTATATTGTATACGACATACATTTATATTTGAAGATTGAATACATGGAATGCTGTTTAGATAAATGTCCTATCATTATGTATTATTATGTATTATTATTATTATTATTATTATTATTATTATTATTATTATTATTATTATTATTATTATTATTATTATTATTATTATTATTATTATTATTATTATTATTATTATTATTATTATTATTATTATTATAATAAATAAGAATTATAATATACAATATATTTATATGAAAAATAATTAGATTTATTATTATAATTATTATTATTAGTTTTATTTGTATATTTAAAATATTGTGTCAGTGTGTTAACTCTATCATAAATATTTTACTAATAATGGAACGTCGCCAATTACCGACACCTCTCATATCTCAGTAATTAAAAGATATATCAACAAATTATATATATGCACACGAACTGTTAGTAATTTAATGGTTTATATGAAGAATAATTTTGTTTTTCAAAATATTCAAACCTACAATTGTTATTTGATAACATGTAATATTCTGGTTTTACTTTTTAAATATTTGAATAATAATTTTGTAAATAATGTATTAATTAAAATAAAAAGTAATATTATGCATAATATTGTAGATTCATTTAATTGGTATAAGCTTTATACAAATATTATAATTTGAATAAGTATTAACCAATATATCTTAATTATAGTAACCCATATTATTTTCCTATTTCCGACACCTAAATTACCCTAATAACGTAATTCCCCATGTAATTTATAATATCCAATACAAATATATCAGTGTTAAACTTTGAAATTGTCTGTAATGTGTATGTGATTGATTATAACCGTCTATAGTGTATATCAACAGCGTGAATAATAATATATAATACAATGATTATTTAGTGAATGTAGTGTTATTCGGAGTCAGTTAATTTAAAGTTTAACATAGAAATATAAATTTAAATTATAAATTTAATAAGCATATTAAAACTTAAATGTAATGATATATAAATTACGTACGTTTTGTAATTAATTAAATCGATTTATATATTATATTTTGATTGATAGTAATATACAACACGCATATTTAATTGAAGAAGGGTGGTCGGTATTAGGCACATGTATCCAATTACCCAATCCCCTTTTTATTCTTATTAATACAATTATATCAAAAATGTAAAAGAGCAAAATTATGTATTGCCATAATATTACCCCATATACAAAATTTCAAATAAATATATTTAATATTTAATACGTTATTACAACTAGTTATTTAGGGTCGGTATTGGAGAATTTCCCTACCAAATAATGTAGGTATTTATATAGCCGATGTTATATTGCTAATAGAAATTTGCTATACTATGTAAATACTAGAATAGAAATTGTGAATTTCATTTTCAAGTACCAGTATTTTATTTAAATCAAATAAAATAAAAATATAAATTGTATTACGATGTTGGAAGTGTCGTGCAGACAAATCTTTGATACTAATTATTAAATTAATTGTTGAGAATACTAATTACAACAAAATAGTAGATGAATTTCATATAATGATGTAGTACTATATATAGTATATATACTATAATAATACTACTAATAATACTATAGTAGAATAGCATAACACTATATTAATCGATTGGTGTATGTATTATATGATATATTAACAACTGTAAGACTCCCTAACTAATTAAATATCATAATTACATGTAATTACTAATTACTAATTAGTAAGATGAGTAAGTAATCATTTGATAATAACGAACAATATCTAATATATTATTGAAACTATATAAACTATAGTTTCTATAGAAGACAATGAAATAATACTAAACAAATTCAAGTAAAATAGACTATTTTACGAAAGCGAGAGCCTTCTCAATCTCTGCACCTATAGCCTGGAATAGACTTCCTTATAACATTCGTTCTATTCAATCAACCACGTTATTCAAAAATAAGCTTAAGACATATCTTTTCTCTTTGGCTTATCCTAATAACAACTAGTCAACATTTAATGCACGGCCGAAAATTTCTGATGAAGTTGATGGCAGTGCCTAAAACATTAGGTTACAGGTTACAGGTTACTATTAAACTTCCGGAATATATACTACAGTATCTATATCTATATATATATATATATATATATATATATATATATATATATATATATACAGCAGTAATACAATATATAAAAGGAAATTTACAGTATGTGAAAATATGAAGAAATTTGAAGAAAAGTATATCATTGAAATGATCATATATTGATCCTATAGGACCAAATATTGATATCTTCGATAGTAGATATACAAAAATGATAATATAAGAATCTTATTATACCAAAATAATTAAATTACAAACTACATGGATGTTTCAATCTGAAATAAAAAATACAACATATTTTATGTTATAATACTGTATTACATATAGAAAATTATTTTTGTAGATTAATTAATAGTATATAAAGATATATATATATATATATAATATATATATATATTTATATATATTATATATATATATATATATATAAAATATTTCAAAAACTACTTTTTTAGTTAATTTAAATAAGTAAAATGAAAATAATTTAAAAAATATATAATAATTTTTTATAGAAGGTATATTTTCTATACTTAGTTTCCTAATAAGCACATATTTATTTCTTATATCGAGGTTTTTCTTATATTCAATTTTATTATAAAGATTATCATATATGTAAATATTTTTGCTCACACATTTAACTTGTATTATGATTCATAATTTATGAATTAAAATTTATAATTGTTCTTTTATTATTTAGATGATTTAAATATAATAAAAATATATTTATTTAATTTAAGTGTAATTAATTGGTGTGTTACTTATTGTATTACCACTATCAATTATATAATATTTAGATGATTTATTTATAAAAAAAAATCCTATATATAATAATATATTATATATGTATGGAAATATTTCAGATATACACATATTAAGGATATTACTGAATACTACATATACATGTATACATGCATATATGCATATATATTGTATAATGATTTATATTATTAGAATAGAACCTAGATATATTGCATTACATTAGATTTGTATTATTACAAATGCATACTCAGTGTGTAGTTAGCACGGATACCGGATATAGATATTAATTCAGATTTAGAACGTACATCCGGTAGAAAGTGATTGACACGTGATCATATCTTTAATTAATTAACGCGATATAATTAGCAACTATTTTGCCTAATTCATACTATATATTTATATATATTAAAAAATTATATTCATTTTAGTAATATAACAATATATATATATAGTATATAGTATAATTATATTAAATTATAATATATATATATATATATATATATATATATATATATATATATAATATCCATCAAAATATAAATAAAATAATAATATGATATATATATAATTTATATATATATATTAATTTTAAAATTAATTAATAAAATAATAGTACACAAAATTGAATGACTGAACATTATATAGTACCTACTTAGTATATTAGTTGTAACAGATATCTGTTATATAATATTAAACAATAGTATTATTCTAATAATAAATAAATAAGTATATTATGTGATGCATATTATCATACTCTTATTTACACTTTATAATAATAAATTAATTATTATTTGATACAATAAACTTCTTTTTGTATTATTATTTATATTATATGAGAACATTTTATTCCTGATTTATAGAATATTTGTAAATAATTATTATTATTAGTCATTATCTTAAATTTGGAATATGGCCATGATTTAAAAGGTGTTAACTTATTTAAAATAGATTGTGTGTTGCTTTATTTTGTAATATATTACTAATACGAATTATGGAGTAACGCCAGTCATCGCTCCGTTACATATATTTTCATGTACTTATATAAATTCTATATTTACCTCATTTACAACCTAAAATATATTAATTTTGGTTATTTTTTGTATAATTATATAACATAATTATATATATGATTTTGTTAGTTTATTTTTTTGTTTATAAAAATGTTAACTCTATGTTAATGAGTATTAGTAATATTACAAACATAATAACTATAGTGTATTTTTTATAAACATACAAATAGAGCCCTTTTCTCTGCCTTTTAAACATACTACTCAATGCATACTTCGCACTTCATTAATGGAGCAGAATATTCGAATTTGTCGAGACAAACATTGATTTTTTATTAGTAGTATTGTATATGTATATACACATGTATAGTGTGTGTGTCTATAGTGCTATACGCGCGCGTTACGTATGTTGATAGCGTCAGTTCACCTATACCGTGCTGCTGCTGCTGCTGCTGCTGCATAGCATGAAACACGATACTATATAAGTGGGTTCGCTAATTCGATTATATGAAAATTACAGTATATCATATTTCCTGAATTCTGAGTATTTACTAACGTAGGATGGTAAATATTCCATTTCATGATAACATTATGATATATTATTGTTTGTTACTTCTTCTAAAAAAATCATATTCTATGTTAGCTTCCTATAGGTGTAGATCAATATATGTGTAGATATTATATTAGATTAATAATTAGGATAGAATAATAGTATTATAAAGTGTTATGATTTATTTATATATTATAAAAAAGTAAGATTAAATACATAGGTGTACAGTGTACACAATACCTATTTGTAGTGTATTTAATGTAGATTTGATAATAATCATATATTTACATAAATATATATGTATATTGATTGTTCTGTGTTGGATATTATATGTAGATATCTAAACACATAATATATTAGTTGTTATAATAACTACATATTTTTTTTCAAAAACATTATATAATAAAATATTTCATATAAATAAACTTTCACTAAAAATAATGTATTTATAATTAACTTAACAATAACTTTTATTACATTATTTATATATCCATGGATATGCGACGCATAGTATGTGTGCAGTGCACGAATGTCATATTATAATCCGTTAAAATATTTTTATCTTGAGATTATGATTAATTATATAATACATTTACACATAAAAAGCGCTTAGACAACTGAGCTATTCAGGACCCTGTTTAATATCCCCAGAGTATATAAAAATATAGATCCTATGGCTTAACAGCATAGCTGCGCCTACATTATAGAATTACTTTATTTATTGTAATATTAGGACATTCATGAAATATTTAAAAGTAGTTGAATAAACAAATGGTTTTTAAAAACACAATATTTGTTATTAACTACTATTTAACAAATTAGTAGAGTTATAAATTAATTAACATTTTTCTATTTTATGTATTTATTTTTCTTTTATTATTATTCTAACTATAATTATTAATTTTATTTATTTAAATTCTTATTTCACGTTAGAGCGTATACGGAGTTCTGTGATTAAATAAAATATCATCATTATAAAAATTATCATTATCATCATTATCAGCATCATCATCATCATCATCATAATGTGCATCATCATCATCATATTTATAATCATTAACATCATAATTATTATAGGGTTAAGACATGTTAATACTCTAAAAACTCGAAAAATTAATGTCTTATCATACATATGTTATATGATATATTTATATTTATATATCATATATATTATATATTAATTATGGTTAAACACACACATTATTATCTTTAATAAAAAGTCATAATACATAATATCTTCGAATACATATATTTGATATAATCATATATACATATTATAAGTAATTGTATTTATTTACATATATAATACCTATACTGAAGGAGATATAATGAATGAAGTATTTTATAGGAGATTATATTAGTCATATATACATATAGAATAATATTGGTGGACAGCAATAATATTTAAAAATGGTGATTTTAGTTTCAAATGGTGAATGAATCTTTGATTGTATATGGTTTTGATAGGGCGGAATACAGATCTATTAAATATATATTCTATATTATAGAGCATAATAGTAATAACTCCAATTATACTGATCTATATAAATTATTAGGAATATCTACTATATAAAAGAAAGTCTATTTTATTAATTATATATATATATATGTGTGTGTGTTTGTGTGTGTGTGTGTGTGTGTGTGTAGGTATGAGTGTATGAGTATGTATGTGTGGAGCTAACTCAAGAACCGGGGTACGTCGCGAATATCTGTTATACCCGACTTAATACATTTTCACCCGTATGGTCTAGGTCCGGAAATGATTATGAATTGTGCACCTCGTGCCTGAAAAAAATCCGAAAAATTGACTTTTTGCTATTAAAATGATTTTTTTGTCATGTACGATATTTTTTGAAAAATTAATTTTGATATATTTATTACATTTTTTTGAAATATTTGTAAACATTTTTTGAAATATTTGTTGAAATTTTGTGGACATTTTTTGAAATTTTGTTAAACATTTTTTTGAAATATTTTTGTAAATTTAAACAGAGAGCCATATATGTATCAGTAAAATGGATTTCAGAAATACCAATAGAGGAGGATATATATAGAGGGTATATATATATGATAATATGAACGCGGTATCGAATGATGATGATAAATTAAGAATATAACCTATTGATACGGGAGCAGTGTAGATTTTTGTAGAGTATTTTATTAAGAGAGCGAGTAATAATATTCTTATTATATTGAAATAATGAGGTTATATATAATCATATATTATAATATATTAAGCTAAAGTATATGTAATAGTATATATACTATTATAATGTATTCATACATTATAATGTATGATAACATATGTATATAACAATGTATATAACACCATACATATTTATGTTTGCACCATATAATCCCATAATTTAAGCCATGGTTATTCGTAATACTATAATAGCCTATGTAATTATATATGTGTGTATGTGTGTGATTGTATGTGTGTGAGTGTGTGTGTAAAATAATATAAACATATATATAATATGTAAATATTAATATATATATAAATACAACATATAATATAAATCATATAGATCTATATCGATATTTATTATATATATATATATATTATTAACATGCAGGTATATTGCCTATTATATAAATATATTTACAATAATGATACAGTATATTATATATATATATATATATATATATATATATATATATATATATTATAAATATATTGTTTTTAATTATATATGTATGTAAATTTCTATAAAATATTAATTCAGAATTTTATTTATATTCCAATTTATAAATATCACGATAACATAAAGTTACATAAGATCATGTTTCAATACAATTATTGTGAAGTTGAGTTTTGAAAATGTATCAAAAAAATGTATACAATTTGTAAGGGTTTGAGTGTGTATCGATACAATTAAAATTAGGTTAATTGTCAAAACTAGTATATATAAGAGTAATGAATATTATAAAATATATATTCATTATATTTTATTTGAAATAAATATTTTATATTAATTCAATACAAAATAAGTTTGAATATTATTAACAGAAGCCAATTAAATCAAAATATATAAATATATATTATATCTGTAAAAATGATTTAACTCTACAGAAATTGTATAATAGTACTGTATTCTGATTAAGTTGTATACCTAATACATAATATATACATATAACTGTATATCATATACTATTAATATTCGTTTAATTAAAAGTTTAGGATCATCGTATAGTATATATATATATTTATATACTCAAATATATTATAAAACTGATCTCATACCAACAAATATAGCTTTTAATATATCCGTATACGGATTTTATAGCCATATGTCGGCTGCTTAAAAGTATATATGTGACATTATTAAAAATGTGCTTACCATTACTTTCACGATATTTAATAAATGTGATAACATTATAATTGTAATCATGCGATATCTGTAAGCATAACATCAGCGGCTGCTGGTGAACGCGCTAACTAATAACTATAACCAATGCATTATAATAAATAATTATAATATAATTATTGATATATATTGGGTAATTAATCTGTTAGTTTCTTTATGATAATATTAAATAATTTCATTTTATAAATACATTACGAATGAATTCAATGATGCTCTATATATATATATGTGTGTGATGATTAAATAATGATTATTAGGCACCGTTACAAAGTGATGACACCTCTCGTAAGTGCACGTAAAATAAATAATAATAATAATAAAACACTACAACCACACAAAACGAAAAAAAGGTGTTATTTAATATGAGTATTGAAGGAGTTGTTAGATTGAATTGATCTTATATATGAGGGGAGTACATTCCAGATAGATGGTATGATGTAGTAGCATGAGCGTTCCTGGAATATAAGGGAGGATGGCTGTTGGATAACTAGAAGTATACTGGAAGTTGAACGTGTATGGTGGAGAGAATTAAGATTAAGTCAAATATATATGAAGGAGTGGATGAATATATAGATTTATGGGTAATAGAAAGGAGTCGAATTAGGGATATATTCTTATAAGGGAACCAGTTTGGTAGAAGTTGAAAGGAGTCAGTAGAGGAATAATCAGATAGTTTAATATTGAAAATGGATCGTATAGTATATAAGTTATAGATGATCTAATGATTATGTTTAATGGGGTAATGGAGGAAGCAGGAAGGATAGGAAAATATATATATAATAAAGAATAACAATACTCAATACGAGACATTACAAGTGCATTAACAAGGACAGCACATAGGGGACAGTAATATGTTGACTGATACATCTGATTCTAAATAAATGATAATTAGCAGCATTAGAAATGTTAGCAATATAGCTAGAAAAATATAGATCAGTATCGAAAACGACACCAATATTGATGACTAAATTGGAAGGTGAAATAAGAATCTTGTCAAGGTAAAAGAAATGGAATTATGGGGAGTTCGTAGGTATATTGATAAGAGCTGTTTTTGAAGTATTTATATGTGTATATATATGATATATTTATATACATTAAACCATTATTTACAGCAAATGTATATATTTTATAGTTTCTATCATAAGTATATATTATCGTTATAAATGAACTCGAACTTTTTGAAATTATATCGAATATTTAGAATGTTCACGAAAGTTACACATTAAAATCTAGTTATGAGATGAACATCTATATAGATGTTATTACATATATATATATATATATATATATATATATATATATATATATATATATATATATATATATAATACATGTATTAGATGTACCTATATTCCCAAATAATCTAAATTATTATATCGAATTTTTATTTATTGTATCAAACATTTTATTAAACTTATTGATCATACTTTCGAACATCTGCACTAAATATAGTCTATAACATTCAATAAATATATGTATATATATACAATGTATACTATAATAATATGTGTCAATTAAATAAGTATAAGACAAACTAAAAAATGAAAACTCTTACGTTATTGGGTGTTCATACTTGGTAAAGTAAGTAACATATTAGGTTAATATATCATATAATTTCATTTTTATTTATTTAAATTAATAATTTATTATAAAATAAATCTGTAAGAAAAGTTAAGACAAATAATGCAAAAATCCACGTAAATAATCCAAGAAAAACCCAAAATTCCCCAAACTATATAATGTATACTAATTTTAATAAATACATAAAAAGAATATCTTTTAATTAAAATATCATATTTTATTAAAAAATCATTTCTAAATTTACTTTAGTTTAATTACTACAATTATCTTTAGATTCGAACATGTTTTGTTACAATTATTTTTAGTTTTGATGTAGCGATACATTTTGTTAAGGTTATGAACGTCTATTTATACCATATATCTAAAAAATTATCTCTAACTCTATGATCGATATAATGAAGTGTGTTAATTTGAAACAATAGTATATAATAGTATAAATACAAAATACTATGAGGGACAATAATAATAATAATTATTATTATTATTAATGTATTTATATATTACTCTACTATTGGTATATTTAATTCTAGTACACAAGTCTTATTGCTATTTTATAACTGTCCTAACGCTATTATATTCATATATTATGGAGGTATCGATTTAATAAAGCTACGTATAGCTTTAAATGGTCCTTCTCAGACAAGTGTCTATAAACTGATGTAATTCATTCATTCATTCATATATATATATATATATATATATGGATGAGTAGTGAAAACTTGTCTTGTATGTATTTGACGCTATTCGTAGCATTCACATATGACCGTTAATTCGTCCATATTACGGTTTTCTAATATAGAAATATATTATACACCAATAAAATACTTTTGGACTAATATACCTAGACATGTAGCCGATAAATTCCATTCGGGCATGCCATGTGTGCATGTTGTGAGTATATGTTTACCGCATAACGTGCGGCGCTCGTTATATTTGGACTATTAGATTAATCAAATAGTGAATTCACTATGTAATTTAATTTCATTATATATTATTATAGTTATGTTATTATCATATTTCTTTTGTTTTTGTTATTTATTTCGTATATATTTGTGTGTGGAATCCTTTCTCGAAAGCATATTGCTATTAAAGGGTTCCTTTTTTACTTATTATATAACTATATTATATTGTATACATATGCCATGTGTATTATTTATTTATTTATATAACTAAAATAAATATTATTCAATCATTCATTCAATTAATATTAAAACATATATAATAAACTAATATGATTGTAATTAATGATTAATGATTATATATAATCATATATATGTATATATATATATATATATATATATATATATATATATTCATATTAGTATATTTAAAAGTATTTATTTTATTTTAATAACTAATATTTCTTTTATTGTGCTGTTAAAATACATTATTAAAAAATTCAAATTTAAATTGTGTGTATTGTTTTCGTTAATTGTACTTCTATTTGTTTATGAATTATATTTAAATTATATTTAAGATTTAGTAATCTATATCAATAATAATAAATTATATATATATATATATATATATATATATATATATATAATATAACGATCGAAGCATTACGTGTAAGGCTATATAGTTTATGACTAACATAGTTGATGTATTATCACACGTTATGCACATACAAAGGTAGACGAATGAACTGCATTGTTAACACTGCATCAGGTACCCCACAGAGATAACTGTACTAGTAATAGACACTCCCACATCGCTAACAATACCGCGTATACCAATATTTATCATATAACATTTAATTATCACACATGTGTACATAACAGATTATAATTATATTAATTCATATACGTCGATGCAGTTTAAATATGAATACTTAAAATTTGAATATATATATATATATTAGTAGAGAGCTTCTACTAGATATACATACCTACAACCTAACGAAGATATTTTTTTTAATATTCCGAATTTATAAATATATTTGTATTTTGCTAATGTTAATATAATATCTATAATTAATATTCAACTATTAAATGAAAAATTACAAAATATAATATATTATTTACATTTAATAATTATACGTGTCGATATTTGTAACATGGTTATACATATCGAAACTCTTGTCAAATCGTTTTGCAGATACCTAGAGTTTATATATTCGGCCGAAGGAGATAATATTCATAACAATTCAAATAATGTTATTATTCTAAATATATAAATCCTAAAGATATATATATATATATATATATATATATATATATATATATATATATATATATATATATATATAACTCATGTAGGGAAAATATGGGTAATGTGGCCACTTTAGATAATGTTGTATAACTTGATAAAGATATATTAGATCTAATTCGATAAAGTGTTCAATATAGATATACATCTTACGATAAACAAGATGACTGCCGAATCATTTTTTTTCATTTTAGCGTATCTAAGTGACATTATTAAGATGGCCACATTATGCGAGTAATATAGCCAGGCATTAATCCACTGGTGGCGTTACTTTTATAAAATGTAGTCCAATAATATCACATCAAGTATATTCTTAAATAACACATGCAATTATGATACATTTAATTTAATTTAATTTATTTTATTTTAAAGACGCTTTGTGCCATAGAAATCAAGCGTTTAAAGTAAAAACAGAAACAATATAAACGAAAATAATATAACTAATAATAATGAAAAATAGGAATACAGAAAGTACTCAACATTAATATAAATGGTGAATACAATTATAAATAGATAATGATAAAAATAGTGATCAGGGAAATGCAATAGTAGATTTAAATGAGTTGGTGGATTGAGTGGAGCGTAGTTTTTGTGGTAGTTTATTCCATAGATAAGGGGCCGATATGTACCATGCACGAATATTAGTGGTATGTAGATTAAGTTTAGAAGGTAGATGTAGAAGGTAAGAAGTAGTAGAACGGAGATAGGTAGTATGTGTGGGAATAGAGATTAAGGAAGATAGATATGCAGGTCGGTTGTGGTGACGAGAGTTATGAATTAGTAGAAAAACTTTAAATATTATTCTAAATTTATTGGTAGCCAATGCAATCTCTTAAATATGGAGAAATAGTTATTGTTAGTTTAATTAATATATTTCTAAATCCTAGTATATCATTAAACTTACTTATCATGTTATTAATATGGAAACAGCAATGTCATCAATAAATGACTATGTGTATGTCATAACAATATGACGATAACATACCTAGATATAATAGTAATTTAGAAAGATAACTAATTTATATTATATTATTTCTATATATTTATATATATAACCATTTGTATATATATATATATATAGTATATATTATATACAATTATATATATATAATATATTATAATATAACTATGGAGATTCGTTATATATAACGAAGATACATAGTTGTATTATAATATATATATATATATATATATATATATATATATATATATATATATATATATATTTAAATAATATAATATGATTATATTTATATTAATTAATATAATATATATTTATATATATATAATGTATTCTTTATAATTGTGTTAATAGATAATTAAATATACTAAATTAAATTTAAAAATTATACTAAGATTATAATATGTATGTAAATATATTTGTATTGTTAGGATATAGTAGATGTTTATTCAAGCAACGTTTTCATATAATAATACGCAATCTTATCAATATATATAATTATGTAATTCAGATCATATATTTCATATGTATAATAAATATAATATTAAGCATGCTTGGCTTAAATTATCTTTAAAACGTGGCCACATTACCCGCTAAAATATGGCCACATTACTCGCTTCTAGGTATATCGCAATACACACTATATAATTATGAATATTACACACTAAAATATATGGATGTCACACTTTGCTGTAATTATATTGTTTTTTACTATACAACTTTAATTTTCAATTTATATTATATATTAATGATCTAATATATATTTTATTAAACTTTTTTTTCAATTTTTTAAAAAGTAAATTGATTTTTTTTGGTATTTTATACATAATTTTTTATATTAATAGATATACAAATTATATTTGCTTATTTGAATAATACTTACAAATGCGCATATTTCATATTTAAATTATATTTTTTATGTGAAAATACAAAATTATTTATATTTGTTGTGTTTATTTTCCCAAAATACAAAGTATATAGGGGAAAGTAACTGAATACGGACAGTGCCCGAATACGGACACTCTCGGTATATCAGAAACCATAAATCCTTCAAAAAAATGTTCAATAAAATATTCATAATTATATAAATAGTCTAAAAATGTATTTTGTATATATTACAAAATTTAATTATTCAAAATATTGCTGATATATCAAATAAACTGAGTTTTTTATTACGTTTTTAAATTTATGAAAAAAAAATTCTACCAAAACATTCTCACGAATATACAAATGTAACGATATAAAATATAACACTATATTATTACAAAATTAAGCATTCTAAAATTATATATATAATTTTTATATTTGTTACAAATATTCATTAAGTTATAAACATATATCTAGAGGTCATATAAGTTCCTAATACGGATACTCTAGGTGTCTTAATACGGACACCCTATAACCAATCAGCGCGCAGCGTATGAACTATTCTGATTTTCATAAAAATCGCGTGCGTTATAATATTAATACCACCAATAAAGCTACATCTAAAATTTGTATTATTTAGATACTTAAAGTGTATTGTTAATTAGCAAAATAATACAAATAAATAAATTATTAACTAATTAAATTAGAATAAATTGTTCATAAAATTAATTATTAATAATGTAATTGTAATTTGTATGATTGATTCACCAATAATATATAGTGTATCTAGGGTATATAGGATGTCCGTATTCGAACATGGGTACCGAATACGGACACCCCCGTTATCTATGGAATTAAAAGATTAAATAAAATTTTAAAATCACAATAATATCTATAATCATATTATATTATTATATTGTAATTTTTGAATACAAATAATGAGTCATAAAATGTTAAGATCATTTATTGTTAAAGTGTCCGTATTAGGTTACTTTCCCCTATTAACACTTACTTAAATTATGTTTTATTCAAATACATATATTTTTCTTTACCATGTATATTTATCGCATCATTTATAAAAACATCGCATTTAATCTATAGAATAATAGTTATTTTTGATATTACAAGAAGTCCTAAACATATTAGGCAATATTTTCCAGAAAGTAAGATACACAAATTTAAAATTAGTATATGATGCACGATTAAAATATGTAATTAGTGTTAATATTACAAGTAACGTATGAATGATAGCGGATAGATGTAATGAATGGTGTAGAATATGTATGAGGGTACCTTTTTATAAAAATCGAATAGGTTAGAGAGGATTATTGGAACCATTATTTGAATGATCAAGGCGGTTAATAGAGAACATGGTAGGTTTATTTATAGTTTATACCTAGTTTATACATAGTATCTACGTTTATTTATATGTGCATGTATATGAATACTATGATTAACTGGGTAGATAAGTGTTATAAATATGATAGAATAGGGAGGATAAGTAAGCAATACGAAATGATGAGCTCATATGGTATTAATATCGCTAGTTATATATTTCCTTATATAAAAATCGTATTTATTTATACTTATTGACCAAATAATGTATAGTTTTTATTATAGGATATCAAAGAAATATATTTATATTTTCATTAGAATCTATATAAAATATTCTAAATATTATTTATAAGCTCTGAAAATTTCATATAGATTTATCGAATGATTTAAACAGTACAACCTTATAAACATCATACATTTTGTTTAAAAATAATGATATATAAGCTTCTAAAGTTGTATATGTAATAAATATTACATAATAATGTGTATTATATATTTACAATGAATTTATAGGACACATATTATTAATTTTGAATGACATTATACATAATTTTAAAGATAATGAATTATATTTTAATATTTTAAAGTAAAATAATTTTTGAAAAAATATGAAACTAACTCACTTTAAAGCCTTGAGAAATGAAAAATAAATGTAATACCATGGATAGTGTGGAAAAGTGAGGATATCAGTGTGTTATTCGATGTAGCAATGTTGAAATATATATATATATATATATATATATATATATATATATATATATATATATATATATATATAGATATATATATGCGAGTGTTCCCAAGTTCTACCCAATGTAGTTCTTGTTTTTCTCTTGTGTTTATCATGAACTCAATAAATTATAAATCAAAACATAGGAATTTTTTTTACTATTTTTATTGTATTATCCTGGCCCTCACAGTATTTATAATATGTATAAATCTATGACTTATTGAGATTTCTATGTATATCCACTATTTGTATTGTATTCTATATATATATATATTAAATATTATGTATACATCCCATATTACGTGAGTATGTAAATGAGTTTAAAAATACTCTTCTTTTGTCTGCTTGTCTATATACATTTATATTTATCATGTTTATTTTACAAAATAATGAGAAATCTGATATATCGTTCATGTCGTTTAATAAAATATCATTATTGTATTGTAATATTTATTTTTAGAAATACAAATATGATCGATGAATTTGATATTTTAATTAAAAATGGCTGATCTTTTAATATTTTCTAGACTCTTTTTATATATTATAATTATAAGTGTATATAATTGTATATAATTTGATAGTATTATTGACTCATGTTACTTAAGTTTAATATACTTAAGTTATATAAGTTATATAATTATTAAGTGAGCATTATTGAGTATTGTATATTTGTAATGATTGAATATGTCTATTTGTATATCAAAGATATATATATATATATATATATATATATATATATATATATATATATATATATATATATATACTTAAACTAATATAAAAATACATTTACATATTTTATTCTTTTTTATTCTTTTTTCAATGAGATCTTATGATACCAAATGTTGAAGAAAAAAATTAAATTCATATATTTGTATTATTAATAATTACAATTCGGACAAATGTTATTGTTAATGTTACGAAATTGTCAGATAATTATATTCATTAGATGTTATTGAAAAACGATGTTTTATGGAGCTACCGACATTAATGTATATTACTTATTGATGTACTATTATTATTTTAATTAGTATAATATATATATATATATAAATTTCAGTAGGATTTCAAATTTTTTAAATAAATTTAATATAATAAATGATAATCATATGGTTTCAGAAAGAATTTGTCTAAATCTGATACATTGTCTGATATATTAGGATCAGTTAATACAAATTTAGAAAATGTAGATAACTGTGTTATTTTTTCAATAGATTTACGCAAAGCCTTTATATATAAGAAAAATGAGAACGTACTT
Source organism: Osedax fenrisi (assembly GCA_964019155.1). Classification (NCBI taxonomy): domain Eukaryota; kingdom Metazoa; phylum Annelida; class Polychaeta; order Sabellida; family Siboglinidae; genus Osedax; species Osedax fenrisi. The sequence continues at coordinate 3,773,779 of OZ025246.1, read as the reverse complement.
GAGTCCTATTACTCATGCCCTATTACTGCGTTAGTGCTATCTCTTGTTTTATCTAGATTACAATATTGCAATAGTTTACTAATTAATTCCAAACTGAAATTATTTTATGGATTAAATAGATTCATTAAATCGTCTATAAGATTAATTTTAATATTAAGAGGTGTGACCAAATAATTATTACAAAAAAAATTGCGAATTAAATTGGTTCCTTATGGACAATATGTGTAAATTTAAAATATTAAGCTTAACTCATAGAACTATTATTTTGAGAAAGCTTACATATTTAAATAAACTTCTAAATGAAGCGTTAATGAGGAACACTCGTCTGCAATATTCATATTTGTTTTCAGTTCCGAAGATACATCTAATGAGAATTGTGAAAATATCGTTCGGCTGGGCTGCTCCTACTATATGGAATTTTCATCCCAAGTCATTACGACGCATAAGGAGTCATAATGAATTCAAGAAGAAGTTACGAATTTTGTTGTTGAATATGTAATTAATTTATTAATTTATATATTTAATTAATGTATTAATTTATATATTTATTTATTTATTTATTTATTTATTTATTTATTTAGTCATTTATTTATTTATTTATTTATTTTTTATTTATTAATTTAATTATTTATTTATTAATTAATTAATTAATTAATTTATTTATTAATTAATTTATTATTTATTTATTTTTATTTTTATTTTTAACACATGTGAGATTTTAAAATATAACGAGTTTATAAATAAATCATTACCCATTACATTTGATACACTCTTGATATTTTAATAAATAAGCTTTATATTTATGGTATATACCATATCTGATATCAGATAAAATTAAAAAATATTATTTATCAGATCAATTTTCAATTATCAGATCATCTTCATTTTTTAGATATAATAATAATGACTCAAATTATAATTATATAAAATGTGGTATACCACAGGGATATGTAATCGGTCTGTTATTATTTATTTTATATATTAATTTAATAATGATCTTCCGAATATATCAGATAAATTTAAATCACTTTTATTTGATGATACAACTTTATTGATTTCAAATACATATATTTTTGAATTAAAAAACAAAATATTCAATTTAATATTAAAAAACTATACGATTGGTTGAATGTAAATATATTATCACTTAATATTAGTAATACTAATGTATTATTATTTAATATAAGAAATAAAAATAGAAATATTAAGCTGGATTTGAATATTGATAACATTAATGGCCATATAATTAATGGCCATATAAGTTGTCATATACAAATTCGCCTCCATTCTCAAAATCGTCCCCGATGGTCACGTGACTACAAAATCGATGATATTTCACTAAATAGACATACGAATAGCTTCAAATTAAATAAAGTATATACATATTTGGAAAAAAATCAACTTCTAGTTATGTATTAGAAGAAAGTAATACACACTTATATGGAGTATAAAAGAGATGCTTTTAATAATACCAGATTAAACGACAATAAATTAATATTTTAAAATTCTGAATAGACATAAGTTATTATTTTTCAATTTTAGGTATAATTCATGTGATATACATGTATGTCGTATGTATATAAACTGATTTCATTCATTCATTCAAATATATATATATATATATATATATATATATTTTATATATATACTATTGATATATTTACTAATACTCTATAGAGGGTAAATAAACCTAATAAATCAATGTACTTCAATATACTTGTTTCGTATATGTATCATTATTGATTATAACTTATTTACTAGTAGGATTCAATGTAGTAGTTATCCAGTCGCCAATTATTCCTTAATTAATCTCTTACCGGTAAACTACATTTATATATAAGTGCAATGTCGAGAATTCATCTAGTATATTCTAAATATATATATATATATATATATATATATATATATATTTATGTATGTGTATATTATGATATAATATTCAAGAGTAATAGGTATATTATAATATAGTTATTATTAATATAAATTGTTATTAATAATATTAAATGTATTGAATACATACACATTTATTAATGTAAGTTATAAATTAAAATGTAAAGTACATTATACATATATATATATATATATCATTATTTAAATTAATGTAAAACGTAATAAAATACAAACACTACAATAATGATAATAATAATAATAATAAAATAATAGCGATGTTTAATGATGATGAGTATGATGTATATGCTGGTGATTATGAATATGATGATGATGCTGATGATGATGCTGCTGATGAATATGATGATGATTATGATTATTTAAGCAATGTATTTTATAATAATATAATATTAGTATATATCAACTAAACTCACAAGATATATATTATATGATAGAATATGTTAATTTTACAATATGTGTGTCTATAATATAGACTCTATATAATCATAATATAACTATTATGGTATATAATATATACTAACTAGGGTATATTATATGATATATGATCCTATACCAAATATTCACCTCAAATAACGAATAATAAAAATGTTATTATTATAATATAATTATTTTATTATATGTATACTAAAAATAAAATTGATAAAAATCGTTGTTTAAAACTATTTATTATAGTTTTATATTATTAGTAAATTAAAATATGTATTTATTTAATCTATTATAAACATTATTAATATATTTTATATTAATTATTCGAAAATAAATATATAAAATGTATATTAATATGTTTATATATAATTTTTATATAATAAATATTCAATACCTAGCTAATATTTATTGATTGACTTATATGTCAATATTATATATATACCAAGTCATATATGATACTTCATAATAGATGAAATAGAATAGAAATATAATAATAATAATAATAATAATAATAATATTATGTAATATAATCATTTGTTATAATATGTATAGCACCTTTATCAATAGGTATTGAATAGTGGAAATCATTGTGATATATAGAAATGACTAGAATTAACGAGCTTTATTTATTTATCAATGCATCACTATACTACTAGTTGCACTTATAGGACTTATACCTACTTATATCATAATTACTGATATACAAATGCATACGTACCAACACACTTATATATTATAAACTAAACAAGATTATACGAAATATCAAATATTATGAAAAATCATGATAGATAAAAAATTACATGAGCCGAGAACTAAAATCTGATTGAGAAATAGATAGAAAGTGTATATACTATAGTATATATACTATAGTATATATACTATAGTATATACTATATATATATATATATATATGTGTATAATAAAGATAACCTCTAAAAATAGCTACTATATATGATGTATTGGTTTAGAAGGCCCATATGGGATTGTTAGTCGCAATGGATGAGGAATATAGTCCGATCCAGTATGCAGTGGTGACTTCTCATAATATATATATATATATATATATATATATATATATATATATATATATACATAGTATACGTGCTTTATAAGTATACGTGTGTTATATATATGTACATTTAATTTAATTTACAATTTTCATATTTGTATGATACATTTGGTGATGATTTTTGTATACATTTAATATTAATTAAATATAAATTATTAAATTACATATTAAATTAATATATATATATGTGTGTATATTACTATTCCAATAAGCATTATCCACATGTTAACTAACTAGTAGTTAATAGTAGTTAATTTAAAAGTATATTGTAATTTTGTTTAATACAGTTGATAATCTTAAATATAAAATGTAAAAAATAATTCTATAAATATTTAATTTTACGTGAATTATAACAGCTACGAACACAATAATATTGATGATGTTTATATAGTAGTAGTAGTAGTAGTAGTAGTAGTAGTAGTAGTAGTAGTAGTAGTAGTAGTAGTAGTAGTAGTAGTAGTAGTAGTAGTAGTAGTAGTAGTAGTAGTAGTAGTAGTAGTAGTAGTAGTAGTAGTAGTAGTAGTAGTAGTAGTAGTAGTAGTAGTAGTAGTAGTAGTAGTAGTAGTAGTAGTAGTAGTAGTAGTAGTAGTAGTAGTAGTAGTAGTAGTAGTAGTAGTAGTAGTAGTAGTAGTAGTAGTAGTAGTAGTAGTAGTAGTAGTAGTAGTAGTAGTAGTAGTAGTAGTAGTAGTAGTAGTAGTAGTAGTAGTAGTAGTAGTAGTAGTAGTAGTAGTAGTAGTAGTAGTAGTAGTAGTAGTAGTAGTAGTAGTAGTAGTAGTAGTAGTAGTAGTAGTAGTAGTAGTAGTAGTAGTAGTAGTAGTAGTAGTAGTAGTAGTAGTAGTAGTAGTAGTAGTAGTAGTAGTAGTAGTAGTAGTAGTAGTAGTAGTAGTAGTAGTAGTAGTAGTAGTAGTAGTAGTAGTAGTAGTAGTAGTAGTAGTAGTAGTAGTAGTAGTAGTAGTAGTAGTAGTAGTAGTAGTAGTAGTAGTAGTAGTAGTAGTAGTAGTAGTAGTAGTAGTAGTAGTAGTAGTAGTAGTAGTAGTAGTAGTAGTAGTAGTAGTAGTAGTAGTAGTAGTAGTAGTAGTAGTAGTAGTAGTAGTAGTAGTAGTAGTAGTAGTAGTAGTAGTAGTAGTAGTAGTAGTAGTAGTAGTAGTAGTAGTAGTAGTAGTAGTAGTAGTAGTAGTAGTAGTAGTAGTAGTAGTAGTAGTAGTAGTAGTAGTAGTAGTAGTAGTAGTAGTAGTAGTAGTAGTAGTAGTAGTAGTAGTAGTAGTAGTAGTAGTAGTAGTAGTAGTAGTAGTAGTAGTAGTAGTAGTAGTAGTAGTAGTAGTAGTAGTAGTAGTAGTAGTAGTAGTAGTAGTAGTAGTAGTAGTAGTAGTAGTAGTAGTAGTAGTAGTAGTAGTAGTAGTAGTAGTAGTAGTAGTAGTAGTAGTAGTAGTAGTAGTAGTAGTAGTAGTAGTAGTAGTAGTAGTAGTAGTAGTAGTAGTAGTAGTAGTAGTAGTAGTAGTAGTAGTAGTAGTAGTAGTAGTAGTAGTAGTAGTAGTAGTAGTAGTAGTAGTAGTAGTAGTAGTAGTAGTAGTAGTAGTAGTAGTAGTAGTAGTAGTAGTAGTAGTAGTAGTAGTAGTAGTAGTAGTAGTAGTAGTAGTAGTAGTAGTAGTAGTAGTAGTAGTAGTAGTAGTAGTAGTAGTAGTAGTAGTAGTAGTAGTAGTAGTAGTAGTAGTAGTAGTAGTAGTAGTAGTAGTAGTAGTAGTAGTAGTAGTAGTAGTAGTAGTAGTAGTAGTAGTAGTAGTAGTAGTAGTAGTAGTAGTAGTAGTAGTAGTAGTAGTAGTAGTAGTAGTAGTAGTAGTAGTAGTAGTAGTAGTAGTAGTAGTAGTAGTAGTAGTAGTAGTAGTAGTAGTAGTAGTAGTAGTAGTAGTAGTAGTAGTAGTAGTAGTAGTAGTAGTAGTAGTAGTAGTAGTAGTAGTAGTAGTAGTAGTAGTAGTAGTAGTAGTAGTAGTAGTAGTAGTAGTAGTAGTAGTAGTAGTAGTAGTAGTAGTAGTAGTAGTAGTAGTAGTAGTAGTAGTAGTAGTAGTAGTAGTAGTAGTAGTATTAGTAGTAGTAGAATTGATGATGATGATGATGATGATGATGTTAAAAATAATAATAATCAAATAAAATATGATTAAAATTATAAGGATATTATTATTAGAAATTTATAGAATTTACTTGATTTAATAACTAGATGAATACATTACCTAAAGGATTAATAGCAATCGATATCACCGTCATTATAATAAATATAAAAAGATATAAATCGAAGAGAGGTCAATCTAATCAAGCGCTACCTGATAAATCAAGATTGTATTTACGCATTAATTTATTTAATAATAGTATCGTGAATTTAGAATATCCTACATAATATTCATTCGAAAAATGTATATATATATATATATTATTTTATTAGTAAAATATATATAATACAAATATAAATATATATCATAATATAATTATAATGTATGTATATTATTTTATTAGTAAAATATATATATATATATATAATACAAATATAAATATATATCATAATATAATGATCTCCTATTTATTTGTAAAGTATTATGCCAAGACCTCCTATAACCTGAGGTTATACGAGGTATTGTCTATACCGGGTTACCTTGCATTTTATGCGTTAATAAACTTATAAAACTTATAAAAATTAATAAACGTGTTTATTAAAATAATAATTATTTATTTTATTATATTTAAAATTATATATAATATATCAAAAATTAATTATTAAGTGCCTAACATATATATATATATATATATATATATATATAATACGTTAATATAAGTAACCTTAGCCTATACAAATTGAATTTAATAATGACAAAAATCTATTCAATTTTAAAACTATATTTCAAAATATGTTATTATATTCTTATATGTTATATAATAATTATAATTTACATATTTTAGTATTACTAAAGATATTATTATTATTTTATTATGTTTATTATGTATATAATTAACATTATCATTAGCGATAATTTATATTATATTACCCATAAAATAAAACATTATAAATATATATATATATCATTACAATTTACATTTATTAGAGCTCTATTATTATTAAGTAAATAAAAGGTATATATATATATATAATTATAGTATATAATCACGCAAAATAAATAAATTTGTATTTGAATAAATATATTTGTTCAGAAAATAAATTGCTAAATCCACTTTCATTATTTTATATTTTCTTATGAATTTATAATAAGTGTTGTATACAACACGATAGCAACATGATTATTAATCCTTTGTTGGATCCCAACAATAATATGTTGTAGACCCTTGTTTACCCATCTGTTATATCTCCTATATAATACTTAGTTTACGCCGATTCCATAGAATGTGTGGCTACTTTATATATGTTGCTACCAGTAATGCATGTTACTAAAGTAATCACTATAACTCATTAAATAATTATAACCTGACTTAGAAAGTTTAGTTTAGTTAATTCACGAGTTTACAAAACGTTTAGTTAATTTGATATATATTCATTACAACACTATTTACTATTCATTAAATAGTGCGTTATAATTATTATATCGTCACGTGACCGTACGGTATTGTGTTTAGTTATCCATATTAATTGTTTACATTTATGTAATCAATTATTAAACCTTATGTACACATACACATATACTTACATTTATATATATATATATATATATATATATATATATATATATATATATATATATATATATCTATATATGTAACCGATCATTCACCTGAATATGGATCCTCCAATATTTGTCAACTCGGAGCTTATCAATTAATGTATAAAAATAAGTCAAACATTTTTTTATTAATTTGTAACCATCCTAGTGCTCGCGATAATTCCTAGAACATGGAAAGAATACGAAATTGTACATGGAAATTTTAAAAATTACTAAAAAGTGACTTTTAACCAACTAATAATTGTTTTTGTATAATTAAAGTTTGATAGCACATAGATTAAATGTGAAATATAATTATGGAAAATTTAAAAAAAATAAATTGTTTAATTTTTTTCCTATAAATGAAATGAAATAAACTAATTTTCTATGATTATTTTTAAAACTCAAATATATGAACGATTTTTTTAACAATTTATTTATATCACTTTTACAATATTTTTTGAGAAAAAATCAATATTTTTCAAAAATATATAAAAAATAAACTACAATTTTTTTCTCACTTTTTATGATATTTTGTAGAAAAATATATCATATATACTAGAATTAGAGCTAGGGATACAACATTTAAAAAAATTAAGTTGTAGCAACCATTTTCATTTATTTTCGTATATTTTCGTAATAAATTATTTTTCTATAATACTTTTCAATGTAATTGTTTACTAATTTGTAACGGTCTGTCGCGTCATCAATATGAGATCAAATTGAATAATTTGTTTTGCATATGTCTTAAAACATCTCCCTTTACCTTATAATCACTTCATACAAAAAATGTTATCCAATGATCACTATTAACGTATGTATAAAGTTTAATAATTTATTTAAATTTTAATATTTTATATTGATAATTATACACAAAAACGAAATAATAAAGCTTATATCTCATTATTTAATGAATATTAAGACTTTTCCTTAACATATAGTGTGTATTAGTAAAATAAAAATATCTTTCAAGTTTCTAATATATAGGATCATAATTGTATGAGTTGTAGCTATTTTCCTTCCATGTGGTAGATCATATCATATGACATCGGCAATTAATATAGTGTATCACTATTAATAATGTAATAACAATATTATAAAATAATCAATTATATTAAAAATAACAAATATAATTGGTACATAAGTAATACGCATTATAAATCTATAAACAATTATATTTAATGATATATTAATTGTATACATAATATAGATAATATGGGTAAAAGTACTAGTTATAGATAATATTATGTAACTTTATGTGTATTAGATATAATTTAATATGTATCAGTATACATATATATATATATATATATATATATATATTATCATATGCAATAGGATATAATATGCAACTTTCTTCTCATTATTTTATTATATTATTTGTACAATTGGTATTATCAGGGTGACAGAATTACCCTTTACTATGGGTTATACGGACATGCGGTCTTATGCGAATAATATCGTAATACTATCTACATTAACAATAAATACCATTAATAATAATAAAATAGAATAGAATAAATCATATAACTGTATAAATTTTAAAGTAAAATATATATATATTTTTATTTTAATAATATCGATTATTTATATTATTAATATTAATTGTAATTTGTAATATTTATTTTTTAAATAATTAATTTTATTAGGTTTTTTCCGTCTCTTTCAAAGATTCAACAATATGTAAATTAATATTAATGACTATAATTTGTGAAATTGATTTTAACTAATTATAGTCATTAATATTAATTTACATATAATTAGTTAACATCAATTTCACAAATACATATTATATGATTCAAACTATGTATCTTCTATGATATAGATATACATCATATACATCACAAGTTCATAAATTATATGCAAATTAGAAGCTATATGCATATCAATCTATACTTAATTAATTATAATTAAGTATTAAATATGGATAGTAAATAAGTAATGCTATCTTATATGTATACTGTGTACTAATTGTCAAGTTATGATTGTATACATACTATAGTGGGCTAATTCGCTATAGCGCAATATGCACTATAGTGCAATACATTAATAAATGTATAAACATAACACATATATTTTATATATAATATAATATAAATTAAATAATTTATAAATAATAGTAGTGGTAATCGGGGATACTATTATATTTAATAATAATGTAAAACAATGGAAGTCAGTTCGTAGCAGTGTTATCATAATGATGTGTTAATGTATTACATATTTATTTATCTATATTTTAAATGAAAGGATTGGGCAACAAACTCAATTATTGAACTATTAATAAGGTATACCTTATTATATATAAATATATATATATATTTATATAAAATATATATTTTAACGACATTATCTTAGATTTGTTAACTATACTCATTTGCAAATAGTAATAATAAGTATTACACATATGTATATTATTACCTAAAGCAAACATGCCTGCAAGTACATTATAATGTGTTTATACAACTTATCTTTGCAATCATACATCACCATACGGAGGTGTTCATTATATGGTATATATGCTTTAGAAGCACTATAATATTCATAAATGGAAATGTACATAATTATTATACATAACAAATATAATAGAGACATGTATATAATTTATAATATTAATAATTTATATGGATTATTTAAATACATAATTAACATAAAATAGATTACAATTTACTAGATTACAATTTACTAGATTATATTTATCAGATTAGTATTTCTATTATATTTAATAGTACTATTTTAGTATATTATCTAACATAACAATCTAAATACACTATATTATAATATATTTGAATACTATATAGTATATATTATCAGATGTAGGGTACTATTAGCAGCAGTGAGTATCGGTGTATACATATATGTGTGTGTACGTATGTTCATGTATGCATATGCGTGTGGCATTATAGTAATAAAGATAACACAAATTGTTAATGATATAATTACCATTTAATTGAGTATGCGAATGAGTGTGTGTATAAGAGTATTACCGGGGAGAAACCGGTAATACAGTTTTAATGATAAACATTTAACATTTAACACAAATATATTTGTGATAATTGTTTATAATTAAAACTGTACGTATTTTTCTTATATAATAAATAAACTATAAGAACACTATGAATATGTAGGTATCTATCTCTACTGTATCTTATAATTCATTATAAATACATACAATTGCAATATATTAATTATATATAGTTATTTCATGTTTATTAAACATATGTTCCAGTAACTTATATATCATATATATTATGTGAGTTATATACATTATTGTCTCCATGGATAACGCATTATGTATTCATGATAATATATATTGTATTAATTATAGAATATGAATAAATGTATCTCATTAATCTGTAATGGTTTTAAATATAATGCAAAATGTATTAATAGTATATATATATATATATATAATCCATATACAATAGGGTTGTAAAAATTCGAACAATGGAGTCCAACTATTGTGCCCTTGTAATTAAATTCGAGTCGATACTGAAATGATCGAGTCGATACTGAAATGATCGAGTTAATTTAAAATTGATGTAATAGAATCATAACAGCTGTTTTTCGAATAGAGTAGAATATTTAAAAAAAGACTCGAATAATTGTACATTTATACATACTACATATAAGTAAGATCATTTAATTATATAGATTTATTTCATTGTTGAAGTAAGTTATATTTAAATATATACTATATTTCATATATAGATTTATTTAGTATTCATCTACACATCAGTCATGACATCTTTTTACAAACAAATATTAATATGTTTACTTCGGATTTACAGATGTTTTCGACATTTTAATATTGATTTATATATATATATATATGGTATATCATGGTATAAATCATAATATACCAAGGTAATGTATTATATAAATGGTTAATATTAAAAATCATAATATAATAACAAATAGAGTAATGCAAACCTTATTAGATATTCAGTGAAGTTTGATATAAGGTTTATTTATCAGGTATTAACATGTAGTTTACCTAGATGAATTCTCCACCAGAACTCCGTTCTTATTTATCTCCTATTATAATATGTATAAAGTATTATAGTTTAGTATATATATATATACTATATATATATATTGATACATATATATATATATATATATATATTTATATATATATATATATATTTATATATATATATATATATATATATATATATATATATATATATATAAATTTATATATATATATATATATATATATATATATATATAAATATATATATATATATATATCAATAATATAATATAATTAATAATATATATATATATATATATATAATAATATAATTAAATTTATTTATTATTTTACAATCTACTATGTGAATAAAATGTGTATATAATATAACATACATTAACTCTAACAATATAACGTTTTATGATTATAATTGAATAAGCTAAGATAAATTAATAAAATAATTCAAGATAATAAATATAATTATAAAGATAAGGTGGAAGGAACAGTGTGATAGATGTAAAATATAGGGGCTGGGCTGGTTTTTAAAAACTGTTCAACTATTTTATGTTAATTATTTTATTAATAATGCTCTTGGTAATAATTCACTAATATTCAATATTCAATTTGAGGACTTAAAGTTATTTTTTTGTATATATAAATATTATATATTTAATTATTAATTTTATTTTTATATTCACATATCCACAGAATGTGTGACATACGCCGTATGTTAAATAGTTAGTTACAATTATTGATTACTAAAAGCATGATAACTCTATAAATACATAACATAAGCAATGGTATTGTTGTGTGTGTGTTGTAGAATATATTTAGAACTATATATAATGATTACTTAAGTTTACATGCATGTATAAGACCAAGATAATGGGATCTACATATCAATAATTTATAAAATAACAAATATTCCAGAAATGTCCATAAATGTTATAATATATTATATGTAATCAGATATAAATAAGTAAGTTATGTGTTATATCTGAAGATTATCCTAATATATATATACAAATTATAAGAGTTACATATTGTTATATCAAGTGGTTCCTAAGTTATGGAGCTTAAAAACAAAATAAATTGTTTATAAATAGAATAGATATTAGTGCTTTAAAATGTTAATTTCAATTTAAATTTATATTATAAAATAAAAATAGGATATGTCAATATAATGAAGAAATAATAATTATTATAATAGAAACTATAAAAATAAACTTATGTATAACAGTGAAAAATAGGATATGTAAAAATAATTAAGTAGTAATAATATAAATAATAAATATAAATATATTTACAGTGGTGCACATTTAACTGCACAACCATACTAGAACCATCAGAGGTACACAGCTATAGCTTTACTGATGTTATCCTGCTTCTTTATTCAAGCTTCTCTATGACACTTATAGTTACTTTTAGGCATCATGAATAAGTATAAAATAATATGCATATACATATAATTTATCAAATATATTAAAATAAATGGGAAAGAACTTAAATTAAATGTTGTGATTTTTAAATAATATTATTTTTATAAATAATATATTTATTTCAAAAATCATTTACCGGTGCTTAATTAAAATATGTTATGTATTATAATTTTTAATATTTTATATATTATATACAAAATATATATACTAAATTTTTATTTTATTTTATTTTATTATAATTTTCTCTTTTTGTTTACATTTATAATAATGTAAAATAAATTGTATATATATATACAATTGTATACATATTTTATATAAATAAACAAGTATTTACTTACGTACTTATGTATATATATATATATATATATATATAATATGTAATAGGTTAATATAATTAATTTAATTATATTAACCGTATTATAACTACTATTGAAAATAAAATAAATTAATTAATAATAGTTTACAACAATGACCAATATATATTTTATGAATATTTGTATTCATTTATGTATGCATATTAATTCAGTATATTTATATATATATATATATATATATATATATATATATATATATACTGAATATACACACACTAGAATTCGATAATCATAAAACAGTAGTTATTTACATGTGGTAATGGCGGAATTGCATAATATAGCTTTTAGTATCCATGTTTACTAGGTAAACACTATATTATAGGATATATAAGTATATATATATGTATATAGTATATAGTGTATGCCCGGTGTATGCCCGGTGTATGCTATAGGTGTATTTAGATTTATGACTTCTAGAAAGGTTATTATACAGATTACAGGCTACATTGACCAGCAGCGTTGACCACTGCAGTACGATGAAGTGTTATTAGCCACTACCACCGCACCCACTACTACTACTGCTGCTGCTGCTGCTGATGCATTACTAGTGCTTCAATTTCCAATATGCATCATATATGATATCTATGTATATGATATCAATGTTGTATGTATACATAGTCATTTATATGTATTTATAATATATTACTAGCAATAATTATACATATTAAACTATATATATCTATATATATATATATATATATATAAATATTACAGACAATATATTTATGTTTATAAGTATATGATGTATAGTATATATACTGTACATTTTATATTATATAAGTCACAATATAAGTCGCATAGTACATGTTTATATATAAATATAGATTGTATATATATGCATATATATATATATATATATATATATATATATATATATATATATACATGTATGGATTGTATGTATACACATGTATATATGTGTTTATACGTATCATATATATGCGTATACACACGTGTGTGTATATCGGGTTATTAAACATTTATGTCATTCGATTAAAACCATCATCATCATCATCATCAACTCTTGCTAATCGATTTCAGTATTCTTAGTTCAGTGGTAAACATAATACGTTGCTAGATATGTAACTAAGGGCGATGGAAAGGGTGTAGAATATATTCTATATACGCCCTATGTGACGCCCTATAGGGCGTATACACCGTATACTCATTATACAATAGTATTGTATTTCTATATTTAGATTGTTAACGTGACAATATCATTGTATATCTCATACGATTATTGATAACAAGGTGTTGTATATAATTCAATAGTATCACTAATTTGTCATTAGTCACTAGCACACATACACACACACACACATAAGTGAATACTTGCATATTACTTACACGCAGATGTATGTATCTATGTATATATGTGTACGTATACGCTGTCATGTTTGTATAGTAATACTTACATATGATAATACATACATTTATGCTTAATATACATATATTATATATATATATATATATATATATATATATGAATTATTTTATTTTAGTTATAATTAATGAATGTAGAAAGTATTTGTAAGAGAATAACTTATTCATTATGTACACGTCGTATATAGGTATGTAAAGCAGCAGCAGCATTGGGAGCGTTGTATGTAGGTATGTAAAGCAGCAGCAGCATTGGGAGCGTTGCATGTAGGTATGTAAAGCAGCAGCAGCATTGGGAGCGTTGCACACATGCATTGCGCGACTAGCTAATGTGCAGTGTATTCAAGTTTCATGAAAACAGTGTCCCCTACTCATATAACATGTTATGGTAATAGGTGTGTATGTGTGTGTATGTGTATTTATATATGTTCGCTTAATATACATTGATTCTAAACATTATTTATATTTAAAATATTAAAATATAATTCTGAAATAAACAATTATGTATGTACAATTACACGCACATCTAAATATAGGTTGCATTAAGTTAATTAGCCTGAATTATATAACGATATTTGTTTATTTATTTACATAGTATGATTGACGTATTCGAGTTGATTGCCCCTTTATTAATGCATTATGCATTATAGTGCTTTTAACATTTATAGTATGCAATACATTCAATTTAAATTTCATTACTATACTACTTTGTACTATAATGGTGTTATAAAATTCACATTATGCATGTATAATTTATTACGTATTCATTGTATTGGATACAACTATATATATATATATATATATATATATATATATATATATATGCATTCAAATAAGCTGTAAATAAATTGTTGTACTATACAAATTGTTGTATATATATATATATATATATATATATATATATTCTTAATTATTTATTAAACTATAATTGTTATTAATCTCATAATATTTATCTAGAACAAATAGTTAATTCTAATAAATATATATAAAGTTCATAAATATGGTCACTATTGAATTTATAGGATAAACTAAACTTTTAAAAATAAAAAATTATTAAAAATACATTATTGTAATTACAGTCAACTCCCTATAAGTCGGACTCACAAGGAACCGGAAAATTATCTGACTTAGCGAGATATCCGACTTATACGAGATTCATAAGATCATGCTAATAAGACATGTCACGCGCAGCGTGAGTTAAAGGGTTACCAACATGTGGTATTATGCAACAATCAATAACATAAAATATGGTATTCAATAATATTACTTACTAAAATTATAATATACATTATTCAAACTAAAAATTTCTGAAATTTTATAAAAAAAAGTCCTACTTATAAAAAAAATAAATTTTATATAATATGTGTCCGACTTATAGAAAATTCCGACTTATCCAATCCAACTTATCCGACTTATACGATTAATTTAAAATAGATCGACTTACCGAGAGTTGACTATATTGAGAGTTGTATATTTAAATATTAATATATTGTATGAAATATATATATATATATATATATATATATATATATATATATATATATATATATATACACATTGTATAATACAATATACTATGTAATATGATACTATGGTACGTTGGTACGTTGGTATATTACAAAAACCCAACATATCAACTTACCAACGTACCATAGTACTACAGTCCCAATGTACCTAGGTATACCATAGTACTACAGTCCCAATGTACCTAGGTATACCATAGTACCAACGTACCATATGCATTTACATGAATAAATCCTCTCTATATCGATGGATCGTACGACGTACGTTAAGAGTGCTTTTATGTTACAGATCATACTGTTTAATACTATAGAATCTATAGATTCTATAGATATAATGTTCATGATACTATTTTATTAAAACATATACATTTTGGTTTAATATTTGTGATGCGATGGATGTTTTAAAAAAAATAATAATTTAAAAAAAAACCTCGAAATTTCGTTATTCCTATGAAATTATATTGTATAAACAATTGTACTTATGGACATTTATTTGAATTTTCTACATTTTATTTGTATTTTATTGTAATGGGCCATACCCGTATATATATTAATTAGTATTTTCTTAAATACTATATTATTCTAATAGATAACATTAATATATAATAAATATTATCTATAGTATACTGTAATAAGTAAATGGTTTTCTGCAGTAAAATAAATGGTATTTAAATGGTATTTGTTCTTATAATATAACCCTTTTTATGGTTTTCTGCAGTGACATTTTTAGAATACCATTTGGAGGGTTTTCCACAGTAGAAATTAAGAATACCATTTATATGGTTTTCTGCAGTAGAAATTAAGAATACTATTTAGAGGGTTTTCCACAGTAGAAATTAAAAATACTATTTAGAGGGTTTTCCACAGTAGAAATTTAGAATACCATGTTGAGGGTTTTCCACAGTAGATATGTAGAATACCATTTAGATGGTTTTCCTCAGTAGAAATTAAGAATACCATTTATAGGGTTTTCCACCGTAGAAATTTAGAACACCATTTAGAGGGTTTTATAAAGTCGGTTTCACAGAATAACATATAGAGGGTTTTAAATAAATATTTGTAATACCCTTTTGATGGTTTTCTGCAGTAAATATCAGTTTAGAAAACCATCATTTTTATATATATAAACACATTTTCTAACAATTAGGCCACTTTGACTATTTATTAAAATTATAAAGAGCTATTTTTAAAATTTTATAATACTTGTACGTTAAAATATAACATCTTAAGATGATGTAGAACAAACAAAAATAAAATCTTTAAAGGTACCAATCCACAGACAAAATTGTCATTTATTTATGATTTTTAACAAAATTAAAGAAATTCCATTATAGTTATTATTTTTTCAGACACATTTTTATATATAGTGATTAATGAATTGTTTTGTTATTATATATAATATAAATTTATCAAATATAACGATTCTGTAAAAAATGATGAGAGGTCAAAACATTTTTGAAAATCATATAATTTGAAGAAAAAAATTATAGAAATAAAATTACATTTTTTATAAATTTTATATTATTCATAGGAACTATACACATTACACATATTCTGAAAATTGCATTATTGTAGCTTAATTATAAATGTGAAAAATATACATATTTTGTTTTATTTGAATTTTCCTATCTATTCCCATGTTACATTTATTTAAAGTGACCAGGATGTGCAACATCATGTTTAGTACGTTGGAACGTTGGGATGGGACGTCGACTATAGTCACTATAGTTAGTAACAACGTAACATGTGAGTGTATATGTATACATCTGGGACTGTGGTACTATGGTACTATAGTACCATATATGGTACGTTGGTATTTTACGAAAAACGCACACTAAAATAATTATTTTATTAATACCATTTCCGTTGTAATAATTGGTAAAGCGGGATATCTTTAGGATAATTTTAATCATTATTTGAACGAGATATTATTGTGAAAATTTGAAACATATCAATCGTATGATAATGTATAAAATAATTAAAATAAATTAAATATAAAGTGATTTTGTATACACAATTACTTATATTTAATTACCATTACTATTGTAACGAATACGCTGGATATGTGATGTTGTTATTATATAGTATTTATTTCTACAATAGTATGGCCATTATCTATGTATATATATATATATATACAATGTATATTATGCATATTATAATACAGTTGTTTATGATACATTTACAATGTAACATTGTATATATTGAATATATTGTATATATATACAAAAAATGTGAGAATAACATTTTCGATTATTAAACAAAGGTTCTGTTAATACCCCTATATATATATATATATTTTATACAATTTACATATATATATATATATATATATACACTTTTATAAGATAATAACAGTTTACCTTAAGGTGATTATTAATTCATTATTACACATGAATATGTAAGTGTATACATTTATGGAAATAATATATGCATTTGTTTGTATATATATATATATATGTAACATGTAATATATGTGTATAATTTGTTTACATATTTGTATTATTATATAATGCATATATGTGCAACGAATATTATGCTTATGTATGCGTGTATGTGTGTGTGTAAAGTTATATATATATATATATATATATATATATATATATATATATATATATATATATATATATATATATATATATATATATATATATATATATATGTGTGTGTGTGTGTGTGTGTGTGTGTGTGAGAGCTTATAAAGCTACGTAAGTATATAGGTGTAATTAATTACATAATATATACGACTCGTGTATGAATAGTGCAGTGTATTTATCTTAGATTGTTTAAACATGGTGGCCAAAGGCTTACGAAATCGATAACATGTTCAATTTAATAAAGCTAATTGATATTAGATTTTTAATTATTTCTCACATATATTATATGCATTAGTATACATAAACGTGTTGTATATGCATATTTCGTGTGTACATTTTGTGATATATTTAGTAATTGATATTCATTATTTATAATGTATATTAACATCACAAATGTGTTTGTTATACATTTGTTTTACCCCTAAAAAACTATGGTTATAATAAAAAAGTATGTTAACATAATACTAATTATTATTAATAATATATTATAATGTATTACTATAACCATTATTTAGATGTTTACATATATGAAATTCATAACTCTAATATACAAAATTAAAATATCTATTAGAGTATACTATTCGTATAGGTTACTATTATTTATATTTACACACATACACATATATATATATATTGTAGTAATATTATATAGTATAATATTCCGTCTATAAAGAATGCATAATAATTAATCATATATACGTTTTCTACATAATATATATATATATATATATATTTATATATAAATAATCATTACATAATATCTTGTTGTATTTCATGTAAGTATTAACTATGTTATACGTATACAAATACATATATTAATTATTCTTTAATTATAAAGGTATTTATTATATCATACTATATTTATCATACTGTATTTACTAATATTATTATCATATACTATTAGAATACGTGTTATTTTATAACATCGACATTTACTATATCAGTGATATTGTCACAGTATACTGATATTAAGCATTATGATTACAACTGCCATTATAATAATTATTATAACTTAATTAAGTTACTCTAACCTAACATGCCACCATATTGTATCAACAATAACTATAATGGTTACATATACCTAATTATTGTTTATGCACCATGACCAATTGTTCGAATATAAGCATAATTGTAGGACAAATGTATTGCCTTCATATTAAAATAATATGAAGTAAAACTATATAATTTCTTACTATATTAAGATGAGTATTTCTAACCTGTATAAATCATATGAATAAGGCAGATATCCTACATTAAAAATGTATGATACGATTCAAATATTCGATGCATATTCTAGATGTTAAAATACACAATGTTTAGAATATATTGGAATCAACTAAGGTTATTTGAATACATTCTATTGAATAAATGTACGTCTTTAGTATGTATACATGATATATCACTAGAAATATGGATTTGTTATAGGTACTATATATATATTTATATATTTGTAAATTCAGAATAATTAAGTGAATGACTTGGAGGACATATAGGTGTAGGTATATACACAATGACAGTACGTGTAGGGGAAAGTAACCTAATACGGACGCTTACATAATTGTTAATACATTGGCTTTACATTTTATGACCCAATATTTGTATTCAAAAATTACAATAAATATTATATTTATAATAAATTATTACAATAAATACATATATAGATATTATTGTGATTTTAAAATTGTATTTAATCTTTTATTCAATATATAACGGGGTGTCCGTATTCGGTACCCACCCTCCGTATGCATGTCCGAATACGGACAGTGTCCGTCGGACACACTGTCTTATAATACAGACACCGTATATACCACTAGATAAACTATATAGTATTGATGAACCAATCAGGTAAATAACAATTATATTATTTATAATTAATTTTATTAATAATTTAATATAATTTAATTAGTAATTAATTTATTAATTTTTATTATTTTATTAATAATACTAGTTAATAATACTAGTATATAAATAATAACATTGTTAAATGTAGCTTCATTGGTGGTATTAATATTATAACTCATCAATAGCACGTTTTTTTATAACAATCAGAATAGTTCACACGCTGCTCGCTGATTGGTTATTGGGTATACGTATTATGACATATATAGTGACCGTATTAGGGATGTATATGACATCTAGATATATGCTTATAACTTAATTAATACTTGATAACAATATATCAATTATGTATATACAGTTTAGAATACTTTAATTTATAATATATTATTATGTTTTATATCGATACATTTGTATATTATTCATAAGGTTTTAAGTAGAAATTGTTTTCATACATTTATAAACATAATAAAAAAATCAGTTTATTGTATATATCAGCACTATTTTGAATAAATAAAAAATACAAAATACTTATTTAGACTATTTATATAATTATGAATATTTTATTCATTAACATTTTTTTTTTGTAGGATTTATGGTTTCTGAGATACCGAGAGTGTCCGTATTCGGGAACTGTCCGTATTCGGTTACTTTTCCCTATAAATAAGAAGAAAAAAACATAAATATACTTATTTATTACATATAAGTACTTACTTGTAATATTTATACTAAATTTTAAATTATATCATCCACTATATGAGATAAATTAGTATAATTATAATATTATCAATATCGTTAATATTATCGATACATCATAATAAATCATAATTATTATGAAATTTTAATATATTATTATGTATGTGATATATGCATTTTCATTCTATTCTAATATTTTAAATAATTCATACACCCATCCTATTGACCGTGTAATCATTATAAACCAAGTTAAACTATCAGACCGTAATATTAACTGCATAATGCTATGTTCAATTCAATTAACCTTGAGACATTCATGGTTACCAATATTACATTCCAATCACGCTACTGCAATATTGATGTATTTTCCCCATATGTTAAGGTTATAGGGGGCAGTTATCTGATTTATTGATTATTTTTCATCATTTATAATTATTGAAGACACATTTATGGCAAGTTAAAATTTGATTTTTATAAATCATTGAATACTCTGTTATAGAATAGAGTAGCATATATACGCTATTAAAATCAAGTATGAAATAATGTAGGTGACATTCTTCTATTGTTTTCTCTTTATATTACATATTTTAATTGGTCTTCATCTAAATAATAATATGATGTAATGTAGAAGAGTATTATAAAATAAATCAATATCATGACTAAATATATCAAATTTAACTTACTACAAATTATTACAAATTAAAATTGTATTCAATAAAATATCGCATACTTATGAATTATTAAAAATAATCAATACACCAGATAATTCGCATATTTTATAGACTATTTTATAATCATCTCATACCATCTGATGAAATATACATACAAATTGATTACCTTCCATATACACCTCTAATAAAACTAAATAATTACTACACCACAAAATATATATTAATAATATGTAGACTATAATATGTATATACTATAGTATTAACTACTATAATAAGCCATGCTTTCACATATTAAATAATACCAAATATATGAAACTTACCTAATTAAATTATTTCTGATAATAATAAATACATAATGGTTATTATACTATATTATTCATGACAATAAAATAGAAAATAATATTGACTTCATCACAGAAATATATAGGTATACCTACAATAAACCATGAATCGAATACAAGTATTATTGTAATGCATTGCATAAATACATCTTCTATCATTTATATACATATGTATACATGCAATCACACACACGTATGCATATACACACGCATACACATATATATATATATATATATAATTAGAATTAGTGAATACAGAATAAAAAATAAAATATTATAACTATAAGGTAACGGTAACTGTAAATATTTTAATTTCTTTAATTTTTTAATTTCATATTATTCTTTGTTTATTTCTATAACGTATGTTATCGTTAGAAAATATTTATACTTTATACTTTCGATTATATTTTCGGCTAAGTATTTGCTTAAATAAATTATCAATCAACTACAATTAATATCAATAAATTAAGAAAATTACCATAACAAATATTTATTTTGAATAATGTTAAATAAATAATACATTATTTATGATAAGCTAATTCGATATAATACATAATTTAAACCTTTATCAAACATACGAATATCAATATGACCTCTAAAATAATAAAAATATAGAGAATATGAAATCTATATTAAGAATAATTCGATAATTTAATGTAATACAATAACATTAAAGCCTCACTTATGAATATTCGCTCGCAAAAATTGCATTTGAAAATAATAGAAGAACAATTCATACAGATTGTTCTATGATAACGCGCTTATTAATCAAAAATGGTGGCGACTATTGACAAGTGTAGATATAGCTGTATATACAATACTGTTATAGCTATGTAAAATTGCATTGTATACCTATCAAAATAATAGTAAATACAGAAAATGAAAAAACCGCTATAGTAAATAATACTTTTAAACTAAATAATACAATTGATAATCAAATAGGATTTACACATGCATATATATATATATATATATATTAATTAGATATACAAAATTAATTGAATTGAAGTTCAAAGAAAATAATCAGGGGAAAATATATAGATATTAACAGGTGACGAATACCGACACCCTATCGTATATAGTAGCTATACATATTATAAAAACTATTATGAATATACGAATTATATAAGAATTATAAACAATTTAAATCGAATGAGGATGAATATTTTTTATTTTGATAAAATTGACCACAACAACATATATGTATACTTTTATATTTGTACATAGACAATGTAAAAATTAACAACTAAAATTAAAAATAAAATGCATTTTACTTTTTGAATATGTAATATTTATTATACATGATGACAATTTTAAACAATATTTAATATACTCTTTAGTTTATGTTTTATATGCTGTTTATGAACATACTTAATATATCCGAAACCTAATGAACACTACTAGTGATACACAATTGTACACTTAAGTGATTTAATATACAAATTAATTCCTAGTCATGTGTAATTAAAAACTAGCATATAATTTGTTTATAATTAAGCTTTTAAATAGTTTAATATATATATAGTATTGTTTATAAAGATTTGCTAAAAATTAAATAAAATTGTATATATATATTAAAATACATTAATTCATATCTATATATATATGGGTATGAATTAAAAAGTGAAAATAACTTCCTGTGTAGCTTATTTGGCTAATCAGTTGCCTTATAATGCGTCAGATACACAATCAGTAGAACACGTGTGTGAAATGTTTTTCATTGTCCGTATTTGTAGCTAGATTTCTAGGATGTCAATATTTAGAATATTACAGTTAGTTACAAAAACCAACACTCGTCATTTATTAATATATTCGAATTATATTATATATTGAAAAATACCATTTTATATATGTATATAAGTATATTGTAAAATAATAAGTAAATATATAAATTCATTATTTTATATAATTATGTTTTATTATATTTAATTTTAATATATTCTGATAGTTGATTAAATTTACTATAATAATCATCTATACATTTTCAAATTAATTATATTTTAATATTTTAATAATACTAATTAAAACATAGCAAAGTACCTTTATTGTACCACTCGAGTTTTCATAATTTTTATTGAAAATTTCTCAATATTATATAAATTCTTTGTGTGATTATACTAATATATTATATTAGTTATATGATATTATTATATGTTATATGCTAATGTTGTAAATATTAAATTATGTGACTTTTGTGAAAATGAGTAATATTATATTATTTTAATTGTTGTTAAATTGGATTAAATATAATAAATTGCTTAATTAATTAATCTTTTTAACTATTTGTATACCAGATTAATAATACAATTTAATATAGTTAATTATTATAAGAAAAAACTTATATTTTACCTTTAAAAAATGGTTCACGTTATGGTACATTTGGAAAATGATCGATATTTTGATTTATTG
This sequence comes from Osedax fenrisi, assembly GCA_964019155.1. Taxonomy (NCBI): domain Eukaryota; kingdom Metazoa; phylum Annelida; class Polychaeta; order Sabellida; family Siboglinidae; genus Osedax; species Osedax fenrisi. Next base: position 3,749,436 of record OZ025246.1, on the reverse strand, counting down.
ATATTGGCTTATTGATAAATATTTTGTAAGGCCAACTTATATTTAAAATATAACATATATAAAAAAAGAATAAATGCAAATAAAATTAATTAAAAATATTAATTTGTCAATGATGCGTGGTTGTGCTTAGGTGGTCCATATTCTAGTACCCTCCCTTATATGTTTAATATGTCTATCTATACACAAAATTATGACAAATTAATTATTATATATATATATTGTGTTTTAGATATACCCCCATACTCGATCGCGATTTGTAGGTGGTATATCAAGTGAGGCGGTATATAAAGTTACATACTTTTATATTACCGGTTAAGATCAAATATATATATATATAAATATATATTTATATAGTGAGTAGGCATCATTGTTTATGTTTTTACTTACATAACGCATGGTGTAGTATTATATATATAATATGTATAATATATGGGTCTACCATATATGCTAGATTATTGAGTGTAATTAATAACAACGAAATTATATCCTGTGCACGGATGTAAGACTAGTATTGTGTAATCTATTACCGAGTAAGTAATCAGTTATAATAACATTTAGTCGTAACTAAATACCATATTAAAATATAGTTAAAGGTATCAACTTAAGACTATATATATATATATATATATATATATTGGTCGGAGTATGAAATATATTTAACATGAAATAGATAGATTTGAAATCCATTCCAGGTCTATTGGGAGATGGGTATACGGTATACCCATACACATATGTGTAACTATAGTTATACTACAACGTATATGTTAACACTGCACGTCGTACGTCGTACGGTATACGTATACGTTCTTATGTAGTGTATGTGTACTGTACACTGTACTGGTAGTGTATACAGGACTCAATGCTATATACACATATTTATGTAAATTATATTTGTCAAATTTAATCATATTAATAAATATCATAAGAATCCAAAAATATTTATTTTACAAAATCTTACTAATTCGAGTATTTATTTTGATAATTTTTTATTGTTGATAATTTCGCTATATTGGATACATAAGCGACATTCGATTAATATTAGATTTGAATTATGCAAATATAGCATATAATGGCGCGTAATCGCTTGTATTTATCCTGGTATCAACACATATTTAGACCATGCTAATTATAGACCAATTATATATGTTATTCATCAAAATTCACAAATTATGGTGGCATATTATCGCATTTAATATAATGAAACACCTTGATAAATTAATAATAATACATATCAAATTTCATATAGAAATATCATAATATAGAAAACACTTAATTAAGCTGACAGAAATACTAAATAATACTAATACTAATTAACGTATAATCGGTTTTCGATACAATTGGTGACTACCAACTGAAAAGTATTGGTATCACTGATAATATATTACAAATATTTAATTTGTATTTAAATAATATAAAATATGTCGTGATTTTCCATCCTATATGATTTTTTAAATTAGATAATTCCTCCAGAAATACACTTTAAGGTATTATATAGTTGAATATAGAATTTACTTTTCTCTTTCTCTATATATATTTATTTATATATTAGTGATTTGTCACCTATGTCTATACATTCAAATAGTAACTATCACCTCTAGTAATGATATGTAACATTATATACATTTTTAAATATGATCAATCTACTACGTGTAATTATAATTACAGTTATAAATCAACATAAAACAATATAAATCAACCTATTATATTTAAAAACAAAAATATATTATTTCATCCTATCACTAAATAAAATAATAACTGGGGTAATACTTTTATAATACTATTATATCCTAAACGTATGCCACTTTCTTTAAATTATGAAAATCATATATGTATAATCCATTTGATATCTCAGCTATTCTATTGAAGAATGTATATTAGCCGTAAATAGGTTATAATATCAATTATAAATGGTAATCATCAACTACGAATAATAAGAAAAATAATAAATTGTAATAATATTCCAATAACGCCCTGATTCACATCGTATAAATCATTAGCTATATGAATGAATGAATGAATTCAGTTTATAGACAATGTCTAAGGAGAATCAGTGAAAGCGATGAGCTTTTTTAGTTCGATATCTCCTAAAATATATCGAGATGGAGTATATATACATATATAGTACATATATAGATGTAGAATGTATTCTTAAATATGGACATTAAATTAACATAACATAATTATTATTTATATATATGACCATTAGAAAATATTCTACTAGGGTAATTTATTATATTATTTTACATCATGTATTATTAATTTTTTTGCGATGACCCATTTTGTTATAACAAAATTACCATTACACAAAATAAAAAGTTATGCATATAAACATTTATTTAAAAAAATATTAACTCGATCATGAATTTTACAGATGTTTTCTACGTTTTATTTTGAATAATTTGTCAATAGGATTCATTCAAATATTATAATATTATATTTTAATAATAATATATGAATATATTAAAATATAGTAATGTATACTTTAATATTAATATACATATATGTATGTATGTGTGTATATGTATGCGTGTATATGTATGTATAGGTGAATATGATTATGTATTTAGTATTTATCGGAGTTCATATGCATTATTTGTATATGTTTATACTCTATAAGTCATAGGTATATACGCCAGTGAATATGTTATTATGTGTGTTTAGTGAATAATATGCATATATATATATACTTATATATATTTATATATTTATATATTTATATATTTATTATAATATACTATATATTATAATATATCGATTTCGTCTTATGTTATTTCGAAGCAAAAGGATTTGTTATCAGACAATATGATTAATATAATGAACAGTATATGCTTATGTATAAATAATGATTAATAATTACATAATATAGAATACATAACATATAATGTAATTAACTAGTGTTCTTGTTGTGTATTATGGATATGTATCCTTATATAATTTAATTTCCTAGTATATATGTATACAAATGACTTGTCAAAATCAATATCAATATGCTAAACGATATATAGGTAAAGAATAAATATACTACATAAAGTGGTACTATCTTAATACTAATTATGCACTACTATTATTTTTGTTATGAAATAGCATTTCTAAATTATTTAATATGTTTATACAATTATTATAATTATCAAATGTGTTAATGACATATATGTATACATCCGTATTATAATGTTTCGGATACGATTGGTATATATCGCATTAATTAAGAACACGGATAAATAAAATAGTAATTTGACAAACAATGATTAGTAAACAGATTATTAACATTACAAAATACTAACTATTATTAGTAATTCGACTAATATAATTAAATCAGATCGATATTAATAAAACGTATTATTTATGCATATCGTGCACACACACACACACAC
>OZ025246.1:3616065-3743565 GCA_964019155.1 Osedax fenrisi | reverse complement strand
TCAACCAGCCTACGAAAAATAAGTATTAGAATTTTAATAATTCATCAAATCGTAATAACCAATCAAGCATCGTTTGACATACTCACCGCTAGATGGACATAATATATATCGCTATTACTATAGAAACAGGATATTTACATACTATTCGTTCGTGGCATGCTTATATATATATATATATATATATATATCAGAGAATCTCATTGAAATACATTATTACAATATCCATGTTAATAAAGTTTATTTACAACAATAGATTACACAATTATATATATATATATATATATATTTACAAAGCAAATAGAAAGAGTATTATATCGTAAGTTAGTATTGATGTTGGCAACGTATCCAATGTCCACACATAACTATATATCCATAAATATGTATTCTTAATCCGTGAGAAAATATCGTATTATAATATTATCCGTAGTATTATTATTATTATTATTATTATTGAAGTAATGTATACTAACGACATGTATGATATATACACACGCGCACACACATACTCGTTCGTGCGTGTGTGTGTGTATGTATACATGATATGAAATCAATTATTTAATCGTCGTGTATATATTAATCTATGCACTATCGTAGTGTGTGTGTGTGTGTATGTGTGTGTGTATGTGTGTGTGTGTGTTTTTGTATACAGTAAGCAACACTTGCTATGCTTTCATGTCAATACATAATATATACATATATATATATAAGTATATGTATATGTATATGTATATATATATATATAAGTGTATGTATATGTATATATATATATATATATATATATATATATATATTGGATTTGCACATATATCCTACTACATCTATATGAATACATTACGTACGATAGTTACTATGATGGTAATTTCATAAGTTATGAATCTATTGACAGCATTGTATGTATAGTCTTCGTTTTCCAAATAATTAATAATCAGAGTAGTTCCTCGTAATAAATGAGAGTAAGCCAATGTATATATATATAGAAGTTCACTGAAATTATCGAGATATCTACTTTTCAGCAAAGGAATGGGAAAAAATAAACATATTAATAAAAGTAACAATAGATGTAGTAACAATGTTATCGTTAGCAAATATTTATACTTTATACTTTCGATTATATTTTCGGCTATGTATTTGCTTAAATAAATTATCAATCAAATAAATTATCAATCAATAGAGTAAAATAAAATTTGAACTTTCAAAATAAAATAAAACTAAAATATTAATATAAAGTAAAATTTTAAATATTAATATAAATTAAAATTATAAATAATAAAATAGTTATAATACGAATAAATATTGAATATATAAGTATTATATATAAGTAAAAATAAAGTTATAATAATAGATACAAATAACAATAAAATAAGATTTTAGAATAATAGTTGTTATATATATATATAGTTGATAAGTCGACCGCAATGAACCAATGGTATAATGATACCATTATTACACCATTGGTATAAAGTAGGTAACCTTAATACTACCAACTTTCAGATGGATGTGCCAAATCCATTAATACTATATATAATTATAATTACACATATATATATAGTGTAAGCCACATACTACTAAGATAGTGTATATGTATCATATTCAGTTGATCAGGTGTACGTAAGATGACAGTAAGCTAATACATTTCTTAGATTACATTGATCTGTCTAACTGTCCAACTGTCCATCTGTCCAACTGTCTAACTGTCCTACTGTCCAACTGTCTAACTGTCCAACTGTCTAAATGTCTAACTGTCCATCTGTCCAACTGTCCAACTGTCTAACTGTCCAACTGGACACGTAATAAAAGCACATACTTAGTAACTTAAGTTGTAGTACCTTAACATACTGACTAGCCGTACAGTGTACAGGCGTACACTGTACCACGTACAGTGTACAGTGAACAACTATGTATATGTACAACTATTCGTATATGTTACTATTCATAATTGATATTCGTTTGTTTTGCTCTTCTCTATTAAAATAATCCATGGAACGCGCGGCGTGTGATCTATTCTCGCTGTACCGAAGATTTTCAGAATGAAATGCTTCGCCGAATGTTCTGCTGTATTAAGAATCGCACGTGTCTGCTAATGCCCTAGCGAGGAGAACTCACATTAATGTCACGCGATGTGTCACGTGTACGTATCGGGTACACGAGGGTTTATAGATAACACTAATTACTGGTTAGAGGTTAGCTGTACTTCAAAGTATTGTGCTGACATTCCTGTAGGTTTTCTAGTAGACATTCCACTCTATAGAGTGTACATATATGTAGATTATGTATACATTAATATATTACATTTATGTACTGATATACTCAATTGAGTACATTGTATACTATATATATATATATACTGTATATATGTAATGTATATCGTACATAGTATACATTTTATGTATAGTATACAGTGTATTATTAGCTTTAATTGATTAATTTATAATCCGGTAAAAAAAAGTAAACTCTTAATTTGTATCAAAATTCAAAATATATTCAATAGTTATTTTTGTATATATATATATATATATATTGTTATTGTTATTTGTTATTTTATTTTGGTGGAGTCATTTCATCCCAACCAGGAACTTAGATGAAGTTGTCACGTAAATATACGTTTTCACGTTATATATTGCTCTAATGTCTCTTCGAAGCCGCTCTCACGTTAAGGCATGGTTTTAACGAGAGCCGATCATTTATTTATACACAATTATATAAAATCACTTCTAAATATTATTGTAATACCCATTTTAACGTTCCGGATGGGGTTCAGCCAACAAGAGTTTAATTGTAACTTTAACAACAACACTTTATAATAAAAATGAGCATAACGTATCACAAATGCAATGTTGTATTGTTCTATTATATATATATATATATATATATACTATAAATTATAATATATAATAAACTGTATATTATAAGTATATATTAATAATAAAATACGATATATTAATGACGTAATATGATATATTAATGATGTAATATGTTATATAATAATATAACAATAATAGAAAGTTGTATTGGCTCAGTTGAAAATGATGGACGTTTATATGCGTCAAGTTAAAATAATAAAACAAATAAATAATTACACGAATAATAATAAATTTAAAGAGAAGAATTTATAATGATAACATATATGAATATAGTCGACATTTAAAAGTAATAAAATATGTTATGCGAATTTTATATAATTAAACTATAGTTTATATATATATATATATATATATATATATGCATATATGTATAATTGTATCTTGTATGTGTTAACTTTAGTTTAACACTATTTTTTAATTTTATATTTTTTATACCTATAATTATCGGTTATTATCGATTATTATCGATTATTTGTAGCGATAGTCGAGTTTCGAATGTGTATCGAACCGTATTTCTAAATATAACATAAATTAACCGTTTACATAACTTTTACAACACCGCTATCAATGGGCGGTAATACGGACATGTTTAACGTCGCGGCGGTTTGTATCGTCATGCTCTATAAGTGTATACAATTACGCTCAAACTTCGAGTTTTTTTTGTGTATTATTTATTAGTTATATATATAGTTATAGGTCATATATGGTTATACCCACCTACCCTGTAGATATACCTATAGGTGTATAGGTAGGTGCTAACGTGTAATTGATAGGTTAGTAGGACTAGTACAGTAGATATTATCTACTAGATAACGTGTGGCATTGTTTTGAGTGACGTGCGACGGTGAACGTAGGTGACATAGTTGACATTATGTAACGTGTGTGTGTATTGTGCGTGTGCGTGTTATCTTAATCGTATCCAACTAGCACCGATGTTATCGTAGCTTATATATGTATATATATATAAATGAAAGTATATATATATATATATATATATATGTATATATACAAAAGAAAGTGTACACGTCTTACCCTTGACACACTATATATCGTATTAACGTATTACATATGATAGTTTCATATACATTTATATATGTATATATATATGTATATAAGAAACTAACACTCAAACACGCAATAGTATACTATTTTTAAATATATTTTAATGTCGTATTTAAAAAGATATAATAAAACATATGCTATAATATATATAAATATATATATATATATATATATATATATATATATATAAGAAACTATCTCATGTAATACTGTAATATAGTATCAGGGGTAAGTCGTGTACACTTCCACGTGTAGGCAGACTTACCTATAGCATGTAACACGTAACCATGTTTTCCGTTCTTTATTTGTATATATAATAATAATAATACTAATATCAGAATGTAGGCATGACCATGGTAAACGAAGAAGCGCGATGCTTATCTTGTCGTTTACCCATTTCACTTTCCTAAAGAACATTTATGAGGAGAATATATATATATATATATATATATATATATATATATATATTATAGCATATGTGTTATTATATCTTTTTAAATACGACATTACAATACTATTGCGTATTTGAGTGAATTCTGTAGTTAGTTCATATAACTTCGCTGCGTAGCGTATGACCTCTAAATTACGTAACCTATGACCTTTACATTATTACCCAATACTACGTTAATATGACTAGACGTATTATAATTCGTATAGTGCTCTTATATTGTATATACATATATACATATATACATTGTAAGAAATGTCTTAATATATACACTTAGTATATATATATATATATATATATATATATATATATATATATATATATATACTATGTAGTGACTATGCATGGGAAACATGTATATGTATAGTGGAAAGAACCCTAATACGTACACTTTAACAATACATGGTCTTAATATTTTATTACTCATTATTTGTATTCAAAAATTACAATATATTAATATTATATGATTATAGACATGTATTTAAATTTTATTTAATCTTTTAATTCCAAAGATAACATGATGTCCGTATTCGGAACCTGTGTCTGAATACGGACATCATGTGTTATAATACGGACACCATAAATACAACTAGATAAACCATATATGACATCTAGATATATGCTTATAACTTAATGAATATTTTGATAACAAATATAGAAATTATATATATCATTTGTAGAATGATTTATTTTTTAATAATATAGTGTTATATTTTATCGATACATTTATATATTCTTGAGAAGGTTTTAAGTTGAAATTGTGTTTCATAAATTTAAAAATTTAATAAAATAAACAGTTTATTGGATATATTTATATGTTTATCAGCAATATTTTGAATAATTAAAAAATAAAAAACACTTTTTTAGAATATTTATATAATTATGAATATTTTATTCATTACAATTTTTTGTAGGATTTATGGTTTCTGAGATACCAAGATTGTCCGTATTCTGGCACTAACCGTTTTCGGTTACTTTAAAGCTTTCTAAGCCAGTTACGATGTAGTCGCAGGTTGGTCACAGAAGTATACTTCTATATATATTGGTATATATACCTATACTATAGTATATTCAGTAGTTTTTAGTTGATAGATGGTTCATATAGATATGTTAATAATTCGTTCTAATTTAGTAATAGAGGCAGTTTTTGTACCAATGAGAAAGGTGTTACAATAATTAAGTCTATAGACTATAGAGATAACAAGTGAGTGCGTAAGGAGTTTGGTCGTATACGTATACCGTATACTTTCAATATAATAGTAATACATTCGACCTTTCAATGACTTCCCATATATTGAAAGTGCGAGGTCATCTTTATTAGTGAGGTGATATGATCATCAGAGTCTAATGTAGGGTATCCATATGAAGGTAGTCCTAAGATAATTAATGTAAAAGACTGAGTGAGTGGTGAGGAGTCGATGTAGAGTACAAGAAAATTGACTAAGTTGGAGTTATCGTTAATGTTTAGTAGTTCGGTTTTAGTGGCGTTAAGTTGCAAGTGGTTAGATGTTATCCAGTTATGTGTAGTATCCATGCAGAGTTGTAATTCAGTAGAATGTGTGGTTTCGGAGTGTAATTCAATATCGTCGGCGTAAAGTGTGTAGTGAAAATTGGGGAAGGTATATATTTGAGAGGGGTAGTAGGTATATCGCCAAGATGATGGGCGAGAGGATAGAACCTCGAGGAACACCATAATACAGTTTGCGGGGTGATGAGAATTTTTCATGAATTTTTACCGAAAAGTAGAGTTCACGAATAAAGTTAGAGATCCATTTTAGCACAGTTCCGGTAATTCCTATTTTTCTAGACGTACGAACACGTGTTAAAAAGATATCGTGGTCAAGTGTATCGAATGCCGAGGAAAGGTCTTGAAAAAGGTCTTCAATAAGATTACTTGGGTTAGTGATTTATTATCAACTAATATTAGAAGGCTATAGCTATAATATATATGGATACATAAGGATATATACATGAGCTGTATTATGGCAGTTTCCGTACTATGGTTGGGTATAAAAGCATGTTGTCTCGGATCAAGGATGTTGAAACGGTTTAAGAAGTATATGAGTTGGTAGTAAACAAGTAGTTTTTCAAGTAGTTTGGCGATTAGAGATAGTTGGGAAATTGGCCGGTAGTTGGAAAGTATAGCTTGGTCAGATGTGGATTTTTTCAATATCGGGGTTATAGTTGAGTGTTTAAGTTAGGGGGGAATATCACCCGTTAAGAGCGATAGATTGATAATATCTTTAAATATGATACATAGTTTGTCAGATATAATCTTCGTAACAACTAGAGGTAGTACGTCAGTTGGGGAGCTAGATTTAGCTGTCAGTATAAGATGTTTAATATCGATTTAAGAGGTTAGAATGAAGTTTTGCATATACGCTGGTGGGTAGTTACTAACTACTAATTAGATAGTCAATTATAGTTGGATGACGAGGCAGTGTTAGTAAAGTTGTTGTGAATGGTTTAAATTTTCTCAATAAATAAATCAGCAAAAGTATTGCAGAGAAGTTCATCGGGTATGTCAGGGAGTTGGGTTTGTTTAAATCGTACGAGAAGACTATCAGTGATTTTGTAGAGAGTTTTAATGTTAGTTCCGGCAGCAGTGATTTTAGATTGGTAGAATTCAGATTTGGTCCGAAACATGTTATGACGATAACTGTTACGTGCCATAATAAAGTTAGAGTGCTTCTGATATTTATATAAATATATATTGGATAGTTTATTTTTTGGATTGAATATATATACTACTTTATGGGGAAAGTACTGTTTATAATAATTATTATTATTATAGAAAATAAATTCACAAGATATTGTTTACTATTTGTATTGTATTGTCTGGGCCATTCGCAGTTATTTATAATATGTACAAGTCTATGACTTGAGAAATTTGTATAAATTAGTTGTATTATATTCAATATATATATATAGACCTGACTTCACTGAATACATATTATTATTATTATTATTATAATATAACACAAAATAACAGATAATATATGTATAAACATGGGTTAAAAATAAATATATATATATATATATATATATATATATACATATATATTGGTAGGTACCTACGTATAATAATGATATTTAGTGGGAATAGGTACTAATATAATACTAACAGGTATTAATATAATACTTAAGTCATAAAGTATACCTTCATTAATAGTAAGAGTTGACTACTTAAATAAACACCCGATGTATCACCCTACCTATAGAGGAGGAGGCAGGGAGAAATACAAAATACAATTTTTAAAATAAATAAGTCGTTTATTGGTGGCTATGATACTAATTTAGTGTGTATACACAATTATATTTATCATTAACATTTTTAATTCTAATACTCGATACTATTAGTCATTGGTCGAAAGTATACATTTCCATTGATATAGGGAACCTATAATGATAAGGGGTGCATTCTCCACATCGATAATTGTGAGGGCTAAGGGTGTGGCATGAGGGGACTGATAGGGTAGGTATGCTATTATTCTGTTATTTGTATTACTATTTTGGTGGAGTGATGTCACCCATTCCTAGAACATATATTACGTTTCTACTTATAAACAAATGAATCTATGTATAGTTCGAGAGGTATATAGGATATGAGAAATAATTACACGATGGGAGTTTGATAAGATGGTGCAATGACATGTTACCATATATGGTATACACATATATGTGAATGAGATTACTATGAATACAAACACCCTATTGTAGCTCAGTAATTATATGTTTTAGAGCAAACAGTTATATGTACGAATTACAAATATTTTAAGACTAATAAATAAGATAATTTTTGAAAAATGTATCAATAAAATTATATGTGCACATACATTTAAAGTACATGTACTTTTAATGTACATTAAATTTGTTCATAATAAATGTACAAATTAACAATAAGATTACAAATAAAATTGAATGTTAATACTTGAATATTTAATGTTACTCGCTAATTTTAATAAACTTAATAGAACAGCTCGATTCAAATACGATACAAATACATAATTTAAATATAATATCAGATTCGGTTTATTAGGCATTTGATGAGCAAATTAACATAGCAAACACCGACATCCTAATGCTCACTAATATTGACACACATGTCATGCAAGTACTTGATAATATAAGACATTCCTATATATCTGAAAGTTAAGCTATATATTTGGTATACACACACACATATATATATATATATATAGCTATAATAATTTATATAACATATATATTGCATAGAAATAGAAATATTACAATATTTAAATACACACAATGTAGATATACAATTAAATACATATATTCATATTTACACCTAGAAATAAGGAGCAAATACAGACGCCCCATATTTATTAAAATAAGCAAATTATATTATATTTTGAAAATTACCATTTAATAAATGAATAATAAACCTACAAATTAGCTTATAAGGAATGTAGCGTAAATACGTCAAAATGTATAACTTGTATTATTGTATGAACGAAAATAACACTAATATATATTCATGATATTGATATTTTAATAGGTGGAACTTAATGAAGGAAGGGAGTGAGGTACTTTCAATACAAAAGTGAATGAGTTGAACGAAAGATAAATTATCAGATAAATCCACCAATAATTAGATATGTATGCCATATTAGTTGAATATATTCCTAATATGTCATTGGGTGTACATAGAAAACACGTATATATATGTGAATTTCATCGTTAATATTTTAATTAATTGTCGAATTTTACTTATAATTGGAAAATAATGGTTTACTATATATATATATATATATATATATATATATATATATATATATATATATATACTATATACATATATATACTACTTACTTACTGGATCGAGCAGGTTGCTAGATAATTCGTTACAATTATGTTCGAAACATCCCTGTATTTCAGTGCATTTGTCATATCTCCAATATACAGGTCCACATCGTCTTTCAACTGATTTAGTAATGTTTCGTTTTACCATGATTTTGATTCCATAGTATAACTTTGCTCATAATTTCTTTGTTACTTATATAGCAGTAACCCGCATACCGAATTATTTTTCGCGTATAATATGTGCTATTGGAGGGATATTACCATATAATTCAGCATTTGTTGGGTCATCACGCCAATACTTGTTTAAAATGGCTCTAAGTATTATAATCACCATTATAATATATACCATATATGGTATAAGTGTCGTCTAATTTCTTTTCAAGCTTTTTTATTAAGATCCATGTATCTGATCAGTATAATAATACAGTATCAACAGTAGCTAGAAAAAAGTTCCTTTTTAGTCATATATTTTCAGTAGATTTCCAAATTGTAAATAATGTATTCAATGAATTCCTGATAACACATATTGCGCGGTCGATGAAATGTCACTGCCTAAGTATCTGAAATTGTCCACCAATTTAAGAGTGTTGCCGTTAAGATATTTTATAATAACTTTATGGTTAAGAAGCATGCATTCAGTCTTTTTATTACTAATACATAGTCCTATTTTTTTAGCCGCTATTTATATTACTTAAACTATAAGTTCTGTATCTGTAGGTATATCATCCTATATTAACAGCAAATAGAGCAAGATCATCTGCATAGTCTGCATCAGTAATTGTTACGGCAGGGTATCGTCTACTTCTGGAAGTATGTAAAGTAAAGCCTTTTTCAGAATTAAGATCAATTTATGTTCGTAGAACATACACTGTTAACAATTAGGGTACAGCGAGTGCCTTTTTAGGGTGTAAGTAGTGTCCCATAGCCGTACCCTAATTAGGGTACAATTTGAATAAATACGATTAGTGCCCTAAAAATGATCAAACTGTACCCTAAAGAATATTATCCTGTTGTGCCTAAATTATATGATACCGTGTACCCTAATGCAATTGTATGATATATAACGTAATTGAATTGCATGATATGTAAATGTAATAGTTACGTACATTACTACTTAACATAGCTCTACCCTAATAAATATATAGAGTGTACCCTAATTCATTCAACATATATTTACCCTACACATATATATATATTATACCCTAGTGAGTTTAAAAGTCGTGTACCCTAAATAGGGTATACGGTAAATTTGTGTGATATATTCACTATATGTACCCTATACATTGAATTCGCTGTACCCTAATGTTTAACAGTGTAGTCTAGACTAATAATACATAATAGCGGGGCTAGAGTGTCACCCTGTAATACTCCTACCCTGATATCAATAAAGTATGCGTCTCCATCGGGGGACGAACCATGGATAGTGTTTGACTATATAACATCATGACTTCCTCTATTGTCTCGATGGGGATACCGTAGGATCTTAGTATTGTTGACATTTTACCTTAATCAACGGAATCGAATACCTTGGAAAAATCTACGAAAATAATGCAAGCCTAGATTTGTATCTTTGACTATTTCAATAATTCTTTAAATGTATATATACTTGTCCCAATGTCGATCTACTCTGGAGGAATACATGTTGATTTGGGCGCAATACTGTATCGATTTCAGGTTGTATTCTGTTTCATAATATTGTGTTGTATATTTTAGCTGCTCTGTAGGTTAGAGTGATGCCTATATATATATATATATATATATATATATATATATATATATATATATATATATTTGTATACGCCTAGATGACATGGTTTCACCAATGTAGAATTACAATATTTTTGTTATCACACTCAACTTTATTCCAAATTAATCTACTGGTAAAATATATATATATATATATATATATATATTTGGTAATACGTATTATATATATATAGTTAGGTAATATAATAACACTATATATGAGTTTATATGTCCACTATATCATTATAGTTACCGTATATAGAGGTTCGTCGAATGGTTATATATAAATACGTATAAATATATACGCATATGTAAGGTGTGCGATAAATGATAACGACAAATAACATTCATTGTAAGAGCACCTACACACGTACATAATCGATATTGCCACGAATTGTATGTGTGTGTTCGTATACTAGTGATCACGTTTCGCATCACTGCGTAATATGTACGTATACCCTATAGGGTATGTGTATATATATATATATATATATATATATACATATAGGTACATATATATATATATATATATATATATATATATATGTATGTGTGTGTGTAAATGTATGTGTGTGTATGTGTGAGTGTGTGTATGTGTGTGTATGTGTGTGTATGTGTGAGTGTGTGTGTATGTGTGTATGTGTATGTGTTTGTGTGTGTGTGTGTATTATACACAATGTTATGAAACTTATCGAAATATACTTTAGCTATAGCATTATAATATATAATTACGCGATTATATATTGTTTTACTATATCATATTAATGTATGGGAAAGTAACCGAATACGGACACTCTCGGTATCTCAGAAACCATAAATCCTACAAAAAATGTAATGAATAAAATAGTCGTAATCATGTAAATAGTCTAAATAATTATATTTTATATTTTAATTATTTATAATAATACTATTATATACAATTAATTTATTTTTTTATTACGTTTTTAAATTTATAAACAAATAATTCAACTTAAAACCATCTCATTAATATAAAAATGTATTAATATAAAACATAACAATATATTATAATAACTAAAGAATTCTAAACATAATTTCTATATTTGTTATCAAATATTAATTAAGTTATAAGCATATATCTAGAGGTCATATAAGTCTTAATACGGACACCCTATAACCAATCAGAGCGCAGCGTATGAACAATTCTGATATTCATAAAAATCGCGTGCGTTATAATATTAATACCACTAATAAAGCTAAATCTAAAATTTGTATTATTTAGATACTTAAAGTGTATTATTAATAAAAAAATGAATACATATAAATAAATTATTAACTAATTAAATTAGAATAAATTGTTCATAAAATTAATTATTAATAATGTAATTGTAATTTGTATGATTGATTCATCAATAATATATAGTTTATCTAGTGTATATAGGGTGTCCGTATTCGCACATGGATACCGAATACGGATACCCCCGTTATCTATGGAATTAAATACAATTTTAAAATCACAATAATATATATATCATATAATATTAATATATTGTAATTTTTGATTACAAATAATAAGTCTTCAAATGTTAAGACCATTTATTGTTAAAGTGTCCGTATTGGGTTACTTTCCCCTAGATATATTTTATTAGATTATTTTTCATATACAATTAAAAAAAAAATAATTATTGGTGGAATTTTCTCCCCACTTTAAACTCCTTAAACAATGTATTGCATAATACATAGTAGGGTAACTTATACTGTCATTATGTATCGGATCTAAGTACATGTACCAACATCGAGTGTATGTACCAACACACTAATGATTGTTGTAATTTTGTATAATCAATGTAAGCCAAGGTGCAACCTTATTTCGATGACCCATTTGTTATAAGAAATGTTATGATTACCCAAAATAAAAAAGTGATTTTTATAAACAATTATAATATTAAAGTGATGCGTGAGTTTTCTTGATACTAAATTAGTAATATACCTACCTATTCGACGATGCATTACATAATGTATATCTCATATTCCATTTTGCTTACAACTTTTTCCTATATTTTGGTTATATAATAATAATATCAGATTCAGTTGATGACCGAGATCAAAAACCCAGGTATGGTATAGAAGTTCTATTGAACTTATCGAGATACAAACCTGCTCTTGGTAATGAGAGAATTAATACAAAATGAATAAATATAAATAAATATTTTACAATTCTATATTGTTCATTCGTGTTCTGTCTTATAAGTTGTATATAAGTATAAGTAGGTCGCAACCTAGTGACCTAGTTTCTAAATTCCTTTTTCTTAAATAGCTTGATGAAACTGGTAACATTATATTTAATGTACATTTACTTATTTTAGAATAATTGCGCGCATACCCTTTGCAACAGTCACATTTGCCTCATTGATCTGTTTAGCCTCCCTTTATTTAGGTCACGACCATTCGTTTAATAACCACTGAATTAGATAGAACGTCATTGTTAGATATATATGAATAATATGCATATGTTGGGATGCTTATTGTTGATTTGAGAGCTCTAGTGGGGTTTGAAGTATTCGAGAATAGTTATTCTGTGTGGACACTAGTGCGGACACTACACACACTGTCAGAATATAGGAATGTTATGTTAATACTTATATCAGAGAAATATCGTTATATTTCTTGTAAAATAAAAGTATTATCAATATATTTCGTTTTTTATATTTTAACATTTACACATTATATAAATACCGATGATATACTTGTCACGTAATGGTGACAAGTATCTTTAGTGATAGCATTGTCGTGCATATTAATATGATTATAATAGGGAAGATGAGTGGATATGCCTCGACGATGATGTATGATGGGAGACTGGGAAGTAGGGTAGTGGTAGACCTACTCACAGTTAGAGAAACGGGGGTCGTGGGAAAGCCTATTATAGTGAAAGTGAAAGGGCATAGTATTATATATCCTATGTTAATATATCACACAGGGAGGTTCGAACAGGTGCATATTAACATTCGTTATGTATGATATATGTATAACTATATATATATATATATATATATATATATATATAAATATTGTAATATAAAATGATACGCTTGAATACAATGATATGACATAATAATAATAAAAAACACATAAAACACACTGACACACACACACCGACATCAGCTCACCTCGATGTGTTTACATCCACAGCCCGGCTAACCACCTAGCCAGCCGGCCGGCTATGTTTACCTATTACGTAATAGAATCCGGCCAGTACTTGTCGGCTAATCTAGCACATACGTAGGCGTGTGTTGTGTATGGCTTATCATTATAATCGAGTACCTAGATCTGGTATATGTACACACAACACCTATATATATATTTATATATATATATATATATATATGTATATATAGGACCTACATTGTAGGTATTTATATGTTCACGCGTACACCTACGAAACACACTGTTTGTTACGCAATGTATATACAATGTATACTATACATCATATCGTATTATTATAGATGTTGCAGGTTATTAGCGATACTCACATTAATGCTACACACTCTATCGCACGACTATTAGTAAGAGTTGTTATATGACTAATGGAGAGGCTATGTAATATGTGTCGTAATACATCATATATAGTAGTAGTAGTAGTAGTAGTAGTAGTAGTAGTAGTAGTAGTAGTAGTAGTAGTAGTAGTAGTAGTAGTAGTAGTAGTGGTAGTAGTAGTAGTAGTAGTAGTAGTAGTAGTAGTAGTAGTAGTAGTAGTTGTAGTAGTAGTATTATTAGTAGTAGATGTTGTAGTAGTAGTAGTAGTAGTAGTAGTAGTAGATGTTATTAAATAGTAGTAATAATTAATATCAGTCTATTATATTAAATATTGTTATATTTTTTTTAATATGAGATATAATTTTGTATAGGTTTTAAGGGTTTTTATTAAAATATATAAAATATGAGGTGGATACCACAGTTATTTAACTGATGAGGTATATACCACTCAAATTTAACATGTGCATATTAGTGGCGCTGCAACAGGGGGTGACGGGGTGGATATGCCCCCCCCCCACTTTAAAATCTAGGGGGACCTCCTATGTATTGGTCCTCCCCCACTTTTACCACAACATTTATGTTGATTGGTTGGTCCCCCCTACATACTAAATAGTTTCAACGCCCCTAGTGAAAATACAAATGTAATTCATGTGTTAAAAATGTAGTAGCAATCTGAATTTTTTGAATAATTCCAAGATTTGTTTACCTTTATTAATATTGTATATATAGCTAAAACTGTATGTTGATATATATCAAAATTATACATTATAACATTATACAAATTTTACCTTAATATGATAAACAATTAAAATTATATTTAATGCATATATTAGGATAGTTATTAGGATAGAAATTTGATATTTACAAATATCTCAACATGAGACTATAGCTATATATAATCTACTGCTAAAACAAATGAAATTGAGCAATTATCTAATAATGTAAGTTTTTACTTCATTTACAACAGACCTATGTGATAGAAATAATTATTCTGAGTAAATGCTCTCTAGAGCTATTTATTTAGTAAAATGATATTCTAGGTTCATGTACAGTTTTATTACATTATATATTGTATATATATATACTAATTATTTAGGGTGTAAATGGGATGTCCACATCCAAGTCCTACCTCCACCTTCACACGGTAGATCCAGTTTAAACTAACGGAGGAGGTCGAACGAGTCTCGTCCAGCGCGTCAAATCTGGAACTAAGGCCCCGCTACTGACTTGTAGTCGACTCGGGAGAGCCAAAGTCTATAGGAGTACACCAACAAAAAAATACAACTTGGCCGGTTGTAAGCGGTCAATTATCCTGATCAGCTCAGGATAATTAGTGGAAGAGGCGGATGAACCTATTACATGGTCAACGACAAATCTATCCTACCTCCGAGGTATTGTGGAAACCCATATATGGCTCGGATACTGCGCTAGAGTAGGCAACGGGAAACCACTCTAGTATCATCCCAAGAAAACAACCATGACAGCTATATACATACAAAACGCTATAAAGTCGAAGAATGAGTCCCCCAGGTTGGACGACTTTAATATTACTACTGGGGAAGAGTATGCAAATGATATATCCTGTATATACACTCCACTGTCTAGTGTACCTAGTAGAGATAATCTTTATATTATAGGAGACTGGAATGCTAAGGTTGGAAAATATATATCAAATGGTATTATTGGTAACTTTGGTCTGGGGAGAGAAACGAGCGAGGTGATCAACTTGTAGAATTTTGTAGTAGAAATGACCTTCGAATTATGAATACATTCTTCAAGTTGCACCCACGGAGGCTTTATACATGGAGATCGCCGGGCAAAATTACTAGAAACCAAATTGAGTATATTTTATGCAGGACTAAATGAAAAAGCAGTATAAAGAGAGTTACAACACTACCTAGAGATGATTGTGGCACTGACCATAATTTTCTAATAGCAGACATTTAGATCAAACTCAAACGAATACCACGATCAAAACAAACTCCAATAATCGATGTTGAAAAAATCTGACTTAACTACGGTGTAGAGATAAAAAATAGTTTTAACGAGCTTACAATAAATAATAGGGAACCTGAAGAATTTTGGAATGATATTCTAAATATACTAAAAGAGATAGCGTATAAAAATTTCCAGAAAGTCAAAAGAAAGAAAGTTTCCAAATGACTATCGGAGGAAGCTATACAAATTGCACAAGAGCGAAACGAAATGCGCAGTAAAGGAAAATATGATGAATATAGAAAGCTAAACGCAACGTTCCAGAAGAAGTAAGGCAGGATAAAAGCAAAGTATCATAGATAAATGTAAACAAATTGAAGATAATAATAAAATTGGTAAAACAAGAGACCTGTCAAAAGAAATAAAAGAAATGAAAGGATCACGCAGCTCAAGTTGTGGTGCTATGAAACTAAGTACTGAAAGAGTAGTTTCAGTAGAAAAATATATAAAAAAGATATGGCAACAATATACAGAAAATCTATACAAAAGAGATCCTAATATAAATGATATTTTTAATGAGAATTTATATGAGGACGAACCTGATATATTAGAAATATAAGTGAAAGAAGCAATCAGACATATTTCTTTTAGAAAAGCTCCAGGCTGTGACGGAATACCTATAGAATTCCTAAAAGCAGGAGGTGATGAGGCTATAAGAGTCATGACGAGTCTGTGCAATAGCATATGGAAAACAAAGATTTGTCCAAATGACTAGAAAAAATCAATATATGTTCCTATTTACAAAAAGGGCGATAAAAAAGAATGTGGAAACTACAGAACGATCGCCTTAAGATAACATGCAAGTAAGATACTTCTGAGAATATTGCAGAAAAGACTTCTGACCTTTCCCTCCCTGAACTACCAATAGAACAAACCGAGTTTCGAAGAGATAGAGGAACTTTAGACCACATTGCTAACTTGAGATGGATAATGGAAAAATCTAGAGATCAGATAGAGAACTCTTCATGTGCTTCATTGACTACACGATAGATTGATAGCAGGAACAAAAGATGACCGCACAGAGCTAACTACAAAAGTCAAGAGCAAGCGAAGAAGCCGGATTATATTTAAATGTCAAGAAAAAAAAGGTGATGGCTACAGGTAAATTGGACCATATAATAGTAGGATAACCTATATGATAACAATATCAAAATCGTTTAGAGAAGATATAATAATAAAGACATTTATCTTTTACGTTTATCATTTATCTTCCTGGGAGTTCTAATTTCAAATGATGGGGTTACCGATAAGGAGCTACGAAGAAGGCTGGCAATGGGAAAATGTGCCATGGGAAGTCTGAAACATATATTCAAAGACAGAGGCATTAGAATAACGACAAACATAGTGATTATTCAAACAATGGTATTTCCAATTATCCTTTATGGAGCAGAAACCTGGACTATCAAAAAGGTAGATAGGAAAACAATTGAGGCATTTGAACTATTAAAGAGTGGACTATACTAGAGCTGGATGGAGATTAGCTACCATGGATGTCGCCAGGGGTCGGTTTCGACTCGACGGCACAAGGTAACAAGGTAATTATTTATAAAATGTATATTATACACAAACTATATTATATATTTATAAAATAATTTTAAATTTAAATTTAAATAATGTGTTTATTATGTTATAAATGTATATGAAATATTATTTTATTATTTATATTACCTTAAGAAAATATGAATATTGAATTTAATTTTAAACATATTCGAAAATGAGATTGATATTTTCATTACAACTACATATATATATATATAGATGATAAATAAGTTTAATGAACATATAATAGTTGATTGGATATGAACTTAAAGATAATCCTAATCTAATGGTACAATATGTACCTAAGTTACACTGAGTCTATTCAAGATACTAATAGATACTATAGTAATTGATTATAATATCTTATACTACAATGTCATAATCTATATAAGTATATGGTGCAACGTTCAACATCTGTGGCCTACTCTGAATTAGCTTTCTCGGTTATATTTCTCCAAAATGCTGGAATTCACTGCAATATAATATTCATTATAAATTACATATTATTAATAGTTGTACAGCATCACTTTCATTGTTTAAACGTACTGCATGTCCATTTTATATCATTATAATTCATTCTATTTTATTATTCACTTTCTATTTATTTTTAATATCTATTGACGGCTATAATCACCATGTGTTTTTGAAATCATAATAAACTATCCTATTATTATTATTATTAATAATATCATTTTAAATAATATGCTAAGGGCAGATTTTGTTTTCAAAATGAATAAAGAAAATAAATATAATAATACTAATAATAATAATGTAATAATATTATTTAGTTGAAGAATTTTGTTTGTTTTCTGTTTCGTTTTCTAGTTTATAATAGTAAAATACTGTTTCCTCCTAAGGGGCTTCAAAATAGCAATATAGTTGTTAGTGTCATCCATATAATAAAGTGCAATATTGGCTAGAGATTTAACTATTTTTAAATGTGGAATATGGTAAAAGTGATTAATATAAGTTATTTATAACATATATGAAATAAGCGCGACATTCAGTAGAAATTTAACTATTTTTATTTAAAAAATGGAAATATGGCAAGTGTATTAATATAAGTTAAGGTAAGGGAAGCAATGTGTACAACATATTATCACATAATAATGAAAATCAATTCGAATCCGTTCACAGTATAAATAATCATAATGGATGTCTAATAGTAGGGGGTGGTGTGTATGTGTGTGTGTACACAAGATATGTGTGTGAATTAACCGAATTGTATAGAATAACGAGACATAACAATTGTTTAACGCGATTATATAATATCATGCAGCATGATAGTGAGAAGAATGTATGGAATTTATAATCCGCTGTCAGTTAAACTTCGACGATACACTGCAACTCAGACACTCGTAGTTTTAATTCTTCGATGTATTGTTCCTGAAATGTTATTATTAGAAAAAATATAGTATTTGAAATGTATATGAATATATATATAATAAATGCAAATATAAATAATAGTTAATTAAAGATAAAAGATATTTGAAATAATGTCGATAACAAAATAATTTAATTAAACTATTTTGTGACTTTCTTAATAAATTATAATCTAATTTGTGTGATATAGCACATTACTATTTGTCATTAGCATTAGAAGACAACTACATAGGTTTTCATTGTTAGGTAGTACTATCTCATTGTATTTTTTATAGGTATTTTATAGGTATAGGTTTTAAAATATTAGAATTACCATATAGCATTAACAATTATAGATATAATAATAGAGATAATTTAAGCTGTATATCTTATACATGACAAACGTACAAATCGTCTATTATGAATATATTTCAGTGTGATCTATTTAGATACTAAATATAACACGCATAAATAACACATACATTAATAAACGATTACATAAACGATTATGAGAGTGATGAGTCATCGAACAAATCTGATATTAAACGTGATACGTATCTATAAATAGATCAGTGATATATGTAATAATGATGACATAATACATTACCTGGTCGCGTGCGATTAATATCAGATCACTGAGTTCACCTTCTATGTTGTCTATGCTGTACACGGAGAGGGTGTTCGTTTGTTAATATAGCTTGTATTAATAGTTATTACTAATAATATTAATATATATATATATATATATATATATGTTAATGTGTATGATAATGGTATTATTAAGTATAAAATATATATATATATAAATAATTATAAATAAATATAAATTTAAGAATTTTTTTAAATTTTGTACTGATAAATATCATAGATGAAAATATGAAATGATTATGTTAAGGGCACGCGGCACGGGTTTTTCGTTTACATGTAAAAGATACAAAAAAGGACTAATTTTCAAAATTTAATTCCCTAAGTAATTTTTATTAAAATTATTAAATTTTTTTTAATTGTATACTAATTAATCTGATAATTGTTAATCATAATTTCCAAGTTTTTATTTTTAATAATCTAAGAGTTATGCATATGTATGTACATGACCTACAAAATATCAACAAAAATGTTACCAAAATACTATTTTAAAAATAAATATAAATTCTTATCAATACAAAAACTAGAATAATAAAGCTACATATGTTATGGATATAATGCAAAAATAATTAAATATAATAAAGCAATATTACTAAACTTATTAAAATTATAGTGAATGTAGTTGGTAAAAATAATTATTTTGTATAAATCAAGTTTAAAGTTAAATTAAATTGTATTGATATGTTACAAATAAATGACATATATATATAAATTAATACACGGGTATATCTATGTATATTGAATGTGTATACATGTCATATATATATAGATATCAGTATAGTTATAGAAAATTAATAGATATATATATTGTAGAATTCACATAATATATACTAATTTTATAAAAAAAAACAGTTATAAATAATATAGAATCAGTATAAATAATATAAATAATACATCATATAATTATAACACAAATTTTTCAAAAGATCGCTACCTGTCACAATTTATATTTCATAATAAAATCATCACCTATACACTAATGCATCATATAATAATCTTTCCTTTAGTTTTAAAATTTTAAAATTTGATCTTATAACCAAGTAAAAATATGCCTTTTACGAATTCACATATATAATAAATATATTATTTTAATATATTTATTACAAATATTATTTTTTATTTATAGTTGTTTTAAAATGCTTCTTTTTATCAGTTTTATTTTACGTAAACAAACCATTTATATACCATTTTAAAGATAATATTTCAAAATGCTTCTTTTTATCAGTTTTATTTTACGTAAACAAACCATTTATATACCATTTTAAAGATAATATTTCAAATATTATAAATAAATAATAATAAAATAATACGAAAATTATATTTTTTCATGATTTTTACCCATGCCCCGTGCCCTTAAGAAGCATAAAGATTTCAAAATAATTTAAAAAAAGTTGATGGATCAATAGTTTTTAATATTTATATTTTATATAGGATATGTATTATGTTCTATTAATATTAATAATAATAATAGTAATTTATAATTATATTATAATATAAATAGATTATATCAAAAGACAATACAACTATAATGAAGTATTTGTGTGTACAAGTAATCTGGTGATGTACTTTGGGAGAACTTCTAGTAATATTAAATAACATTATTTGTAATGTTCAATAAGTTATGATATCATGAATAAATACGTATAGGTAGATATACTAAAGGTAGTTATGTCATTATAATAATATTTAATCAATTTTTTAATTGGTTAAATCTATAATAATTGTTATTAAGAGAAAAGTGAAGTAATCTTGGAAGACTTTTTATACATATTATCTAATATTATTATTGTAATACATAATATCAGAAATATATAACATATTTAATGTATAAGAAGTTAGTGTATTTATCAAATATGGTTTACTTTCATGAGTAATAGTACGTTTATATATCGTATGATGTTTGTATTCGAGATCTATTTCAGTTAATTGCATTTTATATAATAACCTATGGATGTAAAAACTGCAAGTATGATATCATGTAATGCATTGCATTTGTGTATATAGATTATAGAGAATATATCTGTATTTATAAAGAAATAATATGTTATATGACTATATAATTATTAAAAGATTGCATTTAATAATAAATTAAATGTATTACATGAAACCATATTAACATGATTTTGTACTTTTAACCCTTTAGCTTTTTATTAATAATATTATTATTATAAATAATATTATTTAATTATAAAATCATCACAAATTACTTTTCGAGTTAACTCAGATATATCGCTATTCTCGTATAGAAATAAAATACAATTATATTCATATTTACCGATTTAATCAATTACATATAGTTATTAAAGTCAGTATATAGATAAATACTAATCGTATATATATATATACCTGTATATTTAATTATATATTTATTAACTGTAATTACTACTTTTATTATTATACATAATGGTTATTTAATATTTGTTAAAGTAATTTCAAAATAAATTCCCAAATGACCTTATCTAAATTTATCTGTATTCGTATTTTATTTGTATTTGATAATTTATATTTATATTTATATTTAAATAAAGCATTACATACATATTTGTATTCGAATACAGCGTACAAATATTTGTATTTGATTATTTGCGAAAAAATAAATGTAAGTGGTATTTCAACCCCATATGTGATATTAGCTATAAAGAATTATAGAGCCATATAGTTTCACTATAGCTACGACAAATACATGTTTGTATATAACACACACTAGTGATGTATGTGAATGTGTATATATAACGCACTTAGTGGTATTATACGTGTATGTGTATGACACTTAGAGATGGTGCATTAATTACCTGACTTCAGACATCTGTGAATCTTGAGATACAATTGATAAATCGAAAGCAGAATCTAAAAATAAGTGGTATTTATTCTATAAATATATATGCATATATATATATATATTATATATATTTTTATTTAAAATATTGATATCATAAATTCATTAATTAATTTATATTACTTATACACGATATTAATGTACAACACCCAAGTTATATAGAACATAAATAGTTATAGTAACCATTCTGAGAACACTCCTCGATGAGATATCGTTTAGCTTCTTGTTTACCACTGATGTCACTGTAGAGATGTGTGGCATAATGATTAGGATACAACGTACACTATAGTAATATTGAAGTAAAAATATAATATATTTCCATATATACAATTTATAAATGCATATGTACAAACGAATACAATATATACAAACGAATATTGTCATAAATACATACAGAGAAAATAATTAAAATGAAATTATTATCACAGGAGTATCTCAAATTTATTTTCAATGAAATCGTATATAATGAAACTGAGAAATATCATAAAGTCAGATTTGAATGTGAAATATTACACTTTGAAAGAACGCACTTATGAATATATATTCAAAATTTGAATTTCAAATTAAATAACCTTCAATAAATGACATAATTGAAGATAATATATAATCAACATATAAGATGAATTGACAATTCATCTCAACGATATCAACTTAAATTCATTAATTTACTAATCAAGATATTATCGATATATTTTTTTGGTATTTTCCCACGTATAGTTGGAATATTTGTATATAAATCTTAAATAATTATAATAATAATAATAATAAGTCTGAGATACATTACAATGACATACATTTTATTAATGTTCATATTAATTGACATCTACTAAAGCATAAGTAGTGGTTAACTAAGGTCAGATATAACATTGAGGTAAAGAGTGATTAATATGTATATAGGTAATAAAAACGTATCGTTTACCTACTTCTATGATGATACATGCACTACCACTATTACTATTGATGTTAGATTGTATCCATTACATGGGGATAATGTGAGAGATGTTAGGTAATAGTATTAAAGATGATGTACAGTTGGTATTTAATAGGGTTTGAAAAGGTTGAGTCATCGAATACAAATCTTTAGCATTAATAATGAACAATCGAGTCGAGTCTGAAATATTCGAGTCCATTTAAAAAGTTATGTAATCGAGATGATTTTCGAGTCGAGCTGAATATAAAACAAGACTAGAAAACCAACTTTAAAACTGTACATAATACATATAAGTAAAATCAATTAAATATATGGAATTATTTCATCGTTGTTTCATAATTATTTCATAGTACGCTTTATTTAAAGAAATACTATATTTCATAAAGATATATTTATTATTAATTTAAACATCAATCACATTATCTATTGATGATTAATGTTAATTTGAACTTAGGAATTATAATTTTTTCAATAATTTTAAAGGATTGATTTGACAAGGTTCGAAACCTTACACTTTTGGATTCGCTAGACAACCATGATTTTAGTGTTCAAATGTTTTTTTTATTTGAAGCCTTGATTATTAAGATTTTATTGTTTTGAAGCCTCACAAGTATTTGAAATATTTACAACCCCACTATTTAATGATAATATTGAGGTTTATATTTCTCAAGGAAAAATCAATTTTATCTAGGTTCCATTAGTTTAAATAGTTCCTATCCACTTGTACATAGTAAATTAGAGTGGAATATACTAGAATAGAGTAGAATATACTAGAATAGAGTAGAATATACTAGAATAGAGTGGAATATACTAACAATATGTCTGGAATGGAATCCTCGTCGATGCGCAGTGGAATAATGATGTCATCTTGTTCATCTTGCTGACTTCCGGAAACATCTAGTACTGGCAAGGCAGCAAGGTCGGTGGTGTCGGGGTCAGAGGTCAGAGTTGATACCTTCTCATCTGTGGGGATTATTTGGTTAAAAATGATGCTACCACTACCACTACCACTACCACTACTACTACTACTACTACTACTACTACTACTACTACTACTACTACTACTACTACTACTACTACTACTACTACTACTACTACTACTACTACTACTACTACTACTACTACTACTACTACTACTACTACTACTACTACTACTACTACTACTACTACTACTACTACTACTACTACTACTACTACTACTACTACTACTACTACTACTACTACTACTACTACTACTACTACTACTACTACTACTACTACTACTACTACACCACTACCTTGTATTCCAGAGTAATCTCTAATGATGAGCTCCACCTGATGGTGACATGCATTAGCCCTGTCTACGGAAGGAGGTAGACAATTGTCTACGGAGGCGCTGTCATCGAGGCTATTCACTACGGCCACACGGAATGAGTCATGATGGTCGCGCTCAATTCCTATTGGTCGATGTTTGGGTCCCAGCGTCTGCGATACCGTGGTGGTTATAAGTCAGGATTTCTTCGATATTATTTTATAATCTTACTACAACAATCGGAATGTTATTTAAATGAGATTCTACTATATATATATATATATATATATTATAGATATAATTATAATAGTTATAAGAGTTGATAATATTAGGTAAATTACAAATAATTAATGATATTATAGGCTTATTTATCCACATACAACAATACAAATAATGAATGTATTAACCAATGAATTCAAAGTATAATAATACATAGGTTTTGTCATTTTCGTATACTAATATTTGTAAATATCTAGAATATAATAGTAATCATATTATTATAAATTAGATTTTTATTTTGTTTAGAATGTGATATATTTTGTAATATATTGATTACTACTTATTTGAAGATTATAGAACATTTTATAATTTCATATATTGTTATATATATAATGTAATTTCTCATTATTGCAAATATCATAACAATAAATCAATACAATCCAACTAATTGAATTGTAATTGAATCGTAATTGAATTAACAATTCTATTTTAATATCATAAATACATTAATGAACAAAATAAATATATAAATATTATAAGTCTATAATTAATTATTAAAGTATATGAGCTAAATTGTATCATTTAATATGTATTTGTTATTAATCAAATACATTAAATAACAAAATAAAGGTCATGAACTGACCCGAAGCATCATATATTAGATATTGAGATCTACATAGGCCTAGTTGTTATCAACAATTACACGTTCGTGAGCCAAACACTGCCAACCAGCCAGCCCAACTATGCCTGTATGGTAGCTATGGGAGAGATGCGTGATTACTATTACCTTTAGATGTTGCATGCAGAAGTCATCGGTATGGAAACAGTACAGCAGGGGGGAGTTCTGTGAGCCCACTAACACTGATCCACTGCTGGTCTGTGTGTGTGTGTTCGTGTGTGTGTGTGTGTGTACGTATGTGTGTGAGTATGTGTGTGTGTATGTGTGTGTGTATATATATATATGTGTGTGTTTATTTATATAAAATAGAATAGCATAGAACAAATATATTGTGGTTTTAAAGTTAATGTTTCTATATCATTTTCTTTCTATTGTGTACTTTATAAGCATTCTCAAAAGGTTTCAAAAGGCTTCAAGTGGCTTTGTTGACACGGATATGTATTATAATGTATTGATTATTGATTATGAAAATGAGTCATGATATCACCTATGTAGTGTTTTATATAAACATGTATTCTATATATAATAGACTGCTAACTGTTGAATTGATAACACGATCTTATCACTAAAGGCATATGTCCCTGCTAATGCTACAGTTTATGTTATAATGTTATCGTAAAAAACATAGGCTAAACATCTAATAGAGATATATAAACAATTTATTTATTGTTAATAGATAGTATAAAGTGATATTCAAATACTGGATACAATTTTTAAATTAAATTGTGATGTAAAAATAAACATAATATTGTAATAATTGAAAAAAAAATATTATATATTGTAATGTCATATTTTATTTTATTTAATATATTACATATATACAATAATAAAATTCTAAATCAGTATCTAAAATATTTTATTCATAATACAACAAATTTAAATAAAAAAAATACAAATTGAAGGATTAAAGGGAAATTTAAAGTGAAAAGTACAAAATTGAGAAAATCACATTAAAAGTTTTCAATTTCACATCATTATTATCTCCGTAGAGTTTTTAATACACCTCATACTAGTTTAAATACTAAAAAAAGTATTTTTAATATTTTATATTATGAAATTTAAGATATTAAAATTGTGAAATATGACGGACAAATATTTATATAAATAAAATAACACATCTGCCAGAGGTAATCAACAATTTTTAAATTTCAAATATATTTTTTAAGAATTTGTTTAATCTATTTTTTCTAATATATAATATTAATATATTATTATGTAATGAAGTCAATTTTTATTTATAAAATATATAAATTTTATATTACATATAAGTTAATTGATTTTCACATTATATATATATTATAAAAAATATGAATATACATTTTTATATTTACTATATATAAGTGAGTCATATATACATGTATATATATATATATATATATATATATATATAAAATACAAGTTATATGCATATAAGTATAATCTATATATATATATATATATATATATATATATATATATATATATATATGCTGAAAATGTCACTCAATTATAATAATAGATAATTATCTATAATAATAAAATATTTCTCACCTTTGTAAAAGTGTAATATTTAAAAAAAAAGTAAAATACTATCAAATATAGTGAAATGAGTATAATTTAAAATATGTATTTATTATACAAAATAACTATATATCAAATATAATTTAATACAAATACTTTATTTAAATATATTATTTTATCTAACATCATAAACAAATTATATATACAAATGTAGTATTGCAAACAAGTTATAGTTAGTATACATATATAATCTGTTATAATTAGTATATGAATGAATGAATGAATTCAGTTTATAGACAATGTCTAAGGAGAATCAGTGAAAGCGATGAGCTTTTTTAATACGATATCTCCTAACAGTAGTGTAATGTCATATTTCATCATTTTCATTCGGATAAAATACAATAAAATTACATAAAAATAGATATTAAAATAAACAAAAAAACAAAACTAAAACAAAATATATAATTTGTTATACAACTTTTATACTATGAATGAGTATAGTACAACATAATTATATACAAATCTATATTATAAAATTACGTATAATGAAATGAAAGTTGGATGTCGTCTCAAAAATTCTATAAAATTCTTAATATTCTATAAGTGTTCACATACTTTTTCATTGACCATATCATAACATATACCATAGTAAATACATTAGTAAAGATTACTGTTTGTCAGTGTTCCATAGGTTTTCACAGCCTATGATAATAACCGCTGTAATAACCTGTCCGGTAAAAACCTATTTTTTCTATATAATTAAATCTAATATTATCTATATTATTTAACATAATATCAAAGATTTTCCGAAGGAAAGATATAACACTTACGCGAAATCGTGTAATTCGAATTTGTATACAAAATACCCTGGTGCCACCTATAGCGGGTTACTTTTAGGAACTATGCGTTGTTTATAATGTAAATTCGTATTTATCTATACACTTTTAAAATGTTAAATAATATGCTTTAAATTATTATTTATATGATGAAAACTAAGTGTTCATTACTAATATATAACAAACAAATATGATATGTATGTTTTAAATGCTATAAGTATATATTTAGTGAGTAAAAGCTAATTTATATTGCATGTAATTTAATAGAGCAATGAAAACATTGTTGTATGCAAACAGAGCCGAACCTAAATCTATTTCAGTGATTTTGATACTACTTCTAGCAGCGGTTGGGGCTATTACTAAATTACGTTGCATGCATAGGGAGTGTTATATCTTTGCTTCGAAAAATCTTTGATAATATTGTCTATATAATTTACAACTATATATTTTGTATAGATTTTATATGTACTAGATAATTATAAGATTTTTTATATTTTTTAGAAACAACCTTTATTAATTTTGACTTTATATAAAGCATAGATTTATAGTTTACCAATAGTAAAATTAAGATGATATAATTTAATAAATATGATATAATAACTTTTTTTTTAATAAATAATATTGAAATTTAAATAAATAAGTAAGTAATAATATATATATATTATATATATATATATAAAATATTGAATAGAATAATACATTTATTTTTATATTAGTAAAATGTAATATTGTTAAAAAATATGTATATTAAACAATAAAACTAATAATATTTTCATTGAGAAATTATTTGAATGTTTAATTGTTTAATTTTATACAATATTATTTAAATAGATATTGTTAATTATATATATATAAAAATATATATATAGAAATATAAAATACTGAATAGAATATTTATTTTTATATATATGAAATTAAATAGTTACAAAAACATATACATATATAACATATATGTTTTACAATAGTAATATTTTCATTATGTAATTTTATGAATATATATATTAGCACAGTATGATTTTATTTCATTTATGAAAATTATCCTATTACATCAACTTGTTAATTTTACAATATGAATAAGGGTGTCAGACCTCAAAATTCAGTATGGATTATTTTTTAAATAAATGTACTATAAATGGTAAAATTAAAGCATAGTCCCAAAAATGTTTGGTCAAATTTTCAAATAAAGCTGCTAGATTAATTAGCCATAACATTTATATATATATATTAATCAATATTACTATAAATTTCAGCATTTTTTATAGGTATTATATTTTACGAGTTCTAGGTTATTACTAGTTTTTACCGTAAATTAACATAGTAAAGATAGGTTTTTGCCATATTTTCACAGTAAAAACAGGTTTTTGCCTAAAATAATGGAACCCTGCTGTTTGAATTTTTATATCGATAAATTAATATTCAATAATTTAATCTTTTAGCCTTATCAAAATCCCACAATTAAATATAATTCTAAATTATTATTTTGACGATACAATATGTACATGAAATGATAAATGAATGATTTAAATAAATATTTCCTATAAATAAATAAATTTATTGTTCTTATCATTAAATGAAAATTACCAATGTGTATAAAAGATATCTAATTTAATTATGAATATATGAATATTATAGGATCAGTACTAACATTTAAAGATAGCAGTGACGGTTTTATGAGCTTTGGAATTGCAATTTTCCTTTTAACTTCGATGTTATTTTTGAGAAAGTTCAAACAATAAACGTATGCTGAATCAGTTGCCTTATTCTATATCCACAATATTTATATTAGATACACACATATATAATAATTATAATTCTGAATAAATGTATAGGTATAATATATGTCATAATGATTATAAGCAATAATTCTTGGAATAATAAAAACACTAATATTCATATATCAAGTTAATGTTATTGATACATAATGATATTGTATTGAATTGAAAATAGTGTATCGAGTACAGACAAACCAATACAATTTCAGCACAAAGGAGATATAAAACTAATTAAAAGATATAATGAAATATCAATATATGTATGTGTATGTATGTATGTAGAATTGAATAGGAGACTATTCGCCTGTACTACCTGTAGATTAAACAGAGGATGGGGCTGCGGGTCTCGACACTCCAGCATCTGAAGAGAGGTATCCCCGCCACCGGTAGCGCCACCACTAGTCGTAACCGTGATATCGGGAGTCTGGAAGTCTCCGTCGCACAGAGAGCTGAGCACGCACGCCGCTAGAGGTAGTTCCGCGCCCACCACTAGGGTGAACTGTACGTCGCCCCTTTCCACTATGACGAGGTTATCGTCGCTGAGAGCCTGAGAGAGACGTTTAGACGACGACGTGTTGTGCATTGATACGCTGTCAAAGAATTCGTCTTCGTCGTCTTCTTCTTCAGTTTCCTCCTCCTCCTCTTCCGCATCCTCATCGTCTGTAGCGGCATCTTCTTCCGGTGTCGGTGTAGTTTGTTCTGTTTCTGCTGAAGTGTCGACTAAAAATCGGAAGTTTTATTAATCGCGATCGCGAATTGAGGTCAAATATTGCAGTCACATCATCGCGTATTGTAACAGTATTTACATCGTATTTTATGAATCATTTTATAAAACATTCTATGAAATAATATATATATATTTTATGAAAAAATTTATATAATATTTTATGAAATAACTTACATAATATTTTATGAAATAATTTACATAAAATTTTATGAAATAATTTACATAAAATTTATAACATAATTTATATAATAGACGGAATAACACGCGCGTATAGACTACGTCATATAGCCTCATCATTCATACGGTATAGAGGACTAACATACTGCGTCGGCTTGATCGTGTGTGGTGGCGATCGCGAGCATGGAACATACGCTCAAGTTAGACAACCTATTAGGAGGCGGCGGTGGTGGTTGAACGTTAACGTATCGCTATAGAATATATCCTCGTGCATTGGGTTAGTAAATTTAGTTTTATTTCTTACAGACGCCATTTCAATATCGCATTCGCGCGCTGATCATAAACATTGAATATATAACTGAGATACCGATATCAAATTGATGTAAGACTTATAGATATAGGTTTATAGGTATATAAAGGGTAATTGCCTCGACAAGCAGCAATGCTTCTACAATTAGCCAGGTACTTGTACCTAAATCTGATAATAATAATAATAATAATATAATTCGTATATTGATGGATAATATGTGAATGAGATACGTACTAACGAAGCAATCGAAATCACACAACTCGTGAAATCTGAAGGGTTTTCAATTGACGTCCAATGATAAATCTATAGAAAATAAATTAATTATTACATAAATTTAATATGACCTACTATGAAACTACAATGTTATCGATTAGAAAAGTTAGTTATTACTACGATCGTTAAATTATCAAATATAAATATGTATTTATTACAAAGTATATAACTTTTATAATTGAAAAATATTATAAAAATATAGTTGTATTTAATTATTTAAGAACATTTTTATGATATATAAGAACAGTTTTCTAAATAATAAAATGATATCTTTATAAATATTTTAAAATAAGAAACAATATATATATATACAGTCAACTCTCGATAAGTCGGACTCGCAAGGGACTGGGAAAAGTGTCCGACTTAGCGAGATGTCCGACTTATCCGAGATTCAGAATTACTTGCAAATAAGACATGAGATGCACAGTGTGAGTTAAAGGTATACCGAAATATGGAATTATGCAACAATCAGCAACATAAAATGTTGTATTCAATTATATTACTTACTAAAATTATAATATTCATTATTTAAAGTAAACATTTCTGACAATTTATAAAAATTCCGACTTATTCAGTATAAAAATCATAAAAATGACTATAATATGTGTCCGACTTACAGAAAATTCCGACTTATCCAATCCAACTTATCCGACTTATCCGATTAATTTAACATGGGATTAGATACAAATCCAACCAAACCAACTAAATGTGTCCGACTTATCGAGAATTCCAACTTATCCGTAGTCCGACTTACCGAGAGTTGACTGTATATATATATATATATATATAATTATTTTCAATATATTATAAATAATAATCTAGTTATTTATTTATTAAATTAAAGTAATATCATTTTTATTTATGAACAAAATTAGATAAATGTTACGTATATGTTAATATTAGATAAATACATTATTTGAATATAGATTATATGTGATATTTATTAAAACTAATTTTATTTATTATATATTATATTTAATAAGGCTTGTTTGCAGTATAGAATATCTATATTAAAAAAATAATAATTATTATTCCGTAGTAGGGTACACTATTTATTTAAATTTAAATTATTTGTTATCAAATATATGTATATATAAACATTTTTATATAAAAATGTTGATGGTATTTATATTTATAATATTGTATATTGCTCAGTTATTGCTCCGAAAATCTGGAATTCACTTCCATATGATATTCGTTGTGTTACATCACTTTCATTGTTTAAACGTAAACACTGTATGTCCATTTTAAATCATTGTAATTCGTTCTATTTTATTATTCGTTTTCTATTTATTTTTATTTTTGTTTTTTATTATCTAACGACGCCTATAATCACCATGTGTTTTTGAAGTCAATAAACTATATATAAATAAATATAAACTATAGAACTGAGATTTAAGATTACTTTTTATTAGAATTTAATTTAATTATTTAAAATAGTTTTATTATATAGATATATTATATTTCCTTTAATGTCCTTCTTGAAATTACTCTAATTTTAAGGTATACAGGTTTTAATGATAGTTAATCATTTTATATGCACAATATAATACATCACTTTTAACTATTATTTTTTAAATATCTATTAAACTTCATCTAAGTTCCTGGATGGGATGAAAAGACTCCATCAAATAAAAATAACAATAACAATATATAATAGTATATAATATAAATCAGTATTATATCCAAAAATGTAGTATTAGTCTAATACTATTAGATAATGCAATATTTATATTATAAAATTATAAGCAGAGTATCTTTATAGATATAATATTTTATTTTATATAAAATAATTAAAAACTGACCATAAATTTTCCTACATCAAAAGATGTAATGAATCTTTGGCCATCTAATGTCCAGCATGCAGAACCATTTCTACTGTAGATATATTATTGTATTATAATATATTTATTATGTTCTATATTAATCGATAATATATTAATTGTATGGTTATTTAATACAGATAATATAATAATTTAAAAAATATAATTTATTATGCAATGAATTATTTAACAAATGTAATTAAATAAGAGATTATAATTTATATTTAATTTTATTTATATCAAAATACTTATTGTAGTATAATAGTAAAATACCTATATAATGTATTTTATATAATATTTATATAGTAGAGAATAAATTAGATAATGAAATGTGAAGTATTTTATTAAATATAATATAATGAGAAATATAATAATAAAATATATTGGTATAGATTTTATTAAACTTTTAATAAATTTAATATGATTTAATATTGCTCTAGATATAATTTAATGAAAAATGATTACATTATATTAATTTAAAAATAAATCATGAAATTAATGTTAAATTATTTGATAATAGTTCATAATTTAAAAATGATATGCTATAAAGGTATTCTTCACATTCCTTTGAAATATGAATAAAATATTATTGTTGAAATAATATAATGATATAAAACCTAGGTTATTTTATATAAATTATTGAAAATAAATATATTATATGTATATATAAGATAATATATATTTAATAAATGCTAACCATAAATATTGTTTAAATATTTGAATATAAACTATTGATTTTATAATCAATACACAACATTATTATAAAATAATTTAAATTTATTATTTATGTAAATTTAAAGTAAATAATTTAAATATAATATATAAACTAATTTTATAATTATGTTTATATGAAATCAAAGAATAAAACTAATATAAATTTTATAGAATATATTTAATGTTGACTAAATTCATATAAATGCTGCATAAACATGTATTAAAGGGGCTTAAATTAACAATAATTAAACTAATATATTATATAATATGTTTACAACTTATTTTACTAGTAATTTTTTTAATATTTTTTATATTTAACTATTTTTTCCAATAACATTTTATTATTTAATATATTAATAGATAATGATATTAATACATTTTATTTTATACATATAATATATTAAAATATTATTTTAATTATAACCTTTATTATATAGAGATATTATGATTTATATGTATTCATTCTAAAAAATATTAATATATATATATATATATTATTCTATATAATAAAGGTTATAATTAAAATAATATTTTAATATATTATATGTATATCATATTTCATTTATTATTTTTATAAATAATAAAATGTTATTGGAAAAAATAGTTAAATATACAAATTATTAAAAAAATTACTAGTAAAATAAGTTGTAAACATCTATCTATCTATAAATATGACTTTAAATAACATATTAAACATTCAATGTATATTAAATATATATTCAAAATATATCTTTATAAATGTATACACTTTTGTATCTAATAATACACATTTTAAAAAAGATATAATATAATATATAGTGATTTATTATATTAATAATTTGATTGAACTGTTGAGTAAAAACTGTTATTAATATGTTGTTATTTTATAAATAGTATTACAATGAATAGTTTAATATTAAAATAAATATTTAAAATTGTACATAATTATTATATTGGCTTATAGTTTTATAACTTATATGTGCTATATGATTATATTTATATATTGTTAAAATAAGTATTATTAATAAAAATAAAGATATATATATATATATATATATATATCAATTATTAATAGTTCACTAGTTATTGAATTTATAATATGTTATTGATATAAGGGATTATAGAGTATTACATTTCCACTTTATATTTACTAGGTGCATATTTAAATATAATATCAATACATTATGTTAGGAAGTAATACTAGCAATACTTATATAGTAGTAATTAAAGATTTACATGTAAATACTCAGGCCAGGGGGTGATTATTATGTCAACAACTGGACAGATGAACAGTCTACCATTATATCTAATCAATTTATCAACTGACAGTGTCCACCTGACATTTATTTTATAGTGGTCAGTATATCAAGTTCTAAGCCAGTTATGCTGAAAACAACATGCCAGTCATTGCAAACACAAGTAGTCATGATTAAATCTAAAAATAAATATAAACATCATGTATTCACTATAAAATCCAGTATACAAATTAATTAATTTATAAATGAACATAAATACATAAATCCACCTGTCCAGTTTATAAACACCTTACTATTCATTTGTCCAGCTGTCTTGCTACAAAAACCACACCATTTAACAGTATTAGTATATTACATTGTAATATACATATATATAACACATATGATAAAGCATATAATATATATTATTCTAAATTAAAAACACAATAAATATATTTATAAATATATTATATATAATTTATAATATATGAATTATAATGCTTGAAATAACATTCATTATCTGGTGTATTATGATTGATTGTATAATAGTTGTTTAGGTAATGGCATAATGTTTATGTAGATTTTAATCTAAAACTAGCCACAATACATTGTGTATAGCCTCTAATTATAAATAGAACCACACAGTTGTATGTTATCTATATGTATATACTTATAATGTTAGTATGAGCATGTGTATATGTGTATATGTGTTTGTGTGTGTGTGTGAGTTTGCAAGCATGTGTTTATAAAAATGAACTAATAGTACCTACATATTTTATCATAGCTTGTATTTCATATTGTATACAACTATGAACGATTTCACATTGAACACACATGTATGTGTGTGTGTGTGTGTCAGAATAAAACCAAGGCTTGAATGTTTGCACATGTATAGCCTGGTTCATTATTAAATCATTAGTACTAGGAATATGATATACATCATTATTACTACATGATATATCTACATTGTGGTTATGTCATACCTAGATACAATGTTATTGAATAACAATGGCCCACAGGTGCATTCAGGTAATATCCTGCTCCGATGACTAATTAAGCTAAAAGGTAGATTTCCATAAAAGGGCATACTGTGCAATACGGGTGAGTCATCAGGTAGAGTGAGTCACCTGTATTGATGTTGATACTTAGGTTCACAGGCATGTGGATACTGTGCAACTACTAATGTATATTAATTATATAAAATGGGGATTGTATAAAATATAATATGTAAATGCATTGTATTATATATAGCTATATTTATATATATATATATATATATATTAATAAACATATATATGTGTATATTATACTTGTATATATTTCTGATATAGTGATTTATTGATTAATTTAAGTGGTTATATACTACCACTATTTTTATAATTTACCATTTTTTTCCTAAACACACAATTAGAATATACACATGAATCACAAATCAAACAATACACACACACACACACACACACACACTCACACACATACACACACACACACACACACACACATAAATAATTATTAGTAACCATTTGGTGTTTGGCAGATTATCGCCGTGGTAACAGGTTCTATTATCGGTGGCAGACAGATGGTCACCATAGAAACTGGTTCCGGATTGACTCACCAGGGCCAATAAGTCCTTCACTGGGTTCCATATGCATCCTAGATTGCACCAGTATAGCATTATTATTGATTTTCATATTATTTATTAAGTACATTAATGAAAGGTAGATTTGACATATTTACCTATGACAACATACAATAAACATTATAATTAATTATACAGTTACAGTAATTATTAACATTATTATTATTATTATTATCATCATATTTAGCCATTTCTAAAATAATTATATTAAAGAATCAATTATTATCTAAAAAACATACATTAATTTCTGATTATTATAAGTACACAAATAAATAAATCATATTAGTTTATGTTACACTGTGATAGCTTAGAGTTAATTCAACACAGTAATATATATATATGTTGTTATTGTTATTTGGTGAAGTCCTTTCATCCCATCCAGGAACTTAGATGAAGTTTTCACTTATAACCATGTATGGCTATAATGTCCCTTCGAAGCCGCTCTCATGTTAAGGCATTTATTATTTTAACGAGAGCCGATCATTTATTTATACACAATTATATACCATCACTTCTAAATAATATTTTAAGACACATTTTATAAAATTAATTAATGGTCCGGACGAGGCTCGAACCCGTGTTCTACTGCTTGTTTGTCTGACGAATAATATATATATATAATATATTGTGTAGGGAAGATACGCATGAAATAGTGGATAACATACGACCTTGGTCAATGACGTGTGCTGCTATTTTCCTCAACTGCTGACAAACAATTCTACCGGAATCATCTTTTCGTATCTTTATAAATATTGAATAAATAATTTCATCAAAGAAATATACTATAGATTTTAATTTCTAGATATACATTTATAAATAAACACGTGGAAAATGATGCATAATGATTGGTTGAAACCTGCCATATAGAAATCACATGACCGTGATTAACCGCCAAGAGGTCAGAGTTCAGAAACCAATGAAGACTCTTCACAGATCTGAAATAGTGATGTCGTATGCTAAACATACATACACGTAGTAGATCTATCAACACACGAGAGATAACTACTATTAAAATGTTCCACTCTAAATAATAAAGTGATTAAAGATAGAGAGTAACTTATGTTCTATGTGTTACTACTTTCGATAATCGACATCGCTCTGTGAAATATTATTATAATATAACAATAGTGAAGTAATGCATGACTCACTTATATATATATACATATATGTGTGTGTGGTTCATCAGGTACACTATATAATGATCACGGGTATCACGGAGTGTATTCTATAATGATTAAGGATGACACCAACTCGAATTGTCCTAGTTTCGCGGTGTCTGCGATATAGGTGTCGCCGGTGGTGGTATCGACGCTCTCATTGGACGTTAGGAAGATGCACTGACGAGGAGAGAAGGAGGAGGTGATGATTGTTTACTAAATGATTGCCACAGTGCAGTAGTGGTGGTAGTAGTAGTAGAGGTAGTTTTATCACATAAACATTACTATATACAATGTGTGTGTGTGCATGTGTGCACTGTGTGTAATGTGTACAATGTATACATTAAAGAACAATATATGTATACATTACATTGATTACATTCAACACTATGCATGCATGCAATACAATGTGTGTGTGTGCACTCTGTATAGCTCTCTGTACACATTAAACAACAATGTATACATTAAACAACAATGTATACATTACATAACAATGTATACATTACATAACAATGTATACATTACATAACACTGTATACAATACACAGTTGTAACACTGGGAGGTGACAGCAGCAGATATGTGATAAACTCATGTGTGGTTCTATGTGTGTCACATTATTGATTATCTCTATGGAGACTGATAATCTGATTTCTAGAGGTGAAGGACATAATGCACTATGACTCATAAGTTATGTCCTAATGATAGTCAGACTAAGCCAACAGCTGATGATACAACAGCCCAATTCTATACTAAAGTATACATACATAGATAATGATACCCCTATCAGGGAATACAATGGATGTAAACAACAATCAATGCCATTGTTATGTAATATTAGAAATGATGTTGTATACAATATAAACTTGCACTGATGGAGATGTTATGTTATGAGTCATCTATGTCAAGATGTGAAATAGCATGTGTCACATCTAGATGTAGATGTAGGTATTGTTATTTTATTTGGTGGAGTCCTATCATCCCATCCAGGAACCTAGATGAAGTTTTCACTTATAACCATGTATGGCTCTAATGTCCCTTCGAAGCCGCTCCCATGGTTTTAACGATAGCCGATCATTTATTTATACACAATTATATAATTTGTATATATATAAAAATATAGATGTAGATATAGATGTAGGTATTGATGTAGGTATAGGTGTAGGTGTAGATGTATGTGTAGGTATAGGTGTAGGTATAGGTGTAGGTATATGTGTAGATTTAGATGACCATATTTCAAGGTAGAAATCTAAATACAATAGTATATTCACAATATTTGGCTTTATCGTGTATTCAATTGGAATGTAATGCAGGAGGCATTAATTCATTTGTATTGTGAAATATAGATATACACAGATTTAGAGAGAGAGTGAGATTGAGAGAGGGAGTAGGAGAGGGAGAGAGTAGGAGAGGAGAGAGAGAAAGAAAGATATAAAGAGAGAGAAAGAAAGATATAAAGAGAGAGAGAATGAGACGGAGGGAGATATAGATAGGGGGGTTGAGAGATCGAGAGTTATAGAGCTACAGAGATGAGTATGATATTAAACTGATGCCAGGTATCGCATATAGAGGGAGCTATTCAATATAAATGCATTAGATCCGGTATTGATAACGCGTGTGAATGTTCCGGAATTATGGTTGTTTACCTTGCCGTCGGTCCAGATTAGTCCATATGTTTTGTGAAGAGCTGTAAATACAATATCAACATTATTTGTGGCTGGTATATAGATATATATATATATATATATATATAATTATATAATTGATTTACAATTTATTTTATTACTATATATTATTTTCCGCGCTTAATAAAAGCCCAAAATCTCCCGATATTTTAAAGAGCTTAGATTTCTAATTATTTGCATGTTCCCGTTTAGTAAACATACATTTACATGATCTGTTCTTGCATAAAGTAAACTTACATACTTTATTTTACATAAGTTTGTATATTTGTAGTATATAGAATAATAATGGATTAGAGTATTATATAAATAAATATTATATATTAGTAGATGGCATAATATTCAATAATATCTATGATGTTGATAAAATAACAGTATCAGAAATATCAGAATATTTAGATCATATGTATTATTTTATATCACATAATGACAGACTACTAATATCTGATATTTTATATGTATCACTATATATATATATATATATATATATATATAGTTAGTTCTTCCATAGATGATATTTATTAAATAAAATAATAATATATAATTTAACAAAATATATTATGTAAAATATGACATTACATATATATATTACACATACATCAATTATATTAATAAGGTATATCTAATGAACTGATTAATAGGCTATAATTGATATTATCACTATAAAGTTTATAGTATAAACTGTTTCGATTCAATCATAAAAATACATATATTAACGGAATACTTTACCGATAATTTTATATCATATCGACAAATTTGATTTTCATTTAATTTAAAATGTCCAGTGGAATATTTTTTAAAAACTTACTAAATAAATGTACTTATAAATTAAAATGTAGATGTTTACATAGTATACACAGAATATAAGCAGACGCGTACATTTTGTAAATCATAAAATATAAACGGATAATTTATATAAACGATGATGTTTATATTTATAATATTCATATAATATAAAAATTATATTAAATTAATAATTGGTAATTATATTATCAGGATTTTTAGATATCTAAAAGTTACTACGCTCGATATAAATTTTGAGCATTTTAGTTGTTGCATATTTTAATGATTTATATTTTTAGAATTTGATAGCATTAACATTCATGTAGTAAATAAATCTTGTATTTCTATATATTTACATATTTATAATATACATATAACGTAGCATTTATATAAATGCAAACACATAAATTAATTAAATAAATATACAAATAAAATTTGTAACTTAGTATTACATTCACATATACTAATATCAGAGGTTATTAATAGTCCAGACGAACAAAGAAACTTATCTAGTTGGTCATCTATTTATAGATCAAGAGGAGAAAATCAAACAATACAAATAAATATAAATGAATATATATATATATATATATATTATATATATTTAAACAAATAAATTATAATATGTATTATATACTATAGAAATATGTATAATATGTAGTACAATACAAATAATAATATAATTAATATATATATATGTGTGTTTTAACATGAAAGAGGAGTAGAATATGGGTTT
This sequence comes from Osedax fenrisi, assembly GCA_964019155.1. Lineage (NCBI taxonomy): Eukaryota > Metazoa > Annelida > Polychaeta > Sabellida > Siboglinidae > Osedax > Osedax fenrisi. The sequence continues at coordinate 3,702,291 of OZ025246.1, read as the reverse complement.
GGATGCTGAAGATGAAGGTAGGCTGGAATGTATACTATAGTAAGGGCCGGCGCAACCTTTGTTTTTATTTTATAGGGAAAATTTGTGTATATTGAAATATTAAAATGTAATTCATTATCTTTAAAATGATGTATAATATATCATATACAATTAAATAATAAGTACCTCAAATATGATGTTTAATCATACACCTATTCAAAATGGTGTGATATAATAATTGGAAAACATATAAGTAACACTTTAGATACAAATATCTCTGGCGTTTTTTTGTTGATTTTTGTGTTGTTAAATGTTTATATATTTTGAACTCTCATATGAATTTTTATAAAATTTTCTGAGTATATATCTAATATATGGTTATTATTATATAGGTATATAAGCTAACGTAAATATATTCTATTAATATAATTATTTGAAAAATAAAAAAAAAAATTGGTAATAGATTTATTTTTAAATAATTTTAATATTATAATTAACTTTTCTTTAATTAATAATTAAAAGGAAATAGAATCTATCTGAAATATTAAAACTATAGAATCTACAAAAAATCTACCAAAATGGTATAATATCTTTCATTTATTATTTTATTATGTACCTATATAACTAGAGATGAATGTTATCTAGATAATTAAAAAAAAATTAGATAAAAATACTAATAAATAGAAAAGATATAGCCTGTTAAAAAATAGCTATTTTTCATAGACTTTTACATGTAAACGACGGCAAGGTTACGCCGGCCCTTAAATGGAATATATTGGAAGGGATGCGGAAGAGGAATGGAATAACAGGTTATGAATAGTGAAGGTGAAGATGATCATGAAGAAGAGAGATCATCAGTGAATGATTGAAAGGATAAATCTGAATGGGCTGAAATATGATACTATAGGCCAGTGATTCCAACCTATGGATCATGGAATGACTAATGACACAAATGTTGGTCATTGAGTTTATTATTTGGATCATGGGCCAATTTCAAAATTTCAAAATTTCAATTTACAAAATATTTATATATTATATATATATATATTATAGTTTATATTATTGATTTATGTATAAAGCTTAATAATAAAAGAATGACATTTTTCCATTTGTTCATGGTATATTTTAAAATTAAGAATTATCAAAAAAATGGACATGATGAAAAAAGGTTTTGAACAACTTCTATAGGCTATATGATGATGATTATATATGCTTTCTGTTGATGTACTGCAAATCATTGTTAGCTATCTATTCTAATGGAATGAATTCTGATTTCATTTTTGAATTGAATTGAAAATAGTTTATCGAGTACAGTCAATGCAATACAATTTACGCTCAAAGGAGGGTACCAGAGATTATCTCATAGGCTCGCAAAGAGGGTAGTCTCCATTATGTAAATTAATTCATTCTATGATATAGTCGTGGGGTTGTTCCAAGGGTGTGAATGTTGTGACAACAGCAGTTTACTGTTGCACACACTCTCAATGTATCAACTGGTTGTACAGACAGTGGTTAACTGTTGAAGTATGCATAGTAACCGGTTACAATGGACAACAAAACACGCATTTATCAATTATGTAGTATTATGAGCGTAAAAATTAGACTTTTTTGTTGAATTTCTTAATATATGCTAGTGATATAAATGATGCTGAACTTTTGATGGCGAACCGAGACTTTCGGTTATTGATGCCGAGCGGAGAATTTCATTTTCGGAAAAAAAACGAGCTCGCGCAGAGACTCTAGCCAAATGAGCCCAAACCGAGTTGAGACTTTAGGTAACTGAGACTGAGACTGCATCATGCTTTAGATTTGAGCATCATTTACGCATCGCTAGTATATACATACACTTTTATGTAATGATTTTAGTACAAAATTTGATATCATTGAAATCGATAATGGAATCAATAAGTAGTTGATGATGGATGATGGGATGCTATAGACTTCAGTGAAGTCACTAAACCCTATAGTTAATATTAGAATAAACGATACATTTAAATTATAATCTGATATAACCCCAACACTAAACTAATTTTCTCAAACTAGATCTGATTATTATTTCACGTGCATGTGAATTCACTAATGAATTATTATGGTCAAATTGGTATAAAACAAATAGTATAATGATTTCATAATTTATTTGACAATGTCAATGTGATAGTGATATAATTTTTGTATAAATATAAATATTATATTAAAAAAACTTGAAATTTTGCGAGACTGAATTAGTGAAGCCTAATATCTAGATATCTCAGGATGTTTCAAACTCTAGCAGAAATGTATGTGAAATTAATGAGTAGAAAATACTCTGGTTAAACTTTATATTATATTTATATGTGTGTGAATGGGGGGTGGGGGGGGTTAAACCACGAACCACAGTATATTTTTCTATATATGAGTTAAATGATGATACCTAAACCTATATTAAGACCTAACTCTAACCCTAAATCTATAGTGTATATATATATATATATATATATATATATATATAAATATATATAGTAATATATAGAGAGAGTTACTTCCTATAATTAATAATACTGTAATGCTCTAGTAACCGTGAATAGTTAAATTTAGTGAAGCCTATTACGACATCACATACATCACGTACCTTCGTGTTACATTCCTATTTATATTATATGTATTATTGTAGCGGATAGTTAGTATACTATACACTACCATAATATATTTAATATTACATTAACCTTTAAGCTAAAGTTAATAGTATAATATATTTTATTCTCAGCTTATTATTTTTAAAATGGTTCATAATTTTGAATAAATTAATATAATAATTAAGTATTGTATAATTTAATAATATTATATAATATAAATTAATTATATTATATAGTAATTATATGTATACAAATATAATACTAGTATAGTAAACAGGTTGAATATAGTGGAAAACATGTTGAAAATAAAGTTTATAGCCAAGTATAAGTACAAATGTAATTAGTTCAATTATAATGGAATATCAATTTAGATACTATCTATGCTGGTTGATATACAATTAATATATTATTATATTGCTACAATAATTGTTAATTACTTAATATTAAATAGATTATATATATATATATATATATATATATATATATATATATATATATATATATATATATATATATATATATATTGTATATTATACATATATAAACTCTTGCATTAGTAATTCAGCATTACATAATATTCATGCGAAATTTATATACACCATACATATGTGGTATTTTGTAGTCTATATTAAACTGTAGGTGTCCATTGCGCACTGCCGAGCTAATAGTAATTGCCTGGTACCTGGTCAAAAGCTTCGCGATTGATGCGCGATTTGAATGCCCACAAAATTGTTTATTCGAATTAGTGATTTATAATAGCTTATGATTGTTTGTACAAACATTAATATTTTTAGTTTTAATTATTTTCGCTTGTTTGGTTTGGTTTGGTTGGGTTTAGTTTTAATATTGCTAGGTTTTTTTAGCTGCATTACATCCCGAGTAAGCCTATAAAAGACACACATATATAAATATATGGTAATGATAGTCTATAAATAGACATACAATAATTATAATGGCCAATCATAAGCTATTGTAAAAGTCACTAATTCGAATAAACAAGTTTGAAGGCATTCAATTCGCGAAGCTTTTGACCATAATCCAATAGCCTCATAATAGAATAACGAATAGCCTCACATGTTTACATTGTGCTATTACGCTGATATTATTATAATATAATAATTATATTGCCATTAAAAGTCTATTATGATGCTATTCATTTGTAATGTTATTATGCTGATATTAACATAATATGTATGTTGCTTTTATTATAATAGCAACATAATATAAGCATAAATGACTAGTTTATATTGTGACAATAATTTTCGTTATATATATCATGTATATAACAACAATTATTGAATATAAACTAGTTATTTATGCTGCTATTATGATAATAATTATCATAATAATATCAACATAATAATTATGTTGCTATTAAATTAATAATTAATAATAATAGTATTATTATAATTATAATAAAAGCAACATAAGTATTATGTTAATTATTAACTTCATTATTAACTTAATAATATTAAGTCTTAATATCAGCATAATTATTATACTAATAGCCTATTAGTCTATTAAATAGGCTATTAAATAGCATTACAGATTAATAGCAGTATAATAAATGTATTACATGCTAACATATAAGTAAATATATAGATATTTTTATATATATTACAGATTTATATAATTATTATTATATATAAGTACTATAATAATATCAAATTTAATTGTTAGTACAAATATAAAATTTTACATTAATTAGCACATTTAATTAATGATTAATTTAATTATTAACTCTATAAAAATTACATTTCTACTACATTTTACTACACTACTTAATTTATACCGCATATTTATTCGCATATCTGGCTTAGTTATATTTAATATCATATCCAATATTTAATCCGGTTTTACATTGCAACGGACTTCGTTATTAAGAATTTCGAAATTTGAAAATTATTTAATTTTCAAATTACTAACCAGAAAATAATATGTTTACTGTATTTTTAGCATGAATCCTTTTACCGAGATGCATACTTCTATACAATGTATACAAAATGTTCTATTAAAAACAATTATTAATAAATATATATTATACTTTACAGATAAATCTTTACGAAAATCATTGTACCTATTTTCCTATTATTTAATTTAATATTTATTTTTGAACAGAATAGGCGTGTCAACAAAAATGAATACGGGTAATTTGGGACGAATCTTGAATTTATCAATAACAATTTCCTATATAACTGGGGTGGTTTACATTAATTGGTGAAAAACTTTATATATTATCTTGATATTATTAATAAATGTTTACATTATATACGTATTTAATATACATTTTTTACAATAAGCTTAGTTTGATAACCTATAGTATAATAATCGGGAAATATGAGTATATAGGTTATATAAATTATCCTATAGATTGTAATAAGCAACATTTGAACCACAATATTTAAGTAACATTAATACCACATATGTGGGTTGAATGTTACTTAAATTTTGCTTTGTGGTTCAAATGTTACTCTAAAACAAGTAATATTTATACCACATTGTTTACAAAAGAGCTTTGTGTAGAATGTTGCTCAAATGTTTCTCAGATATCTGACATATCTAACATATATTACTATTTTTGTTTGCTGGGTAGGTAATACCTACTAGGTATCAATAATGTATATTATATTTAATGGTTGTGTTATGTAATACATATTTAATGTGTATATATGTCATATGTTTAGGTAATATGTAACCAATATTAACTAATAAACAATATACATAATAATATTTTATTAATAATTATAATATATAAAATGTATACAAATTGAATATGTTACATATCTATAGATACTCCTACATTAATATTGTAGTCTTACTAAATTAGGTTAAAAACTAACTTAAACCTACTTCGTTCTAAATTACTGGTGCCTAAATTAAACTAAAATGATATATTTAAATATGAATATATAAAATCCAGGTAAAACCATAGACATCTAAGGAGTGAAGTATAGATCTATAGATTGAGCTCAAGCTCGAGCTAGAGAGAAATTTATCTCTAGCTCTGTGGAGTCACTCCACTGGAGTGAAGCATACATGCTTCACTATATGGGTGTGGGCTACCCATATGGGATTTGGGCAACCCCGAAGCTTCCTTCACTTATATATTCCCTTTGATTATCTTTCTATACACATACATATTTGAATGTATAATATTTAATTGCATTATTATTTACTCTGGCCAAACACCTCGAAAGTCAATTTGACTATTTTGTTTAGCCATGTATTGTTAAAAATCAAATTTTTTTGCAATAATAAATTATCCTTATCCTTATCCTTATATATATATATAACGTCTTTGTGTAAAACCTTATAAATTATAAGGGGACAATTGTGTATTAAGACAATTATTCTAAGTTCCAGGGTGAATAGTATACTCTGGATCTATTGAAGAATTTAAATAATATATTTAACGTCTTTATTCAAAAACATATAGGGTAACCTACATGTGGCCCACATGATGTGGGTAGGTATGCCTAACTATTAATAATAATTTAATAATCTACGGTAGATTATATTATAGTGAGTGTGTTAAATGCAAAAACATAATATATTATTAAATGTAGTATTTTTTAATGAAATATTTACATCTATTGACATTTAGGCAGTATATAAATTTAAATATTATATTACTAATATAATATCAGTAATATTAGTAATATTATAAGTCAAATAAATAACTACAATTATATTTATAAACAATAAATATTTTATATGACTCATCTTTTATATTTTAAATATTGTATATGATTCATCATTAATAAGGAAATTCTATTATTTATATAAATTGAAACTTTAAATAATATAATAATTGTGATATAAAATTATATATTAATAATTATAATTTGATTGACTATATATTAGTGATGTAAATGATGTTAAAATCTAAAGCATGGTGCAGTCTCATTCTCAGTTACCTAAAGTCTCAACTCGGCTCGGGCTCGTTTTGTTAGAGTATCGGCTCGGCTCGGGCTCTCTTGGCTAGAGTCTCGGCTAGGCTCGGGCTCGTTTTTTCTTCCGAAAATAAAAGTCTCGGCTCGGCATCAAAAAGCTCGGTATTATTTACACCACTAGATGAAATTTACATTATTATTCACTGAATCGTGAAGTTGGCGCATATTATTTTTTTTAAATTGATGTAAATGTGAAATATATACAAATTAGTATTAAAATGTAATTTCTAAAAAGCGTCATTTCGACTCGGTAAAGTTTTGTAAAAGTCTCAACTCGACTCGGGCTCGTTTGGCTATAGTCTCGGTTCGGCTCGGGCTCGTTTGGCTAGAGTCTCGGCTCGGCCTGGGCTCGTTTTTTTTTCTCCGAAAATGAAAGTCTCGGCTCGGCATCAAAAACCAATAGTCTCGGCTCGGCATCAAAAGCTCGGTATCATTTACATCCCTACTGTTATGATAGTTTATTGTTCTAACTATAACGGAATAGATCTGGATGCAAAGAATGGCTAAGTTACAAGTTTATGCTACGAAGATTTGATATATTAATAAAACACGTCTAACTAGATATATATTTATTTACAAGAGGAAGTTAATATGAAATATGTCAAGGGTCGCAGGTCATATTCAATGACTATAAATAACAATACAACATCCCCCTTTGTTAGTCAAAGTCAGGTCTGTTGACATGGGGGTACATGCTAGGTTGTCATAGCGACACCGATGTAAGTATAATAATAATCAACCTCAGGACTGTGTTTTGTCGTGAGGGATACGTAGTTTGGGTGATGTGCTATTGCGCATGTCATAGGTCAAGGCGACTCGGTGGTCGGCGTTGGAGTGATGGTCGCTCGTATGCGACATCGGGTTGTGCGATGACCGGTGGGTCTTCGCTGGTAGTGTCGTCTCTACGCAAGTCTGTCAGGGTTCGTCGGAATCTTGAGCCGGTGAGATCTGAGTCTACCATGTACGAGTTCGGGGACGGGTGTTCCGCATGGATAGTGCCGGGACTCCATGTGCTGTTGATGGGGTTTCTGATGAACACGCGTTGTCCACTGTTCAGTGTCGGTTTGTTTGTTCGTGCCTTGATGTTATAGCGGTCGGATGCTTTCTTTTGTCGGTCGTTGAGCAGCTTGTCTTGTTTTGTAGATGCTGGTACTTTGGTCTTTGGTAGCGTCTTTTTGATGATCCTTCCGTATAGGAGTTCGGCTGGAGAGGGATGGTTCCTTTCTAGAGGGGTGGCTCTCCAGAATAGTAGGGCCTTTTCTGGATCGTCGGTCTTTGTCAGGATTCTCTTTATGGTTTGTATCTGTCGTTCAATGAATCCATTGCTTTGTGGATAGTGTGGTGAGCTGGTATTGTGCTGGAATCCCCAGCTCGCAGCGAATTGTGCGAAGGATGTTGCCGAGAATTGTGGTCCATTGTCGGAATGGAAGTGTCTCGGTATTCCGTGTTCTGAAAATATCTCCTTTAGTGTCTGGATGATACTGCTGCTGTGGGTGCTTCTTAGTTTCCTTAGGATTGGGAATTTGGTATAGATGTCGGCGACTAGCAGGTAATTTTCTTTGTTGAGCTCGAACAGATCGGCTGCAATCGCCTCCCATGGTTCTCTTGGTAATCTTCTGTTGACGAATTCTACGGGGGTCTGCCTTCTTTGGTGGGTCTGGCATTCGCTACATTCTCCTGTTAGGTCTTGTATGTCTTTGTTCATTCTTGGCCAATATATACAGGTATTTGCGAGTAGGTTGGTCTTTACGATTCCTAGGTGTGGAATATGTAGATATTTTAATATCTCGGGTCGTAGATGTGTAGGGATCAGTATTTGATTTCCTTTGATGATCATGCCGTTCTCTATGGTAAGCTCGTCGCGGAAAGGCAAATATTCTCGTATTGTCTGGGGGATATCTCTCCTTTCTTTGGGCCATCCTTTGATGATCATGCTGCTTAGTTCTTGAAGTTCTTTTTCTTTCTTTGTTTCGTTCTTGATTTGCATTATTCTGGGTTCACTGAAGCGGGTATAAGATATCTGCTTGTCGAACAGTATCTCGTTATTCTCTGGCAGTGGATGTCGCGAGAGTGTATCTGGTAGTGGTAGGCATTTTCCGGGTATGTATTCTATGTCGATATCGTACGATTGTAGTCTGAGGAGCATTCTTTGGAGACTAGTGGGGGCGCTCGCGATATTCTTGAGGATTATCATCGAGAGCGGCTTATGGTCTGACTGGATGGTGCACCGTTTTCCGTATATGTAAGTATGGAAACGGGTACATCCGAATACAACGGCGAGCATCTCGCGTTCTATGTTTGCGTATCTCTGTTCGCATTCGGTGAGTGATTTTGAGGCGTAGGCTATGGGCTTCCCAGATTGGGTCAGTACTGCTCCCAAGCCTCTTCCTGATGCATCTACTTGGATGACGATTTCTTTTGCGGGATCGAAGTATGTGAGTTCGCTGTCTCTGCAGATCAAGGTCTTGATGTCGTCGAATTTCTTTTCATGGGAAGATGTCCAGGTGAAGTCGGTTTCTTTCTTGAGCAGGTCTCGTAGCGGCGCAGCGTGTGTGGATAAGTTTGGTACGAATGGGCTCATGTATGTGGCTATGCCCAGGAATTCTTGTAGTTGGGTCTTGTTCGTTGGTAATTTCATGTCTCTTATCGCGTCTAGTCTTGCCGGGTCTGGTTTCGCTCCAGTTTCGTTGAATATGAGACCAAAAAAGTGTATAGAGGTCTGTTTGATCGTGCACTTTTCTTTGTTGAATATGATTCCTCCTTCTCGGGCGCGGGACACGCGCGCGCGCCGCATGTCATTAAGTGGTGGAGGTTTGCGTCGTGTTCTTCTTCGTTCTTTCCGAAGACAGCTATGTCGTCGGCTATACCGAGGGTTCCAGGGCAGTTTTCAATTATCATGTCCATCTTGAGTTGAAAGACGTCTTGGCTAAGGTTTAAGCCGAAGGGTAGCCTCATGAATCGGTACCTTCCGTGTGGGCTGTTGAACGTAGTCTTCAGGATGGATTCGTGGTCTAGGTGTATTGCCCAATAACCTTGGCGGGCGTCTAGTTTGCTAAATATTTTTGCACACTTGAGTTTGTAGGATACGTCTTCCAAGTTCTTTGTCGGGTAGTGGGGTCTCATTATTACCTTGTTCAGGTCGCGTGGGTCGAGGCATATCCTTAACTTGCCTGATTGCTTCCGTGCGTATACCAGGCTTGAGACCCATTCTGTTGGTTCTGTGACTTTCTTGATCACACCGGTTTCTTCCATCTGGTCTAGTTCATCTTTAATTTCTTGTACCATCGATATCGGGGGTCTTCGCGGGGAGTGTATTACTGGGGGTACCGTGGGGTCGGTCACTATGTGTTAAGTGCCTTCGAAGTTGCCGATCCCTTCGAATCGGTCTGGGTACATGTTCTCGAGGTCGTCTGAAGTCTTGATCTTGTTCGTCTTGACGTTATTTATCGTAATAACCTTCATCTTGGTTATTGATGGTAGGCCCAGTATTATCGGACCTGGTGTCTCAGCTACATAGAAGGTAGCTCGTGTTGTCACTTTCTTTAGCGTGATGTCGATATCGATTGTTCCGTAGTGGACCATCTTGTCTCCGTTGTAGACGGTCAGCGTGGTTCGGCTTGGGTTTAGGTGACCAAGCGTTGGTCGTGCGTTGTTGCAGTGCTCGGGATACATTCGAAGATACGTACGTAGTGGAAGGATGTTTCCTTCCGCGCCTGTGTCTACCTTCGCCTTCATGGTCGCGGGTAGCCCTCTCAGCGTGAAGCGTAGGACGGTGTTCAGTACTCTTGTCGGGTCTGCTGCGATCTCGTCGAGTTTCAGGTCGTTGAATTTCAGCTCGTCGAACGTGCGGTCGTATGAGCGGTCGTGTGTGCGGTCGGGTCCGCGATCGTATGTGCGGTCGTGTCCGCGATCGTGTTTTCGGGCGTGACCTGTGTTATTATGGTACTGGAAAGAAAGTGGTTTAGATTTTTGGCGACACACCGCATCCCAGTGACCAATTTTGTGACAAAATCGACACTCGGACTGTGCGGCGGGGCACTGGGTACCCGTGTGTTTCAGGCCGCAATATTTACAAGTAACATAATAATTAGTAATCTTAACATTATGTGATTTATCGAGGCGATTATTAGTCTTCCGATATGCGGTCTTAGGTTTATTATCACTAAGTCTATTACTAACATGATCGATATGGGTGTTGGAGCCGGCTTTGAACTCCTTGAGCTCGCTCTGTAGTGCTTCGTAGGTACGGGCGATTTTCATGGCCTGGTCGAGTGTTAGGGTGTTGTCCTTGCAGAGTATATCTTCCCTGACTTTGTCGTGAGCGCCTCCTCTGATTATTTGCTCTATCAGGCGCGTTTCTATCTCGGTTTCATCACGGAATTTGCATTTCTTCGCTTGGAGCATGCATTTAGTCATGTATTCGTCTACTAGTTCGTCTTTGGCTTGTTTCATCTTTTCTAGTAGTAGTCTGGCCAGTCTGTAGTTAGACCTTGGCTCTAGGACCTCGCTCAGGTGGGCCCAAAATTCGATTAGAGTTTTGGTTTCATTGTTCCACGTGTTATATATTCTCAGCCCTTCTTCACCGATCCATATGAGGACGTATGTCATCCTCTCTTCGCTTTTCAATTTTGATAACGGGCCCTTGAATATTAATGTAACATATTGTTTAAATGCCATTAATTCGTGGGGTAGGTCTCCTGACCATACCATGCTCGGGGTCCTTATTCCGTCCATAATTATTATTTTTTTTAAATTTGTTAAAAAAAAAAATTTTCCGTACACGTGCTTTTTTTTTAAAAAAGGCTTTAAATGTCTGATTCTGGCGTTCGTTTTTTTACCGCTGTCACCATGTTATGATAGTTTATTGTTCTAACTATAACGGAATAGATCTGGATGCAAAGAATGGCTAAGTTACAAGTTTATGCTACGAAGATTTGATATATTAATAAAACACGTGTTTTACGTACGTCTAACTAGATATATATTTATTTACAAGAGGAAGTTAATATGAAATATGTCAAGGGTCGCAGGTCATATTCAATGACTATAAATAACAATACAAAACTACTATATATCCAAACGAATTTAAATTGATTTATTTTTATTACACGACTAAGTGATAATAGTTTAAAGTAATTTATTTTAAATAAATAGTGCATATATATAATCTATATATATATTTCTCTAAACATATAACAATGCGGCATCGTCGCGAAGCGACGATTCTACGAAATTAAAAAATAAATGCAAGATCGGAAGATACCAGTTATACTCATCTTTTATTCCTCTTTAATATGCACTATCAAAATATTATATTGTACCGTGTTATCATATATTAAAGTGCATTTATAAATTAAAATTTTAAATTAATTCGCCTCTAATAATCAATAGGTGGAGCTTTTTAATAACATTAGTTTCATCCAATGAGATTCATGGTTACCAGTAATCTCGTACGAGGTAATTTCGTACGATTTATTAAATTTATTTTAATTTATTTTATAATTATACAATTCTTATACGAATATATATAACTTATTTTATTGAGAGAAGAGGTGTTCCTAAAGGGCTAACTCCGATAGGGCTAATTCAGATAAAGCTAACTCCGATATGGCTAATTCAGATAGGGATAATTCATATAGGACTAACTCCAATAGGGCTAATTCATATAGTGATAATTCAGATAGGTCTAACTCCGATAGGGCTAACTCCGATAGGGCTAATTCAGATAAGGATAACTCAGATATGGGATAATTCAGATAAAGCTAACTCCGATAGGACTAATTCAGATATGGATAACTCAGATAGGGCTAATTCAGATAGGGCTAACTCAGATAGGGATAATTCAGATATATCTAACTCCGATAGGGCTAATTCATATAGGGCTAACTCCGATAGGGCTAATTCAGATAGGGTTAACTCAGATAGGGCTAATTCAGATAGAGCTAACTCCGATAGAGCTAACTCCGATAGGGCTAATTCAGATAGGGCTAATTCAGATAGGGCTAACTCAGATAGGGATAATTCAGATAGGACTAACTCCGTAGGGCTAACTCCGATAGGGCTAATTCAGATAGGGCTAACTTAGATAGGGCTAATTCAGATAGAGCTAACTAATATAGAGCTAATTCAGATAGAGCTAACTACGATAGGGCTAATTCAGATAGGGCTAACTCCGATAGGGATAATACAGATAGGGCTAATACAGATAGGGCTAATCCAGATAGGGCTAATTCAGATAGGGCTAACTCCAATAAGCTAATTCAGATAGGGATAACTCAGATAGGGCTAATTCAGATAGAGCTAACTACGATAGAGGTAATTCAGATAGGGCTAACTCAGATAGGGCTAATTCAGATAGGGCTAACTCCGATAGGGATAACTCCGATAGGGCTAATTCAGATAGGGATAACTCAGATAGGGCTAATTCAGATAGGGATAATTCAGATAGGGCTAACTCCCATTTATTATGTATATTATATTAATTTCTCAATATTTGTTTTTTATAACATAATTAATTTAAATCAAATAAATAATATATTTATTATTTCTAAAATACTCCTACACTGTAAAAAATTAGGGTACAAGAGTAGTAAAAATTAGGGTGTAAACCATGTCTGTATAGCCGTACCCTAATTAGGGTCCATCATGCTATAAATGAATACTTGTACCCTAAAAAGATTGATGTGTACCCTAGCAAATTTAAGTCTTCTGTACCCTAAATGTACCCTAATTTATTAACGATGTTGTACCCTAAATTATTATTGATGTCGTACCCTAATTTATTAACTATGCTGTACCCTAATTTATTATTGATGCCGTACCCTAATTTATTAATGATGTTGTACCCTACATTATTATTGATGCCGTACCCTAATTTATTAATGATGTTGTACCCTAAATTATTATTGATGCCGTACCCTAAATTATTATTGATGCCATACCCTAAATTATTATTGATGCCGTACCCTAAATTATTATTGATGCCATACCCTAAATTATTATTGATGCCGTACCCTAAATTATTATTGATGCCGTACCCTAATTTATTATTGATGCCGTACCCTAATTTATTAACGATTTTGTACCCTACATTATTATTGATGACGTACCCTAATTTATTATTGATGCCGTACCCTAACTTATTATTGATGCCGTGCCCTAAATTATTAATAGGCTAGAATGATAACAAACACATCATGGAAAGACAATATTACCAACATACAAAGTACATGGAATGCCAAAGATCAAGTGGGTAATTAAACAAAGAAAATTGCAACTAGCAGGACACTGCATAAGGTACACAACTTAATTTTATGGAAGACAAAGAACGGCATGCTATACAACATACGAAACAGGGAGACAACCCACAACATCTATATACATCATAAAGAAACATTGGGTCTGTTAAGAAGACAAATTACAAACACTGATGACGGACTGAGAAAAATGGAAAATAATAACATGATATGGTCGCGTGAGAACTCTGTAATTAGGTATTAATAAATAAATAATTAATCTTAAATTATATTTATTGTAGAAATCATTTCCCCCAGGTCCTCCACATTCGTCTTTTCAGATACCTATAGAAAAACAATAATTAATAAATATTGAAGTGAATGTGTATTATACAATAACTAAAAATTAAACTGTCTATATTAACATCATCAAGTCACTTTGTCCTCCTATTGACCCTTTGTTGCATTTCCTTTAGCACATCTCCTCATCTAGGACCTGATAGGATTTTAAATGTTCTTTGCATATAGCTGATGTAAATATAATAATAATTAATAAATATTTAATTGAAGTTTTATTTATACACTCTTTTTTTTTTAAATGTCTATTAGTAATACATATATAGATATTGTGTAGGGATAGGTCAGGATGGTATTTGTAAATGATAAGTCTTTTTTAATTTTTGGAAAAGTTTATTTCATGTTTTAATGATGTTATAATATTGCTTTATTGTTTATGAGTATATATTGTATATATAATAATTGTAATATACATATTTATATATATATATGCATCCATATGAATAACTATATTTAATACATATCTAATTAAAATTTCTTTGACAAATTAAAGTATGTTCTCATAGGAACAACCTTTTTTACAAAATATAATACTAATCACAGTGAAATATATATATATATATATATATATATATATATTATATTGAATATTATATCAACTATTAATGACTAATAGTGTTTATTGTTAACTCATGTTTTATAAAAACAGGTCAACCATAATAATTATTATATTTGTAATATTAATTTGTATAATAAATATACATTAAATAATAATACCTATCAATTATATAAAAACTCACCATTGGTGCATATTCCTCCTCAGATTGCAGTGAGTTCTCTATCTCTAGTAAATACCCAGTTGACGCAACTGCAACAGACACTAGATATAATAGCCTCGTCTGTATTATTCTTTACCTTGTTCTGAGAATATATTGAATATAAATTAAATGATATATATTATATTAATAGATACCTATATATTAAATAATTCAAACACATTATTTTTCCTGTTGAATTATTCTCTTTTATATAATTATTGTAACTAGTTATTAAAAATAAATTTATATAGGATACTCACATTTTAATTATTCATTTATTTATATATATATATATATATATATATAGTATACTAGAGTATATAATAATAGTATAAATATGTATCTTATAAGATCTTATATTATATATAAGAAACTTTATACAGTTAATATCATATATGATAATACTATATAAAATATAGAATTGTAATTAGAAAAATCCACTATATTATATTAATTACTGCAGTTATATATATAATAGAGTATATTATACTTTTGAATTATCATACGAAAAATCATAAAATAACTATAATATTAAATCTATAGTTATTAAGTAATTATTAAGTAACCTTATCTTTATTTTCATTGTAAATTAATTTTTCACTAATTCGCAAACTTCCATCATTAAATATAAGATTCCCGCATCTATTTTAGGAAATATTAAATTATATATTTAATTATACATTTTATATCTATATTTGATTAAGGATAGAATGATATTGATAATATGTGTACAACAGTTAACATTATTTATATATATACCTATTATTAATATTATTTAAATTTAATTATATTGTAAGCTAAAAATAAAATAAATAATTCACCATATATGGATATATAGTATACTTTCCATGGACTAATAAAATATAATTGCATATTTATTTTATATAGATATTTAACTAATGTTATTAATTAGATAACTAAATTACCTGTTTGATCAGTTTGCCTAGTAGCGCTACATCAATATATTCGTTTATATATTTTTGTATATACGTTATATGCTTTATCATACCCATCAACTCACTATTCCTCTCCGGCAGTTTTTATAATATTTTAAATGAAATTTGAAATTCTGCAAATAATTCATCAGTTTCCTGCATATTAATATATAGCATATAGTTATCATGACTTTATAATATATATATATGTAATAAAGTGAATGTTCTAATACAGTTTATTAATCAAAGTAAAGACCTGTTGAACATAATAATACTATAAAATAATAATAATTATTATAATAATAATAGTACCTACCCGATGAGATGCAGACCGAAGAATGAGGCAATCTCACCGAGTGGAATTTATTCTATAGAAAAATAACGAAATATACTTTACAGACGATACAAATATAAAATATCAGAAAAATAAACATTTACATGGCTATGGCTATGTAATTAACACAGAGCGATACACCGAAATATAGTTTAAATTAAAGTTGTTATGTAGATATATCGATTTCTGTTACGTAATGCTAAATGCATTTAAATGTATATTACATTAATCGATATATCTACAACTTTGACTTTATAACATATATATATAATTATATAATTATATTCTAACAATTTAATTATATATTATAAATATAACATATATATATAATTATATAATTATATTCTAACAATTTAATTATATATTATAAATAATATATAAATATATTATAAAATTATATATTATATAAACTTTTATATTATTATATATATGATATAATTTGTATATATATATATATATATATATATAATATAAGTATAAATACCTTATGTATATTGTAATGTGTTAAAAAATAGATGCTTATCATGTTGAGTGTAGATGGACATAGAATATGTTAATAAATAAAATGGAATTATGTATATATATATATATATATATATATATATATATATATATATATATACATATACTCGAATAATTATAAGTATTTGTATATAAAATATAGGAAATATGTATATGTGTACATATTTCCCTATGGGGAATCTATATAGTTTCTCAAAACTATAGTTTAATTGCAATTAGAAGCAATAAATGCTATGTCTATAATAATAAAACACAACAATAAGTAGACTGTTATATTAAGGATATTATGAAGGATACTATTATGAATTATATTTCTTATACATTTTATTTTCAATAAAATATAAACTTAATTTTAAAATGTTATGGTATAACTTATTTTATTTCCATATTGTATACCATATAATTCATAAAGTTATACCATTATATTTAATAGCTAATGGTAGGTAATACCTATAACTACAGATTACGAATGTTATACCATATAATTCGTAATCTTATACCATTTAAATTAAGCTATATGGTATAACAAAAAAAACAAATGTTATACCATACAATTTTTGATCTTATACCATTTAACGTAATTGTATGGTATAACTCGTATTTCCATATGTTATACCATATAATTCATAATGTTATACCCTTATTTGTAACAGTGTATAGGGTATCAACTATAGTTGAGACTTAAGACAACCACCACCCCGCGCGTTTATCATATTAGGGTACATTTGAGTAATGTTATATTTTTGAACATGGTGTACCCTAACAAATAGATATTATGTACCCTAAAAATGTATAGTGCTGTATCCTAACAATGTTGTATATATTGTACCCTAATTAGGGTACATCACTATCATTTTTCATTTTTTGATAGAGTGTACCCTAATTAATAGCATTGATGTACCCTAAAAAAGCGTTGCATCGTACCCTAATGCATTTGTTCATGGTGTACCCTAATTAGGGTACATCACTCATAATATTCGATTTTGCGATTACCGTACCCTATAAAAATGAGTTGTTGTACCCTAATTTTTTATAGTGTAGATCATGCAATTTTTTAATAATAACTCATAATTATCAACTATCAGCACATACACCGGGCCAAAACAGCTAGTATATATATATATATATATATAGGTGAACCTACAGCGAAACCTCTCTATAAGAATCCTATTTATAAGAAAAACCTCTGTATGTGAATTTTGTTAACACATTTAGTTTGAATTCAACCTTTTACACATTAAAAAACCTTTTGTACGAACATTTTATAAAATAAATATACCTATATATATGAACATTATTTATATTATCTTTTTCGGAAATTTAACTTCTCTATAAGTAAACTATTATTAATTATATAACTATCAATTAGATACTATTATTAATGTAACAATAACTAATTGCAATAGTGACTATATTTTGTATTTCTCACAGCAGTGTGATAATGCATAGTAACGGGAGAAATAATTAATAAAATTAATAGTATTTAATAATAATAAAATCTATGCTATAAACTGAAGGCTCATGTGTGATGGAGAAGTGCAATTAACATGTCTACACTACAATAGATAGTCATGTAGTACACTGATTGTAGTCAGTACAACTAATGGCAGAAATGAATGCATTTACATACTACATTACAATATTATAACTCTGATATCTAAACATTGTACAGATAACATTATTTTAACACAAACGATTATTAAAAACTATTTTAAATAAATCATATTTCTAAACTTTTCTTTTGATTACTACTTTTAAATACATAAATATAATAATAATAATAATAATAATAATAATAATATTTATTTATTGAAATCTCTTATATATATTGAATACAATACAAATAGCGGATACAAATGGACCCCTCAAGAAGTCATAGACTTGTACAATGTACATGTTATAAATAATTGTGAGAGGCCCCGGACATTGTCGGCGGCGTACAATACAATACAAATAGTAACATTTTTGTTCTTGTGTTTTGATTTATTGTTTACTAAGTTCTTTATAAACACAAGAGAAATTCAAGAACTGCCTGGAGTCGAACCCCGAGTAATATATATATATATATATATATATATATATATATATATATACATACATACATTTTTACATTTTTCGGTTTTCGGACTGCAAACTGTGCTTATAAAGCAATCGGCCGTCCATATATATATTAAGTTAATGTTTCATATTAAATAGGTAGGTTTTCAGTAGTTTCTTGAAGTTGGGAGTTGATGGTGTAGTACGGATGGATGTGGGGAGAGTGTTCCACGAGTATGGGACGGATATTGCCCATGCTCGAGTGTTGGTTGAATGTAATTTGTGTTTAGGAGGAAGTTGAAGTAGAAACGTATTGGTGGAGCGTGTAGTGGTACTAGTTGGTAATTTAAGTTTGAGTAGGGATGCTAGGTAGTCAGGAGAGTCATGGTGGATTGCTTTATGAGCCAGTAGTAGAGTTTTATATAGGATTCTATGGCGTACAGGTAGCCAGTGGAGTTTAACTAAGAATGGAGATATATGAGTGTGGGAGTATTTTGGTATGTTGAATATACACCTAGCTATAGAATTTTGAAGAAGTTGTAGTTTAGTAATATACGATGAGGGGGTATTATAAAGGATAAAATTGCAGTAGTCGAATAGAGGTAGGATGTAAGCAGAAGCTATAATAGTAGCAGTGGATATTGATATTGAATGACGAATAAGGCGTAGTGAATGTAGTTGATAGTTTAATAGTTTTGTTATGTGGGACAGTTGTCTGTAAAAATTAAAAGTATTGTCAAATATAACACCAAGATTTTTGACATGGGTTGAGTACATGATGAGCTGTCCATTAATGTTAATTGGAGGGGGAGTTGGTAACGTTTTACTTCGGAGTGGAAGGTGAAGGAATATAGCCTCGGTTTTAATTGGGTTAAAGACGAGGGAGTTTATTGTGAGCCAGTTATGAATGGTGGTAATAGTAGAGGAGAGGATGTCGGGTGCAAAATTAACGTTTTCTGTACATTTTACATAAAGTTGTACGTCGTCTGCATATGTATGGAAGCTAACTGGAGAATTCGAGATAAGGTGGAGAAGGGGAATTATGTAAATGTTAAAGAGTATTGGTCCAAGGACTGACCCTTGGGGAACACCGTGTGTTACAAGACGGGAAGATGAACGGGTTGAGTGAACTAAAACTGAGGAAGTTCGGTTGGTTATGAATGAGGATAGCCATTTGTGTGAGGTACCAGTGATACCTATAGATGTAAGACGGTGTATGAGAATCGTGTGGTCAATAGTGTCAAACGCAGAGGAGAGATCAAGTAGTGCGAGTATTGTGCCATTTTTGTTATCAAGGTTAGTGAGAATATCACTGGATATCTTCGCTAGTACGGTTTCTGTTTATTTGGAAGGAAGATATGCACTTTGGAAGATATGAGGGATTTTGTGTGATATTAAATAAGACGTTAGTTGTTTCGCGACGATTCGTTCCAAAGTTTTGGAAAATATCGACAGGTTTGAGATTGGACGATAATTGTTGAGGCTCTGAGGGTCAAGGTTTGGTTTCTTAAGGAGGGGTGTAATGAGTGCATGTTTATAGGATGTTGGAAACGTACCGGATTCGAGGGATTCACAGAATATATTATTGAGAGGGATAGTGAGGGATTCAGTGATTTCGTGTAAAAGGGAAAGAGGAATAGGGTCAAGAGGAGATGAACTTTTAGTTGCTTTAAGAAGTGTGCCTATGTCTGACATGGAAGGGACTGAAAATACATTAAGTGAGTGAGTTGGCATGGTGGGGGTTATTAAAGTGGTATATCGTGGGAGATTGCTGAGAGTACGTGTAAGCTTATGATGGAAATAGTCATCAAAAGTTGATGATAAGGTGTCTGGTGGAAAGTCGGGTAAAGTTTTCTTTTTATTACGTCCAAGGAGTTTCGAACAAATGGTGAACGTTTTCTTTTGATCTGATGAGCATGATTCCAGAGAGGCAGTAATATGAAGCGATTTTGCAATTAAGAGATCACGTCTATGTTTGGACTTGAACAGTTGATAAAGCGCAAGAATAGATTCAGATTTTGATTTAATCAATTTCTTTTCAAGTGTACGCAATTTACGCTTTTGTTTTAGGAGTGCGAGGGTATACCAGGAAGTGTCAAGTCTAAGGAAGGATTTTTTAATAATTATTGGAGCGTGGGAATCGAGGGTACTTGAAAGAGTGGTAAATAATTCATCAGGTGAGTTATGTGGGAGGGTTAGGAAGTCTCTGATGAAATCGTGAGTGTTGATGATTTTTGTTTTGCGGAAAGAACGAGTGATAGTGGGGTGGGGAGGTTTAAGGGATTGGAGGGTAAAAAATATAATGTGATGATCAGAAATACAAGGGCCAACAGAGTGAGAACAAATCAAGTTGGATGACTTATGGGAAATGAGGAGATCGAGTGTATTCCCATATTTGTGTGTGGGGTAAGTATTATGAAGTTTAAGATTGGAGGATGACAGTATATTGAGTAGAGATTTAGAATGATTAGTTGATAGGTTAGTAGCAATATTAAAATCACCTATAATGATATTAGATTCAGACATTAGATGGGTGAATGAATAACATTTAGAGAGGAATAAAGGAATTGAGGAAGAGGGGGGTCGGTAAAAAAGTGATATATTAAAAGTCTTGGAGTATGGGGGACTAATGGAACAGGTAAACGCCTCAGAGTGATCATTATTATGGTCACGTAGAGGGGATACATGAAGGGAGGATTTAAAGATAATGCCAATACCTCCTCCATAATTATTGGTATTACGTCTAGGTAAATGAGAAAAAGAGTAAGGACCAGTATTCAGAGATGATATAAGGGGTATGTCATCAGGCATAATCCATGTTTCAGTGATGAATATAAGATCAAGGTCATGTTCTGCAGCAAGTTCTAAGATAAGTGGAATCTTGTTACGGATGGAGCAGGTGTTTAATAATGCAGATTTAATTTTTAATATATATATAACCTATAGGTTATATAATATATTTTCAATTATAAATTAATTCTTAAAATCATTGGAAAAGTAAAAACCTCTTTATGAAAAAACCTCTCTATAAGAAATAAATTATTGAGAAAAAAAAACGAGTTTCTTATGGAGAGCTTTCACCATATGTATATGCCTATACTTATGTTGACAAATAAATAATAATCAATCTTGAAGTGTCTTTATACGTTTATACTTTATACTGTATATATATATATATATATATATATATCAATAAATTATCAAACAAATAATGTTATGTATTATAATAATAGTTCATGCGCATTATTAAAGTATGTATTGCATAATATGTATTATTTATAATTGTATGTATAATATTTGTATACATTAATATATGTATAACGGCTTAGTTATTATTAGAAAATCGCGTGAATTTTAAATATGTATATTAATACTGGTAGGTTATTAAATGTATATTAATACCTATTTCCACACTACTATTACAGATATCCGATCATCTATTATCTTTGACCGTTAATAATAGAAAGGGGAGAGACTAGAGAAGTTTTCGATTATTGATAATGTATTACATTATAACTAGATATATTCGTATATATCGAATTTGTATTATATATTAGGTTTGTATTGTATTATATATTACTTTTAATATTTCACTCGTTGTGTTTTATTAAATATGTAGTATATACGTTTATAATCTAAGTTATTCGAGTATTATATAGAGTTAATTTTTAAATGAATTTCTTAATTAATAAATATATATTATGTATATATAATATTTAACATTTTAAATTTGTGTTTAGACATATTTATTAAAGTAATGAATAGTTGATCGACGTTCGGTTTTCTTTTACAATCATCAATAATAACATTCGTCTTTACACAGCCTGTCAATGGAAAGAAAGTAATACATAAGAGTATATATAGACTTGATAAGATTTATTAAAGATTATCACATACATTTTGGATTGGATGAAAGGAATAACCTTTAATTGAATAACCTTTAATTATACATATATATATTTAATTTAATAACAATTATGTTTATAATAATTAATTATTATAAACATAATTGTTATTAAATAAAATATATATATGTATAATAATTATATAATGGAATTTAAAAATATAAAATAAAGCTAACATAAAGTTTGAAAAATAATATTCTAATACATTTAGTTTAAATATGCCATTCAAAAATATATCATACTATTTTTGAATAAATAATATTTAGTTATCATAGCTGGCTAGATATAGAGAAATATATATATAGAGAAAAAGTAGCATATTAATAAGTAGATATCATATGATATCAGATATATGTTAAATGAATGTAATTAATTTATTTTATTTATAAATTTATAATATATTGTATTATATTTATTTATTATATAATACATATATTATTGTATAGTATAAATGTAAATTAAATGGTATTTATATTTATAAAACAATTTTATAAATACTATGTATACATAGTATTAATGTATTAAATTCAGTTGTTATATTTCATAGACATAAAATGTGTAGGATAAAGTATCCAATTACAGACCCCTAGATGACTATTCAGGAAATAACTTGTTCAATATTTTGATATATGCAATATCATTATTTTAAATTAAGTATACTTAAACCCTTATACCCTATAGGGTAATATGACAATATATTATTTAGCAATTTTAAATTGGTGATTTAATTACATTGACAAGAATAAACAAAGTGTCGGTAATTGAATAATTATGCGTATTACCGACCTATTGTAGATTATATACAATGCTTTAAACAAGTCATTATTCAAATATTTAAAAAGTAAAACCCTAATATTACATTTTATCATATTTAGGATTGTATATTTTGAAAAACAAAATACTTATTCATATATGACATATATTTTCTATTAAATTATTAATAATTTATGTATAAAACACATTATATATATTTATAAATATACAGTTTGATATGTACTATACAATTACTGAGATAAGAGATGGGGTCGGTAGGGTAGGGCATTTGAAGGGTAGGTACAGGTACCTAACAGTAATTGTGACTTTACTTTATAATTACAAACAGATGATTTATTAAATATACCTGTTATATAGGTTTATATATATATATATATATATATATATATATATATATATAATCTCGCCCATTAAGCAGTAGAACGCGGATTCAAGCTCGGACCATTAAGTCTTAAAATAATATTTAGAAGTGATCGTATACGATTACTATATATTTATATAAGTGCTATAAATAAATGATTAGCTCTCGTTAAAACCATGGATGCCTTAACATGAGAGCAGCTTCGAAGGGACATTAGAGCCATATATGGTTATAAGTGAAAAGTTAATAAGTTAATAAGTTACTGGATGGGATGATAGGACTCCACCAGAATAACAATATATACACAGGCCCGTAGCCACGGGGGGTGGGCCCACCCGGTGGGGGCCTGCGGGGGACATTGCCTTAAAGCCCCCCTGAGATCGGTTAGGGGGGCTCCTGAGATTATAATCTATAGGTAGGCCCCTACAACTTGTTTCACATTACTTTTTTTCATATAGTATTTACTAGATATTAAATTATATTTATATTTTTATTTTATAATTGTATTTATATTATATTTATTTATTAGAATGTATGTATTTTAGTCATATACATTATAGTGAGGATCCAATTCAGTATTTATGGTTTTATAAAATATTTTCTAAAATTATGGTAATTAAAATTACATTAAAATAAATTTTAATAATTTCATTGTAGTAATTAATTAATATGTATCCTATAAATAGCAAACAACAACACATTATTTGGTTTTCTAATTAAAATAGGATCAGACAAATTAATAGATCACAGAATAGCAGTAATCTAATAAAATATCCAACGAACCCCAAACCCAAACAATATATTGCGCTATAGCACTACAAAGTATGACAAATAAATTTAAATTATCATTCATCTGATCTCGGAAATGTTTGTCCTAAATATACAAGTGGTATATCATCTTTTGGAAATAAAATAAGAAGATTTACCGATAATATGTATATATATATATAAAATATATATTATACTATATTATATATATATATATACAACATAACGAGAATTTAATTTATATCTAATTTCGCAATGGGAAAAGAAAATGGTTTGATAAATGGTCCCAATCATGTAATTTCTTCTATGAATAGCGTAATAAAGATCCAACTGTTGATTGAATATCAGTACACTCTCCTAAAAGGTATTCTTTTCAACTCATCAATGCTAGATCAGTACGAAATAAAGTTTATTTATTATAAAATTAATTATTGATTCTGATTGTTCTATATCTGCTATTAATGAGAATTGGCTAACTATTAATGAGTCTATTCTAGCTCCCCAACTTACCCCCGATGGTTTTAAAGTAGTGTCTTCTAATAAGTATACACTACATCGTCGTTGCGGCCTAGCTCTATTATTATAATCGGAACTAAGCTTATTTCGTCACCTACCCCATGTTTCTCTTCATATGAAATTATGATCTGTAATATTCAGTTTCCTTCATTATTTACCATTATAATTATACTTATCTATTATCCACCTTCATCTAGCCTATGGAGTTTCTTAGATGACCTCTCTTCTATTTTAGAATCTTTTACATCAGTTAACATAGTTATTCATGGTGATTTTAATATTCAAATTAATAATGAAAATCATGCTTCATTATCTCTCAATAAACTTATATTTGAGTATTCCCTGACGCAACATGTTTGCTTTACTACTAATACTACTAATAATAATATTGATTTTTTATATTTAGCTGATTCTAAATTAATTTCATATCCCACTCAAAGTTCTCTATAGAGATTATAATATCTGATCACTTTGCCATATTATTTTAGTTGAACTTACCGGTGATACAAAGTAATAGACCTTCTAGATCGTTTCGGAAAAGCTCCTCTAATGATAAACCAATGTGTGTTAATTCTGTATTCCATCAACGTATCAACAAACTATATCTTCTTATTTTTCTACACTTTTTGATTATTTTAATTTGGCATTATCTCATTAGCTTGATATTTGTGTACCCTACATTACTCTTAGCAACCGAACTTATTCTAAGTTTCCCTTGGTCTAATATTGAGCTTGTTAATCTGAGGCAACTACTTCGTAGACTACAACGTAAATATGCATCTTCTAAACTTAAATCTGATCTTATTTCCTTGAAAATTGTCAATCGCTTTACAAGAAAAAATGTCTACCAAATCGTTATACTTCACTAATATGCTCGGTAGTTATGGAATATATGCTTATATATAATTATATTTCACCTTAGTAGGTAAAACCCAGACCAAGCATCTTCCTGACCATCATGATTTAGTTCTTTGTCCATTGTTTGTAAATTTCTTCCAAAAAAAATTGTCTAGCATTATCAATGTACTTCAAAACATCAACTCGGCACGACCAACTCTCAATTTAACATCCTTTTATATAAATATCCTCGGTTTCACTAAAACCTCTCAAATAGACTAATCTCCACACATTAATAATATGCACTCAGTGTGTCGCATTGGTAACTATTTTCTATATAATATTAGAAAATATTGTTATAAGCTTACCTTTGATATGAATAAATGTTTAAGTCACTCGCTAGTATTCAGTAGACTTATCAACTGATGTTATTATTATTATATACATTACCTATTAACTTCATCCTACTGATTTTTTTTTATTATATGCATATAAAGTTATGTTTACATTATTTATAGTGTATAATTTACACACATAGGGTATTTTTATTTATTGTTTATTTATACCCTGAGTAATTTACATTGTGCGCCAATATAAGTAATAGACTATACTAGTAGTGATAGTTTAACTAGTAGGACTACTAGTAGACTACCTATACACATTTTCTATTCATTGCATTTTAGTCTTAAATTTGTGTGGGGCCTTGCCCCCCCTGGTATAAATTTCTGGCTACGGGCCTGTATATACATATATATATAATAGTTTTAATTGATAGTTAATATCATAGTAGGCTATACTGTAGGTCCAAGTTCCTGGATGCATCCCATGGAAAGATAGGACTCCACCAAAATAACAATATACACACACATATATAATAGTTATAATAGATAGTTATAACTTATAACAATATGCTAGTAGGGTGTAACCTATGTGATTATATCGCACAGTACTGCGCCTCTGAATCTTTATTCACATTAGTTTTAACCTCATTTTGTCTAGTGAAATATTTCATTTATTTAATTATATATATGTAAGCAACATTAATATATATATATATAAATATATATATATATATATAACATATAAGTATATAGGTATGTATTAATAAGTATACATATATCATTTATTTATACATAGGGTATATATACACATGTACATTTTAATAATATATTATAGGAGCATGTAATCTCGCAGACAATTTATGACTTATTAATTATAATATAATCATACATAATAATATAATGAACTAAAAAAGTAACAAATAATTTTTTACAAATAAGTTATTATCGAAAAACATTGATTAGTATTTTACAAAAACTATAAATCTATGTCGAAAACTTACGAACGTTAATATATATTACATTTTAATTTTCATGCCCGAATACGGACACTCTCGATATATCAGAAACCATAAATCCTACAAAAAAAATGTTTATAATAATAATAATAATAATATCAGATTCAGTTGATGACCGAGATCAAAAACCCAGGTATGGTATAGAAGTTCTATTGAACTTATCGATATACCAACCTGCTCTTGGTAATGAGAGAATTAATACAAAAATAAATAAGTATAAATAAATATTTTACAATTCTATATTGTTCATTCGTGTTCTGTCTCATAACAAAATCAATACAATAAAATTAAATATATCTCTCAATACCAAAAAATCATCATGTATATAACAATAAAATAATAATAAAATATAATAACAATATATAATAAAATATTTAAAAATGTAAAAAGTTACTAACATAATAAATAAGTTATAACTTAAGTTTAATTAAACTATACAAAATCAAAGAAAACTAAATACCAAAGTAAGGTTACAAAGATAAAAAATATTTATACAATACAAAACAATTTAAAAGAGCTAAAAAGAATAAAAGATTACCATGTAAATAACATAACAAACAATACAGATAAGGTGTAAGTGATTAAATATAATTATTTAAAAGTATGTTTTTAATATAAAAGTATTTAAATTCGTCAAAATTGATATGGTTGTATTTAAAGAATTCATTAAACATTCGCCTTTGTAACGAATACTAAATTTCTCATGATCAAATCTTATTTTTGGTATTAAGAATGTTCTATTTAACCTAAAAGTATACAAGGAGCAATTATAGGTAAATAACTTACAAACTGAACTATGCAAATAATGCTTGTTATATATTCTAAACATATATTTATAAATAGATATATTTATTATATCTTTAAATTTAAGAATTTTATGTCTTAACAAAATATAATCAATATTGGTTCTGTTATCAAGTTTATATATTGCTCTCATACATTTATTTTGTAAAATTTGAATGCATTTTATATTGCTATGGTAAGTATTCCACATATAATAGAACAATAATTAATATGACTATGAAAAAAAGAAAAATATAGCATAACTAAAGTATTAATATTAAATTTATATTTATATCTATGTAGTAAACTAAGTCCATAGTAAAGTTTATTTTTAATATTATTTATTTGCATTTTCCAATTATGATTTTCGTCAATTAAAATGCCTAGGAATTTAAAATTAGTTGATTGTTTTATGGCTAAATTATTTATTTTGATGTTTAATTTAACTCTTGTGCGATGGAATACAATTAATTTTGTTTTATCAATATTAAGAAATGTTGTATTGTTATTTATAGTCATTGAATATGACCTGCGACCCTTGACACATTTCACATTGACTTCCTCTTGTAAATAAATATATACCTAGTTAGACATGTTTAATTAAGATATCAAATCTTCGTAGCATAAACTCGTAACTTAGCCATTCTTCGCATCCAGATCGATTCCATTATAGTTAGAACAATAAACTATTATAACAAGAACTAGCTTATTACCGCAAAGCCAGTCACATATTAAAACTAGAGTAGAATTTATTTCATATTCTAGATCATATAAATTATGAGACTTAAATGTTAAAGTGGCATCGTCAGCAAAAAGAGTAAAATTACATTTATTAGTTATATTAGGTAAATCATTTATGTACATTACAAATAATACTGGTCCCAAAACTGAACCTTGTGGTACACCACATTAATCGGAAGTATTTCAGAATTGGTATTATTATAGCTTAGGCACCTATTGATACCTATTGATACCTGTTTGTCAAATAGCTTTTTAATAATGACAAAGTGATACCTCTGAAACCATATATATAATTTGTTCAATAAAATTTCATGATTAATAGTGTCGAAAGCCTTTTTTAAATCAATCGATATTGTGGATATGAATAATTTATAATTTATATTCAAGTAATCAATATAATTTATCAAAGCATCACATGTTGATATAGATTTTTAAAATCCAAATTGAGAATTGTTTATTAAAGAATTTTTATCTAAAAATGAAAACATTCTTACTTTTAAAATTTTTTCAATTTTTTTTTCAAAATTGTGATGTTAATGATATTGGCCTATTATTCTAGCAATCATTTTTATTAAAATTATAACTTTAGATATTTAAATACATCAGGATAAACACCATTTTCAATGCATTTATTAAATAAAATTGATAACATATTACTAATGGATAAAATTATGTTACGTATTAAAAAAAAGTTAAAATCATGGGAATCAGTAGGCCTAACTACTATAGGAATATTTTGAATCACAATTATAAACAATATTTTCAAATTCTATTGATGAATTAGGCTTTATAAAAATTGAACACTTATTACTAGTAATATTTTCATATATATTTTTATTAGAGTATTGTATATTTATATTTAATTATAACACCTATATTTGAAAAATATGAATTGAACATAGGTATTAGCATACCTATTAACATTTTGTAAATCTGCTAATTTATTATCAATAATAGTTCCTGGTTTTTTATTATTTCCTATAACTTTATTTAAAGTACGCCAAGTATTTTTAATATTATTATTTTTTATTTTATTTTCATAATATTTTTTCTCTGTATATTTTAATATTTTCATTAAGCAATTTTTATAATTTGTATATACATTTATTAGTGTTTGATTATTTAAATATTGTGTATACATTTTAATCTTTTTACCTATACATTTAATGATGGAAGGGGTTAGCCATAGTTTATCAAAAACCCCAGATTTAATTTTAACTTTTTTTAATGGACAACATATATTATATGAATTAGTTAATGTAGAAATACAATTTTTAAAATATATATGAATATCAGATTGAGTTAAAATGAAAGACCAATTTATATTAGTCAGATTATTATTAAAATTTAAAATATTTTGATCTGAATGATCCCTAACATATTTATAAGAGTTTTTCGTTTTTGTATTAATATTTTTTTTAAAATACAGAATATCGGTAAATGATCACTGATATCAGTCAAGAGAACGCCATTAAAAAGTTGGAAAGATAAAAAAGTTGTGTATATTATCGATAATAGAATTTGTTTGATTAGTTATATGGGTTGGTTTTGTGATTGTCGCTATTCAATTTAGGGAATAAAGAGTATCAATAAACAATTTAGTACTTATATGGGAATTATGATTATTTATATTTATATTGAAATCGCTTGTTAAAATTAATGATTTATTTAGATGACGATTAAATGTATTATATATAATATCAGTAAATTCAATTATATTAAATATAGGTGCTTTATATATATACCTGATAGTAAATAATTAATATGTTCATATATAAATGAGATCGTAACCATGGTTATGCATATCATAAGCATCATTGACAGATAATGATAAATTATCAATTAAATTATATTTAATATTATTATTAATGAAAATGAAAACTCCACCTCCCCGATTATTATTTCTTAATATATGTTCTGATGAATAATTAGGAATATTAAATAGGTGTTTATTAGATGTAGTTATCCATGATTCAGTTATTACAATAATCATAAAGTTTATTTTTAAATATAAAAGGTAATCAGTAATAGAATCGAATTTTTATGGAATAGGCTACTCCGAGCATTACAATGAATAATAGGTAATTTACGACATATATTTAAATTTGATAAATTATCATAATATTTACACTGTAAAAAAGTTTTATTTATATTATCGATTATATTAGAATCGCATTTTAGTTGTCAGGTATGTAGGTTAATAATTATAAGTTAAGAATTTATTAGGTAATTGATAGTGAACTAAATTGCATTAGTAATATATAAATAGAGAAGAAAAAGATATGTAAAAAGGACAATGGAAGCTATACAAATAATTTAAATAAATCTAAACTAAAAGATATATAATGTTGAAAAAATGTAATACTGAATAAGCCTGAAATGTATAAAAATAAACCTGAATTGAATAAAATAAAATAAAAACTATAAATACTATATACTTTAAATTGTAATACTTGTATGTAAATGCAATACAATGTAAATGGTATTATGTATTATTGGTAAAAATGTAATACTGAATAAACCTGAAATGACTGAAAAATAAATAAAACTATAAAAACTGTATATATACAGTGTATACACTTTTAATAGGTTTATTTTTAATAGGTTTACTTTTAATATACTTATGTATGTAATTAATGTTATGTGTTATTATATAATATTGTTAAAAATGTAATACTGAATAAGCCTGAAGTTAGTTAAAGATTGTGTTTACAAATATACATTTTATAAATTAAATATAAAGTATAAATGGAAAATATTAATGAAGAGAAAAAAAATAAAAAAATATAGACAATATATTTTAATTTGATATTTTAATATTTATCCAATTGATTAATATTATTAATTAAGATTATTGATTTTAAATCTTCTTTATTTGTATTAATATAAATAGTATCTTTATAAATGTTTTATTTATTTTTCCTGCTTATGAATAAAATATTCATAATTATATAAATAGTCTAAAAAAGTATTTTTTATTTTTTAATTAATCAAAATATTGCTGATAGATATAGTATACCTATCCAATAAACTTGATTTTTTTATTTAAAAATTTATTTAAAAATTTCAATTTAAAACATTCTAAAGAATATACAAATGTATCGATATAAAATATAATACTATAGTATATTTACTATTCAAAAATAAAACATGAGTTATTAAGTTATGATTATATAATCATATATCTAGAGGTCATATAAGTCCCTAATACGGATACTCTAGGAATTCATATTTATGCAGCTGTTAATGTGTAAGGGGATCCCGCACATTAAAAGTGATGATAATTTATTTTTTTTAATATATTTTTTTATTACATAATAATACTTATTCTAGTGTTTTTTAGTATCTGTAATAAAATTAGACACGAATTCAGTCTAGAAATAGCATACGATGTTTCGATACGATGTGTTTTATGACGATAAGATAATGCTATATTATATACTATTCAATATTAAATTGTTATGCTATAAAACTTCAAATGCTGTTTTCTCAAAATAATTATTTCGCGCTAGGTACATGCATTCAAAAATATAGAACATAAAAACTATTATAATTATAATATTAATTTGTATAGCTTTATATAGAATTTTATTATGTGAATAGTAAAATAGAGAGATAATTAATAAAATGTATAGAATTCATTGTATAAAATGATAATTTCTATAGAAATACCATCATTTTAGTATCACTAATTTTTAATTTAGATATATATATATAATATAATAAATAATAATATTAAAAATAACTTTCTATTTTCCTATACATGTATATGTTATGAATACATTATACAAAAATAGGTCAATTGAATGAATAGAATATCAGCTCTATTTTTTTTAGTGGACCTATATTTTTCTATCTATTTATAAATTGGCAAATTGCATGTTATGTGCGGGATCCCCTTAATACGGACACCCTATAACCAATCAGCGCACAGAGTATGAAATATTCTGATGTTCATAAAAATCACGTGCATTATAATATTAATTCCACCAATAAAGTTAAATCTAATTTTTTATTAATTAGATATTTGAATTGTATTATTAATTAAAAAAATAATAAAAATAAATAAATTATTAACTAATTAAATTAGAATAAATTATTTATAAAATTAATTATAAATAATGTAATTGTAATTTGTCTGATTGATGCATTAATAATATATTGTTTATCCAGTGATATATAGGGTATCCGTAGTATAACACATGATTTCCGTATTCGGACATGAGTACCGAATACGGATATCCCCGTTATCTATTGAATACAATTTTAAAATCACAATAATATTATTGTAGATATATATCTATAATCATATAATATTAATATATTGTAATTATTGAATAACAAAATGAGTCATAAAATGTTAATAAATAAACCATATATTGTTAAAGTGACCATTTCCCCTACAAGCCGTTAACGTCTCAATTGAGAACATATTAATAAGAATATAATTACCTATACCTACATTAAATGTTATTTGTATTTAAAACTAATTTTATAAATAAAATATATATATATTCGATAAACGTAGGCATAACAATGTTATATAAGATGTTAAATTAAACTAAAATATAAAAACAATAGTTGGAAAAATAAAAATTTGAAATTTTAATTACAATTTTATAAATATTCATTTAAATACCACTAACAATCACTCAATTGTATACAACCATAGATATTGAGTGGGATACCCCACTCTAATGTATATGTATCCTACTTATATATGCTGTTTTTTTTATCTGTAATAATAATTACATTATTTTATAAAAAGTGATATTTTTATGAATAATGTTTAATATTAATATATTAAAACCTTAGGAGATTGCATTGCATTGCATAAATTATATACAATTTGGAAATATACTGCAATTCTAAGGCTTAAAAGGAACTTTTTTTCGAGATACTGTTGAGACTATATTGTTATACGGATCAGTAACATGGACCTTAACAAAAAAGCTTGAAAAGAAGTTAGACGGCATATATACCAGAATTTAGAGCAATTTTAAATAAGTCCTGGCTTGATACCTAAACCCAACAAATACCGAATTATATGGTAATATCCCCCAATTTTTCATCTTATACGCTAAAGAAGAATTTGATATGCTGGTCACTGCTATAGAAGAGAAAAATCAAAGTTATTAATATATTATATACAAAATTGTTAGCAAAGTTATACTTTGGAACCCAACTCATGGTAAATCGAAGGTATATACTGTTAAAAATAACCCTTTAGTTTTTGCTGAAAACACCTTTAGTTAGTGGTCCCCTGAGTGAAGGGTTTTCTATCCTCTAGTAAAATCTTTAGTGAAACATGAAGGGTTTTACCATATAAAGAACTAAAGGGTTTTGAACAATATTAAAGGGTTTTGAATTTATTTGAACTAAAGGTTTTGATAGAATATTAACTAAAATGTTTTAACTAATTTGAACTAAAGGTTATTTAAATGTTATTAACTAAAGGGTTTGAACTTATTTGAACTATAGGTTTTTGATATTAAATTAATTAAATGGTTTTAATATATCGGTGAACACAATTTATCACAAATTAAATTATACATAAGTCAAATAGCTATGATATATTTATATATATATATATATATATATATATATATATATATATATTGTAATTATATATTGTAATTATAAATAATTATTTTCATAAATATAACTGTATAATTTAAACAAATACAGCATTAATTAAGCTGTAAACGTTTCCAGACAATAAGTAAACTCTATTCTTATCTTAGCGAACATAATATTTTAAACATAACGTCCGATGGACGTCGTCCGTTCCAGACAAGAAATAATTGCCTTTTAAATAATATTTATATATGAAATTAAACTGTTATAAAAAAAGAAAACTTAAAACAAAATATATATTTGCATATAAAATAAATAATATGTAAATATAGAATAATTTTTTAACTTACAAAGCATATATTGCTTAATTTTACTTACAAAATATGTTTAAATATTTACAAAAACTTAAAATATCAAAAATATATTTGGTTTTAATTATATACTAACTAGTAGATTAAAAAAATGTGTTTTCTCTAAAACTAGAGGTATAACTAAAGGGTTCTAAACCCTTTAGTTATTATTTAATAAAAAGTAAAGTTTTTCAAAAACATTTAATTGTAATTTACTAAAAAGGTAAAGGTTTACAAACACCCTTTAGTCTTGCTTTAATGAACTAAAGGTTTTTTATATATAAAACCCTTTACCTCGTATTTAAAGAAAACTAGTTGTTTTTTATAGTGATTATTTTTTATAGTGTTTTTTTCGCACAATCGTGAAAAGTGTTATATGTTTGTATAACAATGTTCGATAACGATTAGAAAGAGTTAGGTTAATCTACCTTTAGTTTAACCTACCTTTAATTAGTCTCCTTAAACAATTGTTTTAATATATGATCATGTAATTATATATATATATATATATATATATATATATTAGTATTATAGTATCATAATAAACTCATTTGTGAACATGTCAGTCCCAGTTCGTAATTTAGATCCACTTATTTCAGTTTTTCTAATAAATTATTTCGTTAATTGTAAGTATATTTGTCATATAAATATATTATCATTATTAATATTATAGGTAAGGTAATATTTATTTAGACACTCGTTATATTTTAAAATCTCACAAGTGTTGAGAATATATAAATATAAATAAATAAATATATAA
This sequence comes from Osedax fenrisi, assembly GCA_964019155.1. Taxonomy (NCBI): domain Eukaryota; kingdom Metazoa; phylum Annelida; class Polychaeta; order Sabellida; family Siboglinidae; genus Osedax; species Osedax fenrisi. Next base: position 3,666,840 of record OZ025246.1, on the reverse strand, counting down.
ATAAATAAATTAATAAATTACTTAAATAGTTAACAAAAAAATACGCAATTTCTTCTTGAATTCGGTGTGACTCATTGTACATCGTAATGACTTGGGAAGAGAATTCCACATGGAAGGAGCAGCCCAGCCGAACGATCTTTTCCCAATTCTCATCAGATTTATTTTCGGAACTGAAAATAAATTTGAATATTGCAGACGAGTGTTTCTCATTAGCTCTTCATTAAGGAGTTTATTTAAATATATAGGCTTTCTCAAAATAATAGTTTTATGAGTTATACTTAGTATTTTAAATTTGCACATATTGTCCATAAGGAACCAATTTAAATCGCATAATTTTTTTGTAATACTTATTTTGTCACACCTCTTAATATTAAAGATTAATCTTATTGATGATTTAATGACTCTATTTAATCCATAAAATAATTTCAGTTTGGACTTAATTAGTAAACTATTGCAATATTCTAATCTAGATAACACAATAGATTGCACTAACGCAATTGTTGATGCCGTACTTAAGTACTTTCTAATTTTTATAATATTAAAAAGATTAAAATTAGCGAAGTGGCGAATTGAGTAAATCCTAATTTTGAATTTAATATTACTCCAAGAGATTTAGCACAATCAATTGGAATAATAACTGTAGAAACAAATGTAATAGTAGGAAAAATAAAAGGTTTAAGGGAAATATTAAGTAGTTTAGTTTTAGAAGAGTTAGGAAAAAGATTATCTAGAATAAGCCACTTTCTTACATTTCGAGCACACAAGGTTAACTCATTAGGCACATTATTGCTACTAGTAGGCACTTTCCAGTATAACTGAATATCATCAGCATATATTACATAGTTTATATTAGTAAATTGTTTAATAACTGTAGAAAGAGGAATAATGTAAATCATAAATAATAACGGGCCCAATACAGATCCTTGCGGAACACCATATATTAGAGATTAATTTGGTGAATAAATACCTTTAATATATATAGAGTATTTTCTATCAGATATATATGAAATTAACCAATTTAGTGCAGCACCATTAACACCTATTGATCTTAGTCTAGATATAAGAATATTATTATCTAAACTATCGAAAGCAGCTGATAGATCAAGAAGAAGTAACTGCGCATGTTCTGAATCATCTAAGTAGCCTATTATATCATTAGTTAACTTTATTAAAGTAGTCTCAGTACTATGTCCTGGTCGATATGCATTCTGAAAATCATCATAAAGATCATTAATCATTAGGTACTCTCTGATTTGTTTACTAACAACTTTCTCAATTATTTTACTTAGCATAGGTAGTTTCGATATGGTCTATAGTTTGAGAGGTTAGAACAATCTAAGTTAGACTTCTTCAATAATGGAGTAACTAACGCATGTTTAAATATAGTAGGAAAATTAGAATTGTATAAAGAAAAATTAACAATAGAACAATAATGCGGCACAAGTGTATAAGAAAGTTTTTTAATAAGACTAAGTGGTAAAACATCATTAGGACTAGTCGACGAGGATGACATAATTAAATCATATATTTCCGAATCTGAAACCATGATAAACCATGATAAACCAACCTAGATCAGAGAATTAGTCAACAAATAAAGAGTAGTCATTTTTATTTGGTGGTCTATAAATTATAATAATATTAAATTTAGTGTAGGGTGATAATACACTTTGAGGAAATACATGCAGTCATGGCTTCACAACTATATAAGTCTAGATAATTATAAGAGTTAATATTAAAGTCATTATTATTAACTAATATACCAATACCTCCTCCAGGTTTGTCATTATTTCTAGATCTATGTATAAAAGTAAAATATGAAGGAAATTGTGAAATCGTTGAAGTATCCGACGAATGCAACCAAGTTTCTGTAAAGAATCAAAGAGAAGGTTCAAAATTAGAATTAAGTGATCTACAATTTAGTAATATGCAAGTTACACATGAATTATCACTTCCTTTATTGTCTAGCTTAGATAGTCATTGAAGATTAACAGAATCAGTTTCAGTTTCTTTTCTGCTATTTATATATAATGATAGTGATTTTTCCCACTCAATTATTTCATCAGCAGTAGGGCTATACGCAGATGATTTCCAATCAGTTATAGATTTATCATTAAACATCTTTAATTTACGAATCTCATATACATTTGTTCTGTAATTAAAAATAGACTTATAACCAGGTAGTAGCTCACTATTAAATACGTGATAGAATAATCTACCCATCTTTACGACTTCCCATTCAAGATATGGTCTAATGAATAATTTATCATATAAAGGACACTTTGCTAGTAACGAACGACATCTTAGTAATGAATCAATAGCACATGGATAAATTAATATGATATTACAAAAATGTGAACGAAAGGATAGTTGTTTAATAGTATTAGGATCAACATCGATAGATATAAATAATTTCTTAATAAACTCAATATTTCTATTAGATGATGACATATGTTCAATTACTATGGATGGGATCAAATTAACTGCTTTAGATTGTGATTTTTATTGTATATACTAGAAGTAGATGTAGGCCCATTATTATTAATTCAAAGAATATCAGAGTAAGTAGGAGTAGTATTAATACTATTCTTTATGTCATCATTGTCACTGTCATTAATTATACTATTTGAATGCATACATATAACTTTATGCATATCATTGATTTTATTAGATAAGTTATTTAAACTATTCATAGAATCAGAATTAGATATACTATTTGATTTATCTATATCATTAGAGTTTATACATATTTTACAAATAAATTTAAAATACAGAGAAGAAAGTAAGTGTAACGCATATTTAGATTGTGTAATCATTAGGTAATATACCAGCTATAATTAAACAATCATAATCAATCGCATAACCGCAGTCACATTTAATAAATTTATCCTTCAACATGGATTTACATTCATAACACAATGACATTATAATATAATGTATATTATGTGAATTGATATATAGACTATATAATATAGTGAACAAGTAACTAATGCTAGATAATATATAGGTAAACAATAAATAATATACACGAAACTTAATATATGTATCACTGAATTTTAACAGTATGAAGTAATACAATAGTATGAATAGAAGAAGAGAAAAAAATATAGAAATCAGTGAGGTGTGACCAAATAAATTAATCAATAGAAAACAATTTTTATATACTGTAGTTTGAAAAATACATTAACTGATATAATACAAATATATATATATATATACACAAATTATAAAGGGTTACTCAATCAATATATATATATATACAATTATATAAAGTATATCTTATAATGCAATTTGGTTAAATATATAACAACACTAATCTCGATGTCACGACGGTTTAAATACGGGTTACCGACAACCAAAGCAAGCCAGGCAAGGGATAATCCTCCTGGACAGTAACCAAGATATATAGTTCTGAAGCAGCAGATGTAAAGATGTATATAATCTCAGTATATAAGCGTATAAATAATGCGAATATAGAATATAACGCATACGAATTTGAATAAATATTTACACAATAGAAATTTAAATCAATGTAAACACGTCCGTTCACTACGAGAATTAAATAAGAAGTGTAAATATATATATATATATATATATATATATCATATATAAATATATTTATATAATAAAATAACTAAAATATTCTTGAAGTGTTAATGGAGGGGATGGACATTCGAGCCATATGGTTATAACTTATAACTTATAAGTGAATAATTCTTCTAAGTTTCTAGATGAGATGAAAGGACTCCACCGAAATAACAATATATTTATATATGTAGTAATATATTATTAAATATATATTGTATATATATATATATATATAATATGTATTAATATATTATGTAACCGAATGCCTTTCTTGGAGCCTTTTATGAACATAACAATTGCGATGAAGGCTATTGCAGCTACATGTATCTGAGCACACACAATTATTGCATTCAATATCTATGGAAGTAATAGTACGTATACGTATATTTTTATATACAATGAATTTTACTAGGTTATAAACTATATATATATATAGTTTTAACTGCCTGTGTGGCTCAGTGGCTAAGGCGTCAGACACACAAGCAGTAGGACACGCGTTCGACCCTCGTCCGGACCATTAATTAATTTTATAAAATGGGTCTTAAAATATTATTTAGAAGTGATCTTATATAATTGTGTATAAATAAATGATCGGCTCTCGTTAAAACCATGGATGCCTCAACACGAGATCGGCTTCGAAGGGTCATTAGAGCCATATATGGTTATAAGTGAAAACTTCATATAAGTTCCTGGATGGGATGAAAGGACTCCACCAAATAAAAATAACAATAACAATATATATATATATATATATATATAATATATAAAATAAATTTAAATATTACATTTTGTAAATAGACGTAATAATTAAATGCAACTATAGTTGTTTATGATTTATTTAAGTGTTTAAATAAACTGTCAACGTAATTCAACTAGCTTTATAGAGCGTGTTGATTCACTACTAATGACTGCTATAGTAAGTTGATGCATGTAGATCATGGTAGAATAAGGGTATGTATATATGTATATGGTTGGCTGTAATCGTAGAGCTAACGTCAAATCTTTCTATAGGATATTTTATAATAAATATACTTGTGTAATACCAACTGGGTAGGATATATATATAGGTAGGAGGACATACGATACAATGATGATGACTAAGCAGAATAATGGTCGATCAAACAATAAGAGGTAGGTATTACCTATACATATAGCACTATGCATAATAGGAATGTACGAGAGGAATATCTATATAATTAAATGTTAATAAAAATAATAATTATATGTTATTATCATATATGATACTATAGTAAACGTTATAAATATACGGTTAAATTAATGTAAATAACTATAGGTATAAGTATTAACTTATTAACTTAATTATTAACTTATATAATATAGAATTATATTAATCTATAATTTAATAATAATTTGTAATGTAATAATAATACTATAATATGTTATATATAACACATTAGATAATATAATTGATATAATATAAATTCTTAATATCTATATATATATATATATATATATATATATTATCTATGAGGTCTGCTCGCGATCTCGAAATAGTTACTTTTCAGTGGTATATTATAATATATATATTATATATATTATATATATTATATATATTATATATATTATATATTGTAATGATTTTCAAATATATCATTTATTTATTTGTAAAATAAAATTGAATTCAATTTAAAAAATTGTATTTCTTTATAGATATTTTATTAAAAATACAAAAATATTTATAAATTTTATTTGAGTTGAATGATGTTTTTCTATATTATTTATATCGATATCCTATTATAACTAATATAATATTTGTATATTACAATTATATTACAATGTTAGTATAATCATATGTAATATTTTAATTAAAAACGAGTTTTTACTTTGATTTGTATATGAAATATAAATATCTACTCCTGGACCGTACTGCAATATAATAAAGTCATTCAAGCGTGACGTCATTGTTTCATAAAACCATTACTATTAGTCATGATGCTATTGCTATTATTTACCACAAGTGAATCTTCTTCGTCCTCATCTTTATTCAATAAATCTATAATAATAATATATAATTTTAATGTTGTAATCACTTTAATAAAAATACAATTCATTCATGTTAATGTATTATATATTAATAACTAATTGTATATTAAAGTGAGTATTAATCGTTGGTAATTACAGAATTATCTTCTTGCGTTATTAGTCAGATGAACTATCAACATCAATCAAGCATATTCACAATGGAAAAGCATGTGGACTAGACGAAATTCCTGCTGAAGTCTGGAAATTAACAAACTTTCAATGCATACTACAACAGCGTTTTGTGAAAGCATATATGATCAACATACTATAGAGAGATGGACCGAAGGTTTCATATTCCAATTTCTACAAAAAGGGAAATCTCTTAATAGCAACAAAGTATCGAGGGATAATTATTAGCCTTAAGTATTTTATTTATTCCAGAAAAGATATGCAACTTAATGCTACTAAATCGGATAAGACCAGAGATAGAAAATGTATTACGAAAAAACCAAAACATATTTCGTTAAAACAGGTCAACAAATGAACAGATCCTCATCTGGTGAATATTAGAAGGAATAAAGTCAACAAATCTACCAGCAACCCTATTATTTATAGACTTTGCTAAAGCATTTGATTCTATACATCGTGAAAAAATGATAATGATTCTTACTGCATATGGAATACCTACTGAGATAGTAAACGCTAGTATGATACTATATCATAATACCCATTTCATAGTCAGATTAACTGATGGAGACATACATATTTTCGATATAGCAACATGTATACCTTGAAGTATATATACTTCAAGGAGATATAATTGTCCCTTTCCTCTTCATAATATTTGTGGATTTTGTACTGCGGAAAGCACTAGATAATGATAAACACTTGGACTAACCATAGCAAAACAAAGAGTGTAGATATCCTGAAACTTTTATGATCAATGATGATTATGTTGACCTCTTTATTACATAAAATAACAATAAGGATGCAGAAGTAATGCTACAATATATAAAGGTGGCAAGAGACATAGAACTATACGTTAACACTGATAAAACACCCATATTTAGGTCAATAAGTGATAAAAATACAATTTAAATACAAATTTTAAATGTCGACAATATAAAATTAGTCAAGGATTTCAAGTATATCGGAAGTTACATCGGATCAACCGAACATTACGTGGACATTAGAATAAGTAAAACATAGGTAGCGTTAAATAGTATTAATACGATATGGAAGTCAAATCTCAAAGCACGCTCAAGAACAACTTATTAAAGCTGTAGTTGAATTAGTTCTTGTATGTCGCAATCACATGGACCTTAACTATAACTCTAGAAAAAAGATTGATGGCGCATACACAAGAATGCTACACGCATCAATGAATAAAATATGGAGAAACCACCTGAATAACAAAGATTTTTAAGGCAATATACCGAAAGTTAGTGCATCAATAATAGAATAACAACTGCGATTTTGCAGACACTGTTGGCGTAGCAAAAATCAATTAATCAGTGACGATCTACTCTGGGAACCAACACATGGAAAAAGAAATCCTGGCCAACAACCAAAATCATATATTACACAACTTATCGAAGATACTGACTTCTCATATGAAAACTAAGAACAGCGATGGAAAATAGAGATATATGGAAAAACGTGTTATGAATTACCGAACAAGCTCGACCTGGTAAGGTAATGTATATACAATTAATAATTAAAATCTATAGATAAATGATACTATTTAGGATTTATATTCACACGAAATTGAAAGAAAAAAAACAATAATATTGAATACTATAAACTACGTATATAAAATGTCCTACCATAGAATGACATTTAAATCCTAAAGTTTAAATTCCTTATTTCCCTTTAAATTTTCCAAGAGTTGTATAGAACACGCCAAAATATAGTACCATTTAAATTAAAGTATACTGTAAAGTACTATTTTGAAAAAGAGGTACCATTTCAAATATATTTCCTAGTGTACCATCTCGAAAGCAAATATTATTCAAATTATTATCCTCAAATAGTACACAAACTAATGTATCGCTTTATAATCACCCAACGTACTATATTTTCTAACTTTATACATTATATCTTTGAATTTCATTGTAAAATTAGTAAAAAAAAGGGGGCTTGATATTTAATTGTAGGTCACTAATTGCCGACAGTGTGTTATTATTTATTTGTCGTAGGATCTTCGCTAACTTAAATTTATAATAAGAAAGTGTATGTGCATATATAGTAGGACTTATACGTATGTATAGCTATACTATTATATATTATATATAATAGTATATATATATATATATATATATATATATATATATATATATATATATATAATATGTAATTGTAATACTTATAAATTAGAAATTGTATATTAATTATAAATACCTTTCTTTGTGACACTTGCTGTGTTGGACACGTCATTATCTAGATTATTAAATAAAATACGTGTGTTATCGAGTCATATAGAATTCTTAAATAGTTTATTGTATAGTTTATTTAAATAATTTATCTTAAATAAGTATTACGAAATACCTATACGGTATTGAACATTAAATGTATTATATAACGTTTGATCGTTATTATTTTATATGTAAATGTAGATATATTAATAAATATATAGATGCATTATTCTATATATTCTACATCAAGGCGTATACTGCATCTGAAGCTATAGCTCTATAGAGTATAATTAATCATCTTGTAGGATATCCTATATATCAATATTATATAATATAAGAATATCAATATGACTATTTTATATATGTATATATATATATATATAAGAATAGGCTGGATGCTATACGATTGCGTATATATATATATATATATATACATATGTAGAAAGATTTATAGAATTATTCGCGCTCCTATACGCCTTATTTATAATGGCAATCGTAGTGAACATTTGAAAACAGATGAAAACCAACATAATCTTAAATGGCTATTATTTAGAAAGAGATGCAAACATCGTTTACTTTGTTTAGCTCATAAATCTATATTCTATAAAAATATGTAATCCTGACATCTACATAATCAACTGAAACGTCATTGCATACTGAAGCAGATTCGAACATCGAATGCAATTCTTTTGTAGAGCAATACTTTATTTAATGGATTTAAGGGGATTCGCGGCCTTTTATGTATACAATGTATTAAGATTTAAAACTTGCTTATTTAAAAAAAAATTGTTCACTGAAAACCCGAAATATTTTAAGACAAAATATGATGATAAATTAAATTTTTTTTTTTTAATTGTTATAATTTTTTATATGTTATACTATGTATATTACATTTCTTTTAAGCAAGTTTTATTATACATATAATAATAAAGATACTGTGAAAAATTCATCAAGTTTGGATAATTATTGAGAGGGCTGAAAAATGTCTAAGATTCAAAATAAATTAAATTCAATAAAGTAAATCGAGTTTAAAATTTGACTAGATTTTTTTAAATTTTATGGTAATATTTGTTTATTATTTCTATCTTTGACAACATTTATAGTGTTATACTAGTATAGAATACTATACTAATATATCCATAGAGTTATTATTATAATATTTATATTATATTACTAATAATTACACATAAGAAGCTAATATTTATGACATTTAAAAAAAAAAAAATTTACAAGAAAATTTTTTTTTTTAGTATATTTATTTATTTCTAATATTATAATATAACAGAATACCACACTAATATACCCATAAGGTTGTACTTGTAATATTTATATAATATTATATTACCAATAATTACATATACTCGATTTTCTGCTATGTCTTGGCATTTTGAAATAAAATAATTAAATGATGCAATCTCAATTACTTTGTTTATAATTCGAATTTTACACCCAATGCAATGCGTTCATTTGATATCAATCCGTTAATTATAGATGTCGCTAGTTGACATCATATTATATAATAGATCGTATATAACACTGCATTTAAAATTATTTAAAAATATAAACTCATAGATATCATATAAGTTTAAAATATGAGTATTTTGCTATAATTTACGCCATTTTTTACAATTTTTTTTTACCAATTAGGTCTTGTACTAAACTATCAAATTGTATCATTTGTAAGTCTTTATTTGCTCTACAAGTTTCAGAGAATATTAAATATATATTAAATAATACTTTTCTCAAATAAAAAAAAAAAAAAAATATTTTCAACGCATTTAAAAGGCCGCGAATCCCCTTAATAATCGCGAATTATCCTCCGTTGTTACATATATATATAATAATATTTATTTATTTAAATCTCATATATATATATATTGAATACAATACAAATAGCGGATACAATTGGACCCCTCAATAAGTCATAGACTTGTACATGTTATAAATAACTCTGAGAGGCCCCGGACAATACAATACAATTAGTAACATTTTTTTCTCTTGTGTTTTGATTTATCGTTTATTAAGTTCTTTATAAACACAAGAGAAAATATATGTATATATATATATGTATATATATATATATATATATATATATATGTATCAAGCACAGTGATAACAGTAATACTATCCAAACACGTATGAATAGAATATTATAATTTTTATCCAAAAATGGTTTATGTAATATATATATAATATTTAAATACATATTTATAAATTATAAAATAAATATTGCATATAAACACCTGTCGCTGTCGCTGTCGCTGTTGTTGGTGTTGGTGTGGGTGTTGTGGTCGTAGTAGTTGTTGTCGTAGTTGTTGTAGTTTTTTCTATAATAAAAGATTATTTATAAATATATAACTTTTTTAAATCATTATATATAAAATACATTATTAATTAAAAGAAAACTTGATTTTGTGCATAATATTGTAGATCAATGATATGTTTATAACTATTAAACAACTAATTTAATTTGATAACTATTATGGTTAACCAATATATCTTAATTATAACAACCCATATTATTTTCCTATTACCGACCCCCTAAATTACCCTAATACCGACCCCCATGTGATTTATAATATCCAATAATAATAATAATAATAATAATAATAATAATAATAATAATAATAATAATAATAATAATAATAATAATAATAATAATAATAATAATAATAATAATAATAATAATAATAATAATAATAATAATAATAATAATAATAATAATAATAATAATAATAATAATAATAATAATAATAATAATAATAATAATAATAATAATAATAATAATAATAATAATAATAATAATAATAATAATAATAATAATAATAATAATAATAATAATAATAATAATAATAATAATACTAATAATAATAATAATAATAATAATAATAATAATAATAATAATAATAATAATAATAATAATAATAATAATAATAATAATAATAATAATAATAATAATAATAATACATTACATTACATTTTTTTTTTCGGTTTTCGGACTGCAAACTGTGCTTATAAAGCAATCGGCCGTCCATATATATTTTAAGTTAATGTTTCATATTAAATAGGTAGTTTTTCAGTAGTTTCTTGAAGTTGGGAGTTGATTGTATAGTACGGATGGATGTGGGGAGAGTGTTCCACGAGTATGGGACGGATATTGCCCATGCTCGAGTGTTGGTTGAATGTAATTTGTGTTTAGGAGGAAGTTGAAGTAGAAATGTATTGGTGGAGCGTGTAGTGGTACTAGTTGGTAATTTAAGTTTGAGTAGGGATGCTAGGTAGTCAGGAGAGTCATGGTGGATTGCTTTATGAGCCAGTAGTAGAGTTTTATATAGGATTCTATGGCGTACAGGTAGCCAGTGGAGTTTAACTAAGAATGGAGATATATGAGTGTGGGAGTATTTTGGTATGTTGAATATACACCTAACTATAGAATTTTGAAGAATTTGTAGTTTAGTAATATACGATGAGGGGGTATTATAAAGGATAAAATTGCAGTAGTCGAATAGAGGTAGGATGTAAGCAGAAGCTATAATAGTAGCAGTGGATATTGATATTGAATGACGAATAAGGCGTAGTGAATGTAGTTGATAGTTTAATAGTTTTGTTATGTGGGACAGTTGTCTGTAAAAATTAAAAGTATTGTCAAATATAACACCAAGATTTTTGACATGGGTTGAGTACATGATAAGCTGTCCATAAATGTTAATTGGAGGGGAAGTTGGTAACGTTTTACTTCGGAGTGGAAGGTGAAGGAATATAGCCTCGGTTTTAATTGGGTTAAAGACGAGGGAGTTTATTGTGAGCCAGTTATGAATGGTGGTAATAGTAGAGGAAAGGATGTCGGGTGCAAAATTAACGTTTTCTGTAAATTTTACATAAAGTTGTATGTCGTCTGCATATGTATGGAAGCTAACTGGAGAATTCGAGATAAGGTGGAGAAGGGTAATTATGTAAATGTTAAAGAGTATTGGTCCAAGGACTGACCCTTGGGGAACACCGTGTGTTACAAGACGGGAAGATGAACGGGTTGAGTGAACTAAAACTGAGGAAGTTTGGTTGGTTATGAATGCGGATAGCCATTTGTGTGCAGTACCAGTGATATCTATAGATGTAAGACGGTTTATGAGAATCGTGTGGTTAATAGTGTCAAACGCAGAGGAGAGATCAAGTAGTGCGAGTATTGTGCCATTTTTGTTATCAAGGTTAGTGAGAATATCAATGGATATCTTCGCTAGTGCGGTTTCTGTTGATTTGGAAGGAAGATATGGTCTTTGGAAGATATGAGGGATTTTGTGTGATATTAAATAATACGTTAGTTGTTTCGCGACGATTCGTTCCAAAGTTTTGGAAAATATCGACAGGTTTGAGATTGGACGATAATTGTTGAGGCTCTGAGGGTCAAGGTTTGGTTTCTTAAGGAGGGGTGTAATGAGTGCATGTTTATAGGATGTTGGAAACGTACCGGATTCGAGGGATTCACAGAATATATTATTGAGAGGGATAGTGAGGGATTCAGTGATTTCGTGTAAAAGGGAAAGAGGAATAGGGTCAAGAGAAGATGAACTTTTAGTTGCTTTAAGAAGTGTGCCTATGTCTGACATGGAAGGGACTGAAAATACATTAAGTGAGTGAGTTGGCATGGTGGGGGTTATTAAAGTGGTATATCGTGGGATATTGCTGAGAGTACGTGTAAGCTTATGATGGAAATAGTCATCAAAAGTTGATGATAAGGTGTCTGGTGGAAAGTCGGTTAAAGTTTTCTTTTTATTTCGCCCAAGGAGTTTCGAACAAATGGTGAACGTTTTCTTTTGATCTGATGAGCATGATTCCAGAGAGGCAGTAATATGAAGCGATTTTGCAATTAAGAGATCACGTCTATGTTTGGACTTGATCAGTTGATAAAGCGCAAGTATAGATTCAGATTTTGATTTAATCAATTTCTTTTCAAGTGTATGCAATTTACGCTTTTGTGTTAGGAGTGCGAGGGTATACCAGGAAGTGTCAAGTCTAAGGAAGGATTTTTTAATAATTATTGGAGCGTGGGAATCGAGGGTACTTGAAAGAGTGGTAAATAATTCATCAGGTGAGTTATGTGGGAGGGTTAGGAAGTCTCTGATGAAATCGTGAGTGTTGATGATTTTTGTTTTGCGGAAAGAACGAGTGATAGTGGGGTGGGGTGGTTTAAGGGATTGGAGGGTAAAAAATATAATGTGATGATCAGAAATACAAGGGCCAACAGAGTGAGAACAAATCAAGTTGGATGACTTATGGGAAATGAGTAGATCGAGTGTATTACCATATTTGTGTGTGGGGTAAGTATTATGAAGTTTAAGATTGGAGGATGACAGTATATTGAGTAGAGATTTAGAATGATTAGTTGATAGGTTAGTAGCAATATTAAAATCACCTATAATGATATTAGATTCAGACATTAGATGGGTGAATGAATAAAACTCAGAGAGGAATAAAGGGATTGAGGAAGAAGGGGGTCGGTAAAAAAGTGATATATTAAAAGTCTTGGAGTGTGGGGGACTAATGGAACAGGTAAACGCCTCAGAGTGATCATTATTATGGTCACGTAGAGGGGTACATGAAGGGAGGATTTAAAGATAATGCCAATACCTCCTCCATAATTATTGGTATTACGTCTAGGTACATGAGAAAAAGAGTAAGGACCAGTATTCAGAGATGATATAAGGGGTATGTCATCAGGCATAATCCATGTTTCAGTGATGAATATAAGATCAAGGTCATGTTCTGCAGCAAGTTCTAGGATAAGTGGAATCTTGTTACGGATGGAGCAGGTGTTTAATAATGCAGATTTAATTAGGCAGTTATGGCGTTCTGAGGAAGATGGGGACAATGGAGTTAAAAGTGTAGATGGGGATTGCAGTGTGTGAATGGTCAGATTTGTGGAAGTGGTTTTGCAAAGCATATTTTTATTTGTGTGGACTTTTGGAATTGAGTGTCATTGTGAGGGGGGTGGGGAAGGGTTCACAATTGGTGGGCACGGAATAGGAGTTGTTGATGGGGTAGTTTGTGTAGATTGAGTACTAGTAGTATTTAAATCTTCATTACACTGATCTACAGATAGTAAGTTACTATGTTGAGTATGAATAGTGGAGTCAGTATGTTTGGATGAAAGTATCGGATTATTAGATGCTGCTTGTCGCATGTTAATGCATGTGCGATTGTTGAAGAGTTTGCTCCAATGCTTAATAACAGAAAGGGGTGGGGTTAAGGGAGATATTTTCCAATTAATTTTGTTGTTGTGGTAGTGACGTAATTCGTAGTTGTTTGTTTTACTGTTGAATACGTATTTGATTTTTGAGTTGTACATGAGATTGTTTTTTATGGCGAATAGGATTATCGGACTGGGGAAGGCCGACTTTGATATGGGTGATGTTGTATATGTTGTAGGTTTAGAGTATTTGTTTGGAATTATAATAGTGTGAGATTGGTTCAAATTATTTATAACATTTTGTTTAGGTTAAGAAATCGTTAGGGAGAGTAGGGGAGGAATGTATTTATTCAGTGGACAATTAATTGATGTGATTTATTTAGAAGGTAACGGTTGAATGGGCTTAGTATTATTTAATTTAATAAATTCTTTTATGATCTTAGTGTTGTTAATTTGTTGATCTTTTATACTAGAAATGCTGTCCATAATATGATTTAAAGTGTTGGTTTGGGACATTGGTTCATCTATGTTTATATCGTTATTAGGTTGTGGTGAGACTTGTGTTACTATGTGAAGTGGTGGTGACAGCGTATTATTAAATGTGATACATTTGGGACAAATATATAAGAATGAAGGATAACGCATGAGTTGGATAGCATAATTGGGAGGGTTGTTGCGATTATTCTATTTAAATGTTAAAGAATTATTATCTTTTAGGCAGTTATAGTGTACATGTGTATGACACCTATAACATTTAAAAAGTCAGTTTCTGTATTATTTAAACTAGATTTACAGTGATTACATGATGCAGTGGTGTTGTCCATTATATAGTTTATGACTAGCAATGTAACTAATTTATTATTTCTAGGAATTTGTGTTTGTTTAATTCAGTGATTAATAATGAGCTATACATAGAACATATTAATAGAGAAAAATGTGTGCACAGTATAATAGAACGTAAACAATATTATTGTAAACAATTCAGTGATTTTAAAATTAATATATTTTTAAATAATGATCATATAAATGTTGTTTAATGAATAGAAGTAATGAATGAAATAAATAAATAATATGTGTGGGATATAGAGTGAATGTTTATACACAGGGCTGTATGTTGTATTAAGTGTTGATAACTTATCTTTATGTCGGATTGATCAGATAAATGATTTATGAAATTAAATTAATGTTAGCAATAAAAGTAAACAGGAAGTATAATAATAATAATAATAATAATAATAATAATAATAATAATAATAATAATAATAATAATAATAATAATAATAATAATAATAATAATAATAATAATAATAATAATAATAATAATAATAATAATAATAATAATAATAATAATAATAATAATAATAATAATAATAATAATAATAATAATAATAATAATAATAATAATAATAATAATAATAATAATAATAATAATAATAATAATAATAATAATAATAATAAAGTTATGCATTAATTTACGATTCGATTATTAAAAATTCATTTTCACAATTAATAAATAAGACAACTCGTAATAATAATATAATTGATTTACTTTTTACTAATGAAAAACAATTACTATATAATATAAATATGTGAGACTATTTCGGATTATACAAAAATATAATTGACCACTATTCTGTTTCATTTAATGTAAATATTGAAAAATACCCATGTAAAGAGATTTTAATATAATGCTATTTAGTAATGATAATATAAAATTGATTAAATATCATCTTTCTAGATTTAATTGGGAATATCTAAATTCAAATTATTATAGGAATATATATATATACCTAATATCGATCAAAAAGTAGAATATTTTAATAATTTTCTAAATAAATTATTTATATCACATATTCCTAATATAAATAATACAATAAAACAGGTACTTCCGAAGAATATATTGAAATTGAAGAAGCAAGTAAACAATTTATTTCGAAAATCTAAAACTAATTTACAATATAAATATAATTGGAAAGAAGCAAAAAAAAATTATCCAAAGAATTAGAATCTTTAAATTGTATGAGAGAGATTAATGCAATTAATTCAAAAAATAAATTAAAGTTTTATTAATTTATGAAAAAAGACAAAATTTAAAATCTGGAGTATCTCCTCTAATTGATATATCAAATAATAATATTTTATTTGCAGATCTCGACAAATCAAATACATTATTAAATTCATATTTTAGTTCAATTCAACAAAATGATAATGGAAATTTACCCGAATTTAATAATTTAACTAAACAAAAATTTGATAATATTAATTTAAATCTTGAAATAATTAAAATATTTTTAATTAGATTATTACACATAATTACACATACTTTCGGAACTGATGGGATACCATCTTCTATGTTAACATTATTATCTAATGAATTATGTAGGCCTTTATATATTATTTTTAATTCATCTTTAATATCGGGTAATATACCGAAAATTTGGAAAAAATATATAATCACACCAATTTTTAAAAAGGGTTAACCATCATATGACTCGTTAGTGGTGTACAAATGTCAAGTATTCAAATGTGACACGTTAGTCGTGTCATGATGTCAAGTAATCAAATGTGACACGTTAGTCGTGTCATGATGCTAAGTATTCAAATGTGACACGTTAGTCGTGTAATGATACTAAGTATTCAAATGTGACACGTTAGTCATGTCATGATGTAAATTATTCAAATGTGACACGTTAGTCGTGTCATGATGCCAAGTATTCAAATGTGATGCATGATGAATATATATATATATATATTATAGTATACTAAAATATCGTATATTATATTCAATTAAATTCCATTTTAATACATAATTAAAGTTATATATATATAATACAATTGTTAAGAATAAGAATTATTCATTAGACATAGAGTATTAAAAACCTGTTATCGTTGTTAATTTCGGTGTGGTAGTGGTAAAATCTGGAACTAGATTTTTAAGTAAAATACGTTTATATAATTGAAACATATGTACATACAACATTTTATATATATATATATATATATATATATATATATATATATATATATATATGTGTACATAAATTAGTGAATAGATATATTAGCAAACTACTCAATAACAAATAGTGTACTAATTTACATTGCCCCTCGTTAGAAGCATATGCATTAGTATTACCCCCTCCCCAACAATATAATCGCTATGTTCATAAGGGTTATAAGGTATATATCGAATATGGCATCGCTTATTTTCATTACAATATATGAATATCTACTTCAAAATACTCGTTTCGATATTTAACACACAATTTACATTATAAAATTATACGGAAAATACACACGTAATATATATTATAAGATATATAGATATATTATAATATATATTAATTTAAGTATAATGGCAATGTATGTCACATGTAACATAATTTAAAGTTGACCTCTGCTATCGTACTACAAACAGAGGTCATATACCTCGCTATTCCCCGGTTATAAAGCTGTTTACACACCGCTAGCATCTGAAACGGCGATTTGTTACTGCGCTTGTTACTGCGCTTGTTACTGCGCTTGATGCTGCACTTGATGCTAGCTGTGTGTATCATCGATATAAAGACAACTTTATTGATATCGATGGTGTGTACAAGCTTTAAGACATTAATCATATTAGAAATTATTTTCATGTCGTAAATAAAATATTGTATATTCAGGATTATAATGCAATCATTTCTAGTAAATGTATAGTAAAATTATGCATTTACGTTTATAGGCAATAAATATACCTGAAATAAATATTCATATAAGAGTATATATATATATATATATATATATATATATATATATATATATATATTCAATTCCAAAATGTAATAAATTACTTCATTAAAATATTTACTAATATGATTTCATAAAATATAAAATATTGATATAATACAAACATAAATATAAAGTGATACATTTACAGATTAAATACATTGAGATATAAAATAATGCATTAATACATAATGTATTAGGTTAGTCTGAACATACTATAAGCTTAGTTGTTTGACACTCGTACACTAAGAGTGATTTTAGACATGATGTTGGCGATGGATTCGGCTGCTTCATTTGATTCATCAACATTTTAATATTGAGAATACCCACACATTTTGTTGTTGATTTAGGTCAATATTTGCTGTGCGAGGGCATGTTCATTTTACAAAAAAACTAACATGGATATAGGAAAATTCCAAAAAAACAAATATGTATGTTTTTCACATTTATAATTAAGATACAATCATGACATTTTCAGAATATGTGTAAAGTGTATAGTTCCTATGAATGATATAAAATTTATAAAAAAAATAATTTTATTTCTAGGATTTTCTTATAATTATAGGATTTTCCAGAATTTTTTTTGACCTCTCATCATTTTTTCAGAAACGTTATATGTGATAAATTTATATTATAAATATAATACAAAAAAAAAACAATTAATGAATTACTATATATTACAATTTGGCCGAAAAATAATAAATACCCTAGTATTTCTTTAATTTTATTAAAAACATCAATAAACGATCATTTTTTCTGTGGATTGGTACCTTTACAAATTTTAAGATTTTTTTTTCTACATTATCTTAAGATGTTACAATTTTAACGTACAAGTATTATAAATTAAAAAAAATAGCTATTTATAATTTTAATAAATAGTCAAAGTGGCCTAATTTTTAGAAAATTTATATATAAATAATATTTATTTTATTGTTTAAATTAATTACCTAATAACTAATATTGCAATTAGGGATACTATAGATAATATTTACTATATATTAATGTTATCTATTAGAAGAATATAGTATTTAAGAACATTACTCATTATTATATATATACCCATTACAATAAAATACAAATAAAATGTACAGAATTCAAATAAATGTTCTTAAGGACATTTGTTTATAAACATAAACAATACAATTATATATGAGTAACGAAATTTCGAGATTTTTTTTTTAATATTTTTTTTTTTAAAACCTCCATCGCATCACCAATAATGAACCAGAATGTATGTGGTTTAATATAATAGTATCATGAACATCATATCTATGAAATTTAGTATGAAGCAGTGTGATCTGTAATATAAAATCACTCTTATCGTACACTGTAACAAATGTACGTCGTAACCATATGTATTATACGTGTGTTCGAATGTAGTATAGTGTCACTGTATGATATGCTATGTATCTATGTATGTCTATATATATATATATATATATATATATATATATATATATATATATTAACCATTAGCATCTGTACAATTATACGTAGACATAAATTCATATATATTTGTATATAATCCATAGCATGAATACTTATTTACATCATTAGTTAATACGATAATTAGGCGAGTATACTTTAAAATCCATTTATATTTTGTACAATCGCAATCTATTGCATTATTATAAATCGTAAAATGTATTAACCTCTTAAACGTATTTTCATCTAAAGTAGATAGTGAATTATTATGTAAATTTAAGGTTACTAATTTTTTCGTGAAAGAATTATTTTCGATATGAGTAATTTCGTTATGTGATAAGTCTAGTGTGTATATTTTAACGGAATTAAATACTCCGAATTTGATCACTTTTAATTTATTATAAGACAAATTGATCATATAAAGTTTAGAGTTATTAAACGTTCCTGCGTGTAGCTCTACTATGTTATTATGTGTGAGCTCTATACTATATACATTTATTAGTTTATTGAATGTATTGCTATTCACAATTGTAATATTATTATTAATTAATTGTAGAATCTTTAAATTGTTATATTTAAACTGGGATAAATTAGTTATGCTGCTATTAAAGATTTCTAAACAATGTAAATTATTTAAATCTTCCAACACATAATGTTCAATATTGTTAACAAATGTCACTCTGTTAAATCTAAGTCGTTGTATAGTTTGGCTAGAATTTGCAAGGTTAACATTGTTTAATGCAACGTCTCTTATGATTAATGTTTTTAAGGAAGGGATTGGATGCGTAAATTGTGAAAAATCTAAATTTATACTCTCGTTTAATAGATATTCTTTGTTAACGACAAATATTCGTATCTTCAGGTTCTTTACAGGGTTCATGTTATATATCTCATCCAGCTTGGGCGTATTCAACCATAAATCAGTCCTTAACTCTTGATACATAATCTGTATATTTATGTCTTAATTAATCATAATAATATTATATACATATTAATAATATAATGTGCATATCGATATTGCATTGGGAGTATTGCATATTACAATATATATATATATATATATATATATATATATATATATATATATATATATATATATATATATATATATATATAATAATAATAAAGTTTATTAAAAACATGTTTTCATTTGATTTATAAATCGTTTTTGGATAAAAAGTTTTTAACAGATACTAAATTACATATTAAAGTGTAGTTTTATGGATTAAGATTTGTGTTTATGTTTTATGAAAATGTATAGATGTATACACCGCAACCGTGCATTAATGGTGAAACCACACGACCGCCGCGAATGGCCACGCAAATGTATAATAGCCAGCTCATTGATTTCCCCTACGATTCGTGAGTCAAAAGAATAAATTAAATTAAGTAAAAATATACTACCTCGCATACAACATTAAAATAATTCAAAAACTATAAAATTCTACCATTCAAATAATCCACAACCTACCAAAATAAGCTAAACAATGTATATCCCCATTAAGTAATACATTTCATTGGTTACCTATAAATAAACGTATCATTTATAAAATATGACTCATTAATAATAAGTTATTATACATCTATAGATAGCTATGGATCTACTCGTCTATCTAAAATCCCTACTCAAACTTAAATTACCAACTAGTATCACAATACGATCCACCAATACGTTTCTACTTAAATGTCCTACTAAACACAACTTACATTCAACTAACACTCGCGCCTGAGCAATATCCGTCCCATACTCCTGGAACACTCTCTCTACATCCATCCGTACTACACCATCAAGAAACTACTGAAAACCCATTTATTTAATCTGAAACATTAATATAAAATATAAATGGACGGCCGATTGCTTTATAAACACAGTCCGATGTCCGACAACCGAAAAATGTAAAATGTATGTTTCTCTAACTCGACCAACTAGTAACCTTTTACAACCTAATACGACAATACCTACATACTAAAAGATCGATATCTATACAAACTTAATGTATATTCGAAATGTAATTGCCGGGTACGCATAGTCATGCAGATACACGAACCATCTATGTTGACCTTTAACCTTTCTTCGAGTGCGTTCGCTGTCATTAAATCCGAAGCGATACAAACTTGAAACTCATCTATTTAAATATAAAGTCGATATGTCCTATGTAATTATGGACTACAGGCGCGATAGAACATGTCCTTTAAATGTACTCGATAGTAGCTCTAGGTATTAGCTATATATATATATATATATATATATATATATGTATACCATATATATATATATATATATATATGTAGTAGCTATATGTATTAGCTATATGTATTAGCTATAGGTATTGTGCATTAGCCAACTGAGCCATACAAGCAATTATTTATATATATATATATATATATATATATATATATATATATATATATTTATTTATATAGATATATATTAATTACACATACTTATATATTTATCATGTAGAATTAAATAATATATATATGTGTTTAATTTGCTTATTTAAGTATTGAATACATTATATATTATACATTAATACGAAATAAAATATGGCAAATAGAATGTCTAATTTAGAGTTGTCTGAGACAATTAAAAATTACATTAAAAAACTATTTGATGAACATATAAAATCAGTAATTGATGAAAATACGAAAGTAATAAATGATCTAAAAAATAATATCACAGAATTTAAATCTATAATAAATAGTGTAAATATTAATAATGATAAATGTAATGATACAGAATCATATGCAAATATATTAAATAAAAACTTAGAAAAAACTATTGAAAATACAATAATTAAATCAGTCAATAAAAATATATCTGAAACTAATAATGTAAATTGTATAAAAAAAACTATTATTCTATACAATGTAAAAGAACAGATATTTAATGACACAAATTCTAAAGAAAATTCTGGATTTAAATCTATATCAAATATTATAGATATAGTATCTGATCAAAATAAAAATATAAAAATAAATAAATTCCACAGAATTGGTAAATTTAATAAAATGATATAACAAATTTATCTAAAAATAGACCGATGAAAATTGTACTTGATTCTGAAGAATCAAAATCAATATTAATCAGAAATGCATATAAATTAAAAAATTCATCTTTTAATAAAGTAGGAATATCTATTGAATATAGTATAGAACAACTTATTCAAAAGAAAGAATGTTTTAAAATAGCTAAAGCCAAATGTAAATTAGATACTATTTGTAAAGTTCAATTTATAAACAATGAATTTAAATTAATATATAATAATACAGATAAAACAATCTATAATACAATAACAAAATATTATAAATATAAATGAATCTTTTAAATATATATGAATATAATTAAATACATTATAAAGATACAAGCCTATCAATGATATTATTAAATATACGAAGTTTTAATAAAAATATAAATAAATTATTAATATTTATCGATAACTTGACCCATAAACCTGATATTATTATATTAACGGAAACATGGCTTACTGATAAAGATTACCCAGATATATATTTCCCTAATTATAATATTTTTATAAAAAATAGAATATTATCCAATAAAAAGAGAGGCGGAGGTGTACTTATATTAGTTAGTAAACTGATAGAATGTTGCTTAATTGAAGACCTTTCTTGTTCTATAATGGATTATATTGATATTATATCAATTAAAATAATTATTAATTCTAATGATTTTAAAATTATATCATCTGTTTACAGATCACCTGATTATAATAGAAATGATTTTATTAATTTATTGTTTAACTTATTTCATAAATATATAAGTAGAGAAATGTATATTTGTGGTGATTATAATATTAATTTATTAAATAATACTGTATTATCTAACTCGTTAAAAAATATATTGATCCAATTAGGCATATCTAATATAATTGATATGCCCACAAGAATCACTCAATATTCAATATCAAGTTTAGACAATATTTTTACAAATTGTTCTGATGTAATACAAGGTGTAATACATACAGATATTAGTGATCATTCATTAATATTTTGTATTTTTAATTATAATCTATTTGTTAAAAGAAAGGATCAATATACATATTCACGAAATATTAATGAATTAAATTTA
Organism: Osedax fenrisi; assembly: GCA_964019155.1. Taxonomy (NCBI): domain Eukaryota; kingdom Metazoa; phylum Annelida; class Polychaeta; order Sabellida; family Siboglinidae; genus Osedax; species Osedax fenrisi. The sequence goes on along the minus strand of OZ025246.1, from coordinate 3,643,397 downwards.
CATAATCTAAAATTAGAACTAGGTACAATACATTGAAATACCATTTTAAATAATCAGAATTGTTGTGAACTATACAATACATTTATTGATATATTAACTAAGAGTATTAATAAGCACTGTCCTTTTATTAAAAAAAGAATTAAATTGAATCACAATTTTAATCCATGGCTAAATAATAAATTAAAAAATGCAATAAAAAAGAAAAATAAATTATATAAAAAATACAAAATTAACAATTGTCCTTGTATATTTGGTAAATATAAATAATTAAAAAATAAAATTAATAAAAATATTAAAATTTAAAAAAATAATTACTATAAAAGTATTTTTACTGCAAATACACAAGAAGAAATTGGAAAGTCATTAATAAAATAATAAAACCTACAAACTCGGATTATCCAAATACTTTCATAGATAATAATATTAAAATGAATGAAAGGTACGAACAATGTAATGCATTTAATGAGTATTTTTCGAGAATTGGAAGTAAAATAAATAATTCAATTAATAATATAAATAAAAATAATTTTAAAGAATTTTTATCTAATAATTTTAATAGTTTTTACTTTTTACCAATTGACAATGATGAAATAATTAAAGTGACTAAGGATATTAAATCAAAAAGATCATTAGATATAAATAATCATGACATGACCTTAATAAAAGATATTATTCAATATATTTTAGAACCATTAAAAAAGATATTTAATTTAAGTATCCAAACAAATACATTTCCTGACAATATGAAAATTGCAATTATTAAACCTTTATATAAAACTAATGATAAACAACAAATATCCAATTACAGGCCAATTTCATTACTACCACAAATATCTAAAATTTTTGAAAAAATTATTTTTAATAGATTATCAAAATATATATTTAAGCATAATATTATTAACAAAAATCAATATGGTTTTGTTCCCAGATCAAATACAACCTTATCATTATTAAATATTCAGCATTTCATTTTACATAAACTCTCTCAAAAAAAAAAGTAGCTACTATATTCTTAGATCTCAAGAAAGCATTTGATGTGGTTGATCATGATATTGTACTTGCTAAATTGGAATGTATAGGGTTTAGAGGTGATACAAATTTATTTATTAAAAGTTATCTTTCAAATAGAAATATTATAACACGAATTGATAATACTCTATCATCTAGAAAGATTATTAGATATGGAGTGCCGCAAGGATCTGTTCTGGGACCTCTACTATTTATTATCTTTATAAATGACACATCAAATATTTTTAATAATGAACAAGTAAATAATATTAATATCAATTTATATGCAGATGATACATCTATAACTATATTTGCTGAAAATGATACATTATTAACATATTATTTGCAATATTACATGGATAAGTTAAAAAAATGGTTTGATATAAATAAGCTTAAGCTAAATATCGAAAAAACAAAAATATTGCCATATATAAATTCTGGTATATTATAAGATATAACAATAGATAACATTAAAATCGATATAGTTAATAATTATAAATTTCTTAGGATTTACTTAGATTCCCAAATGACCTACAAAAAACATATAAATTATTTATCGAATAAATTGTCAAAAATTATATATACTATAAAAAAAATATCTTTTTTAGATACAACAAATGTAATTTTGTTATATAATTCGTTCTATTTATCTAATTTATCATATGGGATTGAAGTATGGTCAAATACTTATAAATCAAATATAACAAAATTAATTATGTTACAGAAAAAAGTTATAAGAATTATTAATAAACAAATAATAGATAAATCAAAATTACCATTAATACGTCTACACATACTGGTCTTTTTAAAAAAAAAATAATATTTTAAAATTTGAAGATCTAATTATATATAGAAACACATTATTAATCTATAATTTCTTAAATAATAAATATAAATTAGATTATAACTCATATTTCAAGTTAAATAAACTAAAAAATAAATTTATTCTACCACTTATGAAATCAAATAAATTAAAAAATACAATATTTTTTAAAGGACCAAAGTTTATAATGAATTAATGTTTAATAATCTTTTACGAAAAAAGAATATTAATAATGTATTTATTCTAAAAAAAATATTCATTTATAAGTAAATATTAGTTATTTTTTTATATATTTTATATATTTTAATATTTATTTTTTTAATATTTATATTTGTTTTACATCTTGTTTCGTTTATTGTTTTAAATATTTTTTTAAATTATTATTGGTATTATTAGTCATCTATAATTTGAATGTGGCGCCATTGCACGTCTTATTGAAAGATGATTAATTGTTGTTTAGTAGTTTTAATTTTATAACATACTTTTAGATATTTTTCTTTTACACATGTTTATAATAATTTACTATTTTTATTAACAAGTTCTCAATATTACAATATTATAAATTTACATATTTTACTAATATATATTTTAATACATTTTAATATTATATAATTATTTTATTATCTTATTTTATTATTTACTTTAATGTAATGGATTGAAATATGATGATAACTTATGTTCATGAACAGTGTTTTATTATTTTTATTAATTTATATATATATATATATATATATATATATATATATATATATATTTATATTCTATTTTATTGTTTCATTTGCTAATTATATTACAAAGAATGCAAACACATGAATCATTATTATTATATTATTACTTTTACTAATATTGTAATCTGTACATGAACATATTGGAGGTATCGACCAAATAAAGCCTAGGCTTTCACTGATATTCCATAGACGTATGATATACATAGTATGTCGTATGTATATAAACCGATTTCATTCATTCATTCATATATATGTGTGTGTATTTTAAATATATATAATTCCAGTAATATATTATTTGACAATACATACAACATTATGCCAACATACATGTCACATATATGTAGAACTATAGCTATTCTACTAGTAATACAATTAACTTAGTAATCCGTAAAGAAAGATTACCGATCGTTAGCATAATTATAATAATAATATCAACATGGAAGCACTCCGATCGGAAGGCAATTGTTTATGATATTGTTCGACTACAATAGTCTGGTCAATAGGTCAGTGCACTAAGGTCAATGGGCAGTGGATTTATTTTAAATGAATAAACCACATAATAAAACTTGCGTTTAGCACGAATGAAAAGTAACGTTGAGCGGTACGAATTCAACAGCATTTAAATATTGCATTCATTAATATAATTCAATTCAATTTATTTTAAAGACTCTTTGTGCCATAGCAATCAAGCGTCTAAAGTAAAAACAAAAAATAATATAACGGAACATAAATGAAAATAATAAACTAATAATAATATAAATAGGAATACAGAAAGTACTCAACATTAATATAAATTGTAAATAAAATTGTAGATATTGATAAATGGTGATAAAAAAAATGATTAGGGAAATGCAATAGTAAATAGATATGTTTTTAATATATATTTAAAAGATTGGTGGATTGAGTGGAGCGTAGATTATGTGGTAGTTTATTCCATAGATAAGGGGCAGATATGTGCCATACACGAATATTAGTGGTATGTAGATTAAGCTTAGAGGGTAGCTGTAGAAGGTAGTTGAACGGAGAGAGATAGTGCGAGTAGGAATAGAGATTAAGGAAGATAGATATTCAGGTCGGTTGTGGTGAAGAGAGTTATGAGTTAATAGAATAACTTTAAATATTATTCTAAATTTTATAGGAGCCAATGCAATCTATGTAAATATGGGGAAATATGTATTTGGGAAAAGCAAATTAGTCGTAAATACTATATCTAAAATGACTCTTTAACATTGACTAAACCTTGATTTTAACGCGATTTCGCAAGAAAGTCGTATATCCCATCGTACAAATAGGTATGGTTATGCGTATGCATTAATAAACACGCCTCCTGCCAATCAAAACTTATTAAACTAGTACGCGCATCAATTCTTAACATAGATTTATAGTTTACAAAGGTCAAATACAAATCTATGCTTTTACACAGTAGTGTCAACGATTTTTCTAAAGAAATATATAACACTCACGCGTAATCTTGTAATTATATTGTGTATACAAAAACCAACAGCGCCACCTATATAGGGTCAATTTTCGGAACTATGTGTTATTTATAAACTATATACAGTGTATATTTTACACTATACTCTATACACTATACACACAATATACACTGCGTATACACTTGGATATATTATGAAATACTTACTATATAAAAGAGGCACTATAGTACGTTGTAGACACTCGCGCGTAGTGGTATATGCGTATAATTAATAGACATATATACCCAACACCAGTAGCATAACTATGGTTACCTATATAGCTATATATATATATACAACTAACTTTGTTCATCTTATCAATACGAACAGCCCTACGATAATCGCTCTCAGCTTGGTGTACACTGTTGTGTACACTGTTGTGTACTAACGTACATATAATCATGGCGATAATTAGCATCATTGTTAACTTAGCTTTACGATAACTTTACAATACTGTTCGCTAAAATACGTTTGTTTATAATACTTTGTTCGTTACGATTTTAATTATCTAATATAAATGTTTTAATTTAATTTAATTTAATTTATTTTAATTTTAAAATTGTAATAAAAAGCATCAACTCTTTATAATTACTAATTAACTAAAATACTAATATTATAGTGATTTTCATGAGATATTAACGAATAAAGTGCACATATAATGTAGGTATGTATACATCTATTTGCCAATAAATAAAGTCATATTTAATATGTATTTGAATATACGCGTATAATAAGAAAAATTATATATATATATATATAATATATATAATTCCTATTATATAATGAAAGTTGTATATATTATAATTTAAATTATTTACCACTTATGTACTTTGAACAACACTTTATATGTACGCATTGGTTTAATATTCAACAATTATAATTTATAAACTATAGCCTACATTACGATACCTGAAGTTCTCGCATGACAAGTTTTCTCCATTCATCTCTTTCTCCAATCGCCGTTTTCAGTTCATCTGTAGTGCATTCGCTGTCGTCTCCGAGTTGTTCAGTGTATGTATGGCTATCCAGGTTTACGTTGCCCATGTAGAGGTTCCCTCGGAAGCCCTTCGCTGATCAGTTATTGTCTGCTTCGTCAACAATGTCCCAAGAAATACATCCTATGTTCTCTAATTGTAATAGTTATAATCAGGATATTTCCATATAATTCAATATTAGACTATGGTCTTTCTATATTTTATTTTAGGCAGTACGTAGAATTGTTGTATATGCTCCATCAATCTTTTTCTCTAAAGAAGATGTTAATGTTCATGTGATGGAACCATATACGAGAATGTATTCGACTGTGTCCCTAAAAAAAATGATCTTCAACTTTATAGAAAAAATAGATTTCCATATTGATGTGATATTGTTTAGTGCGGCCCATGCCTGACTTATCCGTACATTGACGTCATGGTCAGTAGATGCCACATAGCTTCCAAGATGCTTGAAATCGTGTACTTGTTTGATGATATTACGATTTAGACTTTTTATACCATTATTATTTTTCTGATTCATGAATGATCTAACTGTAGTTAGATATATTCCGTTTTATACACGCAATCCTATTTCAGCCGCGACATCTTCGATTTTATGTATAATTGTATTTGCATCTGTAACGTAGTCTGACGTAATGGCTAAATCATCAGAATAATCAGTATCAGTTGATCATATTGCAGGATGTCGGCTACTCATTCATTTTTTTAAGGTGAGACCGATATCGAGATATTTGTTATCATCTAGTAATTTTCTTAATTGAGAAATGTATTTGTTTACTTAAGACACAGACTAGACATATTATAACAATGAAATGTGCGACCGTTTCGCCTTGTAATACACCAGTAGTTATCTCGAAGTATGGTGATCTTACCATTGATCAATGTCCTCAACTGTGTCTACTATTTCTGTGGGTTTCCATACGCAGAGAGAATATTTTTCATTTTACCGCGATGTATAGAATTACATGCTTTGGCGAAGTCTACACATAATAGTGTAGCCTGTAGATACTTTGATTTTACTCCATCAATTATAATTTATATTGTTAATATTTGCACTGTAGTTGATCTATTCTTGCGTAAACCGTTCTGATTTTACTGTAAGACAACTTCGATTTCTGGTCATATAAGATTTAGGAGCATAACATTATAAATTGTAGCTGCAATGGACGGCGTCCATTGGACGTTAGGGTTATTCCTCTATAATGTTTGGCCTGAGAAATATCTCCTTACTTCGGGAATGGTAAACGACATTCTTTAGTCCATATTTGTATTTTATTTTGAGAATATACGCTGTTACAGAAAGTTAACAATACATTTTGAAATTCTGTATGTTTCAAAACTTCAGCTGGGATTTCATCTAATCCGCAAGCTTTGCCATTATTGATTATTTTATATATATATATATATATATATATATATATATTAATATTACATGAACAAAATAATTAAAATTCCGAAATAATTAGTTCCATACAATCTGTGATATTTAAAATGAAGTACCAATCGAAAATAGCGTAGCACAAGTAAATCCTTTAGTTATTTTATGATAATTCTATATATTATACACTATTAATAAATCTGTTATATATTTTATATACTATATTATATACTATATATATATATCACTATACATTCATATGTACTACTAAATATAGTAAATATAGTAAATAAAGATACATTTCTATTGATATTATCAGTATAATGATAAAGTATATTTTATAAATACTTACATATTTATGTATACAACTAATAATGATTACCAATAATAAAGTAGTGAAGATGAATGGCTGTCAGATCCCTAGTCCTACTTGCAAGTTAATCTATAGTACAATAAATACATCATCTAAACGCGACTTTTAACATCATCTACGTAGTATATATATTGTATTGGTGAAGATATTCATTATAGAAATAAATACAATACCTAATCAAAAGATATATATATATATATATTATTATTAATTGTAACAACTATTTATATAACTCAAGAAATAATATATATTAAGATGAAGATGAAGAACTATATATATATAGTTCTATAGTATATACTACTATAGTTACAACAATATAATATGATTTTTTTAGCAGGACAGGTGGACAATGGTCAGTTGATACATTACGTAATATCTGTTAATCTACTTAGCCGGAGTTTGCCGGTCACTGATTGGTCAATATCACCTGATATACAATACGTGTTACCGCATAAATATCAATTAGAGTTTCGAACAAATACATAGATTTAAAGTCTATACATGAACAGATGAAACCTTTATTTAAAATATAAATCGTCATGAACATATATCGAGACATCGCCTAATTTACCTATAGGTAAACATATACCTATACCAGTACCTATACGTTTTATGAATGGATGTATAATTTAATGTATGGGGACCTATAATGTAAGTTATATAGGACCAGTGATGGGCTGGATCGCGATCATTGATAGGCTCGTAATCGGGATCGTAATTTCTTAAATCTCTTAAGAGGATCTGGATCGGCAAAGGATCGGGTAACGAATAGAGGATCGGAATTTTTATGGATCGATGCCCATCATTGCATATACGATACTCTAATATTATTATATTTATTTATAAGAATATTAACAACATTTTAGTATTACATTGATATGATATTGTATTGATCATTATTGTGTAATGTTTTATAATAGAAAGGTTTATTGACTCAGAAAACGATGGACGTTTATGTGCGTCAAGTTGAAATAATAAAACAAATAAATAGTTACACAAATAATAATAAATTTAAAAAGAAGATATTATAATGATACCATATATGTATGTAGTCGACATTTAAAACTCATAAATGATGACATGGTGCGTAATTCATCGGGAAGACTGTTCCAGTATTTCGGAGCAGCAACCGTGAAAGCCGCATCTGCATACATAGATGAGACAAGTGGTAGAGAGAGTTTCATCAGCTCACATTTGCGACTCGGACGAGTAGTTGTTCGAATTATGAGTCCCTTCGATAGGTAAGACGGAACTCCCATATATATAGCCTTGTGAGTAATGCATAGAAGTCGAAACTTGCATAAATCTAGAAACTGCAACCACCCGAGAGTCGCCATTATGGAATGTATAGATATGGTTAAATCACTACGCTTTAGCTTAAATAATATGCGAACAGCTCTACGTTGTATTGAATCGAATTTTTTCATTAATTTTTGCGGAATATTAATTAAAAGCGAATTACAATATCTAAGTCGACTAAATACTAATGAATGTAATAATGATTTAGTTAAATTAAATGTTAGCTTAGAGCGAGCCTTGCCTATAGTATACAGGAAATAATTAGCAGTACGGACAGTGTTTGATATATGTACTGAGTAATCTAATGCATTATTTATAGTAAAACCTAGAATGGTGATGGTGTTTGAGATAGGAAGTGAGATAAGGAATGGATGAGTGAGAGTAATTGAAGAAAGATATCTAGAAAGTATAATGCTATCAGTTTTAGTAATATTTAATGAAAGTGAATTACAGGAAAACCAAGAAATTACATCATTAATACAGTTAGCAATTGAAAGTTGAATTATGTCAATATCAGAACCAGGTGGAAAAAAGTATAAATTTGTAAGTCATCAGCAAAGAGGTGATAACGAATATTTGGGTATTTTTAAAAAATCAAATTAATGGGAAGAATATACAAAATAAAAAGAATCGGACCCAGTACTGATCCTTGAGGAACGCCATGAGTGTGATCAAATGGAGTCGACAAAGATGACTTGATCTTTACCGAAGATATTCTATTAGATACAAATGACATCAACCAGTTGTGAACCTGTCCATGAATACCTATTTCACGTAGACGGTAAGAAAGAATCATATGATTTAACGTATAAAAGGCACTAGACAGATCAAGAAGAACCAAATAACAAGAAGCCTTATTATCCATAGATAGTACAATATCGTTAAACACAATGTTTAGGGAAGTTTCTGTACTACGATTGGGAAGGTATGCACTCTGAAAGCAATCCACAATAGAGTTCGATATGATATAATCAATAAGCTGACGCGCAACTATGCGTTCCATAGTCTTAGAAATTGATGATAATTGCGAAATAGGACGATAGTTGGATAGTATGGAAGAATCGAGATTATGTTTCTTTAATATCGGAGTGATGTAAGCATACTTCATCGATTGTGGTACAATGGATGAAGATAATGATACACGAATTATACCAGTAATTATATCAATTAGATAGGGAGATAATATACGAAGTAAATTAAGAGGAACAGGGTCAAGTGGGGAATTGGATTTCAAACAAGACATGAGAGAAAGGACAACAGAAGAAGTGGGTAAATTAAAATAAGACCAGTGAGTATCAGAGAAAGAGGGTGAACTTTCAAAATAAATAGAATCTACTACAGGAAGATCATCTATTATTTTTAAAACTTTATTTTGAAAAAAGTTATCAAATAAAGAACACAGATTATCATCAGAACCATCTGGTAGATTTTTATTCCGATTTTTACCAATTAGAGAACAAGCTAATTTAAAAGCTTCTTTGGAAGTGCCATACTTATTAAGTTTATCAGTATAGAAGGAAGATCTTGCTGCTGATAATTTTTTCTTGTACAAAGATCTTATATTTTTGAAAGATTCAAGATGGGTAAAACATTTGCTTCGCTTGAATTTCAACTGATGGTAGCGAAGTCTTCTCCTTAGAAGAACAAGGTCATTGTTAAACCAAGGAGAATGAGCACCATATTTCTTGGTCCTAATTAATAAATGTGAATGTGCATCAAGGGAATATCGTAGTGCATCATTAAAATTATCATAAGATATGTAATTATCTAAAGATGTATCATAAATAGATATATAAGCATATACAGAATTGATGAACAATTTTAGATTACTTTTTGAAATGTTTCTGTAGTGTTTAACATGGTCACTAAATATAAAAGGAGAGACAACTATATCAAAATAAATAACATATAGGGTCAGAAATCAGGTTACCTTGAGTGGGTTTTGAAATAATAGCTGAATCAGGGGGAATAATTATCAAGTCAATAGTATTACCTCTAGTATGTGTTGGAAAATTAACAAGTTGATGGTAAGAATATTCATAGATAAGCTTCTTAAATGATTCAGAGCACAACGAATGTGTATTCACTTGAACATTAAAATCACCAAGAATTATCAAATTATCTGTCGAGATTGATTCAAAAAGGGATTCAAGTTCAGATAAAAAGTTGTTAAATATTGATGATGGTGGACGATAAATAAGAATAAATTGAATAATAATTGAATTAGGTAACAAGAAACGACAACTGAGTATTTCGCAAGAGATAGTACTTGGAATGGATGATGATAGTAGCTTAAATTCAGAAGAATAAATAATAGCTAAACTTCCTCCACGGGATGGTGATAATCTGTTCGCTTGAATAATATCGAAATTAGTTGGAGTCAATTGTGAAGGAATGGAAGAGTCATTATTTGTCAGCCATGTCTCAGTAATAGCAACTATAGAACTTTTAGAATCAATAATTAATTGATGTATAATATCAGCCTTATTACGAACTGACCGTGCATTGAACATAGAATAAGATATATTATTGTTAGGAAGTCGAGATGGAATATTATGATTAGGCTCATCTAGTCAGTCTGATGAAAAAGAGCCATTTCAGGATTCGGTGTCATTAGGACTATTATATTTCTTTGATAAAATAAATTATTCAAAAGAGGTATTCCATTCCTCAAATTGAATAGGAGAAGGTACACATAAATTAAAAATCCAATAAATGTTATCAATACCATCTATTTTAATCAATGGACGCAATTCATAATTTTTTGTCTTATAATTGAAAACCGATTTATAATCTGTTATTAGTTTCGATATCAATGCATGATAATAAACCCGCCCTCTTTTAAAAATATAATAGAGTATAAAGTTAAAATATAATGTTCGTACTATTATAATAAATTTAAAGGTTAAAATAAAGCAACCGAACAGATGTAATAAAGTTAAAATATAATGTTTGTACTATTATAATAAAGTTAAAGGTTAAAATAAAGCAACCGAACAGATGTAATAAAGTTAAAATATAATGTTCGTACTATTATAATAAAGTTAAAGGTTAAAATAAAGCAACCGAACAGATGTATAAAGTTAATATATAATGTTCGTACTATTATAATAAAGTTAAAGGTTAAAATAAAGCAACCGAACAGATGTAATAAAGTTAAAATATAATGTTCGTACTATTATAATAAAGTGAAAGGTTAAAATAAAGCAACCGAACAGATGTATAAAGTTAAAATATAATGTTCGTACTATTATAATAAAGTTAAAGGTTAAAATAAAGCAACCGAACAGATGTAATAAAGTTAAAATATAATGTTCGTACTATTATAATAAAGTTAAAGGTTAAAATAAAGCAACCGAACAGATGTAATAAAGTTAAAATATAATGTTTGTACTATTATAATAAAGTTAAAGGTTAACATAAAGTAGGCATAAAGATATAAAAAAGTTAAAATAAGAAATGTAAAATTATAATATATTAGCAAGTTATTATATAGTATACATACTATTATAATATTTATCATCATGACATGCATACAATAAATTAGTTATCAGTATTATCAATGTTTTTATTTAATTATCTTTAAATATTTAGTCACCTCTACATTAAATAATAACTCGACGACTAACTTCGATATAATCCAATATATATATATATATATATATGTATACTAAACTTATATTATATGTGTATCATAATTAATTGCATATTATATTTGAATTATTTTATAAGGAACGTATGCACTAGAGAAATAATGATGTATACAATTTCGTAATAGGTATATATATATATATATATATACCATATAGCATTAATGCTGTTGAATACATATGTATAGTTTATATCCTAGGATTTATATTATGTATGTAACATCATTATTATGTTAATGTATCCTTGTATGTATATAGGTTACATTATGTAACTTACTTACTATGTATATAAACATGTGTACATGTATGTGATAAAAGTGCAACACGTAATATGTTGATCTAACAAATACATAATATTTATTAGTAATATAAATATGGCGCCTCTAAGACATAACAACATTTTATAATACTCAAGGTTATAACATATATTGTATTATTCAGATAATTAAAATGTATTTAATTAGTCACTTATTGAAAGTAAATAAATATAAATGTAGGATATGATTAAATATAAGCAGTTTATTTAATATATATTGTTTTTAAAGTTTTAATAAGTTATAAGTTAATTTTATTAATATTTCGGAATAATAATATATTAAAATACGTTATTTCATTGATATTGTATATATTAAATTATTATTTTTATTTAAATATAACCTTTATAAACTTAATAAAAGTATATATATTAATAAATAGTTATACCATTAATTTAAATACTTAAACGTGATGATTTATTAAAATATTTTTTAAATATAAATTAATTTTATTAATATTTCAGAATAATAGTATAATAAAAGTCGTTATTTCGTTGATATTGAATGTTTTTAACTTATAATTTTTTAAGCATATAATATTTACAAACTATGAGCAAAGTATATATATTAATATATAGCAATATGCACAATATTAATCAATAAAAATGATAATCTAGTATAATATTTTGTTTATTTACATTAAAAAGGCGGGTTTATTTTAAAATCATCGGCCTGATTCTACGCCATCTTAATTCAGTGTTCGGGCCTGAGGTTATAGGAGGTCTTGCTATTACTGGTAATTCAATTATTAGAACATTTAAAAATGTTATTTGGTAACATTTACAATTTGACATTTGTATTCTTACGCGATAAATTACTTAATCAATTACTTAATACACAAGATTATTGATGTATATAATTATATATTTAATTCACAAATAACAATTATTATATATATTTAAATGTTAAGTATAGTATATTTATATTTAACAATAATAATATATTTTTAAATTATTAAATTTAAAATTAATAAAAATACTAGTACTCTTTACTATATATGTCATATCGGGGTCATATCATATGTTATTTCAAAATATAATAAAAATAAATAATACATTAATTAAAATGTATATTGTTTATTAAAGTAATAATTTATTTTTTTATTTAATATATATGAACCATAAGTAATATAAAATCGAAAATTATCAAAACCCAATCAACATATATCCAATAATACCACATATTTCATCAAAAATGGTGTGTCTACTAAAGACTTATATTTATGGATCCAATATATATAGAGTGATATTTAAATCATTATTTAAACTAACTTATCCTATTGATTTTTAAATTATTAATAAATAATAAATATATTTAGTTCATATATATTAATTATATAATGTTATTATAAGTCAAATGTATACCAAAAGTGGTATATTATTGCCCTAAGTATTTGGTGGACACGAAATTGTCCTCCAAATAATCAGGTCTATCAAATGACTAATATTATGCAAGAAATGTCTACCAAATCCTATATATATATCCCGAAAAAAATACTCTATTTATTATATAATTCTTTATTTTTACCTCATGTATTGCATTGCTTGGAATTGTGGGGAAATGTATACTTTAGTAATATATTTGAAATAGAATTATTACAAAAAAAAAGTAATTAGAATTATTAATAAAGATATATTTATAATCAGAAATGGAACTTTTATTTTATCTAGGACAAATTCTCTGTTTATTAATTCTAATATATTAAAGTTACGAGATCTTATTATCTATAAGAATATTTTGTTTATGCATAATATATGTGTTAGGTATCTCATACTTTCTTTCTTTTTAGAGTAATTTTAATTTTTTACATTCTTAATTATATATATAATTTATTTATTTTATTTATTTTATTTTATGAGAATCTAGACTATCCAAAAATATGATGATTGGGGAAATTCTAGTAAAAACATTGACTTGTTTATTAATGTCCCCACTATTCCTTTCCTGTTAGAGAGGAATGATAAATCTTATTTATTTATATATATATATCTCTATATATTTATATATAACCTATATGCTTTATTTATAAATACTTAAGAATATATACATAGATCATCTATATAAAGCTATAAATAGCTTCCAGTAAATAATATAATAGACATTTTGGGCCCAAAGTATAATAACCTTTAGGCTCAAATTCGACGCTTTTGGGCGCTTCAGTTCCGAATCATATTGAATTCGTCGCAAATTCGACGCTTTTGGGCTAAAGAGCGTACAAAGTACAATAGGATTTTAGGCGCAAATTCGACGCTTTTGGGCGCAACAGCGTCCACATTACAATAGAACAATTCGACCCTTTGAGCGCAAATTGTCATCGAAGCGATGAATTAATTCCGGAACTTTTAGGCGCATGGCGTCCAAAAGCGTCGAATATATTGTTTGATGGGTATATCCTACTCTACCTAATTTAATATTATGTTCTAATTTTTCGATTTTTTTTCAGGATAAGGTTTCAAATATTATTTCTAAAATTAAGCTTATAACAAATAATGTGTCTTTTATTCCTTTATGTTATGATATTTTACTTGGGTGTGGTGTATATTTTGACTCATTTTATTTTACTTCTTTCTCTGAAGTGTTAGATCTTATGTTGGCTTATAAATCGTATTCTCCTATCGATCCATTGCATCTATCTTTTTTTCATAAGCTTGCTTTTATACTAACTCCATTTATTTTAAATATTATTAATATTTCTCTCCATTCTAGTATTGTACAGTCATCTTTAAAACATGCTATAATAAAACCTATTCTAAAGAAACCAGGATTGGATATTTAGTGTTTATCTAATTATAGACCAATATCTCAATTACCTTTTATAAGTAAAATATTTGAAAGAATAGTTTCCAAGCAATTAATAAATTATCTAAATGCAAATTCATTATTTGACACTAGACAAAGTGCATATAGGAAATTTCATAGTCCTGAAACACTTCTTTCTATTCTTGATGATTTTCTTATTAAGCTTGATAATAATTCTAATATACAGATTATTTTATTAAATCTATCTGCGTAATTTGATACTATTGAACATTCAATTTTAATTAAACGTATTGAAGATATTGGTATTGTAGGTATTCCTCTAGCTTGGGTTAAATCGTATCTATCTGAAAGAACATATTCGATAAAAATTGATAACCATTATTCATCTACTTGTAAAATGTATTATAGAGTGCCTCAAGGTTCTGTATTAGGGTAATTACTATTTCTCTGTATATATTACCTCTTAAAAATATTATATCTAATTTTCCATCTGTAAAATATCAACATTTTTGCTGATGATATTCATTTGTATATTGAGCTTCCAGAAATAGCCTATTCATCTGATAATGTAGCTCTACTTGATTGTATTAATATGGTTACAAATTGGTTTTTACAAAATAGCTTAATGTTGAATATGAATAAAACTCAACTTCTAAATATATCTAGAACATCATCAGTTTTTCTTTCTGTCATCATTGATTCTATCATAATTGTTCCTTTCAATAATGTTAAAAACCTTGGTTTTATTTTTGATGATAACCTAAATTTATCCTATCAGATAGCTAATGTGTGTAAATCAACTAATTATCAATTATATAAAATACAATCAATAAGGAAATTCTTACCTTTTAGAATTTCTAAAATGTTAATAGAATCATTAGTTATGTCACGTATACATTATTAGTGTCCTCTATATTATGGCATACCTGCTACTTCTACTAAATCCTTAGATATAATCATTAGATCATCGATAGGAGTTTTATATCGTGTAAAATTATATGACCATGAATCAGTCAAGTATCACTTAGTTAATTCTAAATGGTTAAATATGTATCAGAGATCTAACTTCGGCTATTTAAAACTAATTTTTAAAGTATTGAAGAATCCTTTTCAGAGTTATTTGATTGACATCCTACAATTAAAAGTTTACAAGAGGAATCTAAGAAACGCGTCTACTCGATTATTACAAAAGAAGAATTACAAGCTAAAGAGATATGGAAAACGTTCTTTCATTGTAGCTGCAGCCGACCTATGGAATGATCTACCTGTATGACTAAGAACTAATGTCAATTATTCTTATTTTAAAACAACTTTATTTATATTAATTTGTAAAAATTAATTTTATTATTTTCAACTGATTTATATTTTTTGTGTATTTTGTTATTTTATATTTTTGTTTACACAATAGAGAACGTCTAACGTTATTTTTGTGTATAAATAAACATTAATTCAATTCAATATATACAAATAAGATTATAAGTAAACATATATATTTAATATAAATTATATAAATAATAATAATAATATAAATATATTTATTTCGTTATAATTTAGAATATATATTTATATGTATAGCTCTGGTTATAATCTTATTGAATTAACGTGAGAGTAGCTTTGAAAGTAATACAATTACAACAATATATATATATATATTAATCATAACTGATGAAAATATGACAACTTCTTTAATTACTAAATGACACCGATATCCGAGCTTATGCGATGAAGATGCCATCTATAAGTTATACCATTATAACACATCGTCGGGTTGACTGTGCACTGTAGCCTTTGATTTCAAAATGCGGGTTTTATTTCTAACAACCTATATTCACATATTTTAATAAACATAACATAAGTCAAAATAAAATAAGATAGCCAAATAAAAAATGTTAACTACGTTATTTTATTATTGAATAAGTAATCATGTATAATATATGTAATGATAATATAATCACTACCAATATTCTAGCTTTAGCCATACACATAGTCATACCCACATCATCCACACTTTGAAATCATAGACTACATTGCTCAGAAACTATCGTTGGCACCCATATATAAAAACTAAAATACCACGATGCACTCCATAAGCGAATTAAAAATATGTTAATTCAATGATTTTGAACTAATTATTCGGTACGAGTTTGTTATGATTTATATCAATTTATATAGTATACATAATGAATATGCATACAACATATCATAACAAACTCGTACTGAATAATTAGTTCAAAATCACTGAATTAACATGATCCATATAATATGGATTCCAATGATCTCGTCAAGATTGGTGATCTCGCGCAATGTTAATTTAAATAATTATTTATATATAGTAGAATTAATATTGAACACTAAATCACCAAACCAAATTAAAACACTCTAAACGAGATAAATGGTTAACTTACATATTATATAGTATATAATATAGTTATAATTATTATTATAATTAAAAAATAACTAATAAATTATAAATCGAATCCTAGTTATAGTAGTATATATTAAAAATATAAAAGTGCGAGCGCTCTAAATAAAAGTTACGGTTTTAAATAGATCGCGAAATTCGGTGTACATTTTATAATATAACATTTGTATATGTTCATAATTATTATAATTTAAAATTAATTTTGATATATTAAAATACAATTATTGTATTAACTATATTATATAGTATATCATTATTATATTGTTATTATTATAATAACGATATAATAATTATAATAATATGATATTATTAATATTAAATATCGAATAAATAAATGTATGTTTTAAATAACTTAAATACTAAACTAATAAATGTACAACGGTATATATATAGTCATGTATATATACAATTATATTATTATAGTATTATATAAGCTCCTCTCCCCACTATCACTCCCGAACAATTATCACTCCTCTTTGATAAATCATTCAATGACAAACTTTCCGCCACCCTTTCTGCCCTTCCCACCACCACCTTATGCCCCACTCCCATAACCTTTACCGTCTTCCTTGATTCTTTCGATTCTCCCACACTTGATCGAATAATCTCTCTCCTTAATTCCACCTCCTCAACCTCATCCCTTGATATTTTTCCCCTCCATATACTCAAACAGATTATCCATACCGTTGCTTCATCACTACTTTACTTTCATCCGGCTCCGTCCCTCATGATTTCAAAGTAGCTGCCATCACCCCCATCCTTAAAAAGCCTAATCTTGACTCCGTGAATTCCTCTAACTACTGATCCATCTCCAAAGTCTTCTAATGTGTTGTTTCCTCCCAAATCTTCACTTATTTCACAGCCAACAGAATCCCCAACATATTCGAAATCACATACCTCCCCACAAATCTACGGAATCCGTCCTAACCCTCATTACCTCAGACCTACTTCTGGCATTAACAATAACCGTGGCAGCATACTTGTCCTCCTAAATATGGCCTCCATTTTCGACACCCTTGACCACAATGTCCTCATATACAGCCTCTCCGCCATCGGCATTACCGGAATTGCCCTCAACTGGTTCACCTCCTACATTACCAACCGCTCTTCCTCAGTCAGGATTAACACACACTCATATCGCATAAGCTCCATAACTCATAGTGTCCCCCAGGTCTCTATTCTCGGCCCACTCATCTTCAATAGTTACCTCCTCCCCATGTTTGACATCTTCACTGACTACCCCGAAATCTCCTTCCATACTTATGCCGATGACCTTCAACTATATCTTAACTGCACAGAATACCCTACTTATGCCCCTGATCGACTCTCCTCCTGTATCAAGTCCATACACCAATGGCTTACCTCCAACTCCCTAAAACGTAACCCCACTAAAACGGAAGCTATCTTTCTCCACTTACCTCTACTCTCCTCCACCCTCCATGAACTACACCCCATCTCACTCGACAATACCTCACTCCCCTACTCTCAACATGTACGAAACCTTGTATATCATCTTGATACCACCCTTTCCCTTGACTACCATCTTATACACATGCATAAATCCATCCACTACCACCTACACTGCCTCCGCTTAATACGACGCTCCATAGCCCTCCCCATAGCTATTACCATTGCCTCCTCCTATATCATCCCCCTATTCGACTCTTGCAACTCTCTACTCTTTAACCTCCCGGAATACAAACTCATCAAACTACAGCGACTCCAAAACGATGCAGTTCGTTACATACATTTACTTCCCCGACGTTCCCCTGACTCCATTACATATCTCCTAAAACAACTACACTGGCAACAGTCCCCTATCGTATAAAGTACAAACTCTCCCTAACCATCCACAAAGCTATTCACAACAAATCCCCTGACTACCTTGACTCCCTCCTACATTTACACACACCTATCACTCCACTCCAGACCAGTTCCAGCAACACATTTATCTTTACCACTCCCCATCTACACAAACTCCATTCTTCAAATATATGCTCCTTTGCCCTCTCTGCCCCTTACCACTGGAACTCCCTACCCAAACACCTGAGAATAAACACATCAACTCACTCCTTTAAACGCCACCTTAAGACTCATTACTTATCCCTTGCCATCACTCCCACTCAATAATGTCCCTCCCACGAACGCCGTCCGTCGTACGGCCGATTGCTCACGCACTTGCAGTCCATAAACCAAAAAAAGTAAAAAGTAAGTATAATAATATGTCTACTTACTATTTTGTTGAACTTTAATGTCTTAGAAATTGAATTATATGATATAGTAAAACTTTATATTACAAATTAATTTTTAATTATATTGTTGATAAATATTAACAAAGATTATAAGCTTTGTATATTACAGAATACAGTATAATACAGAATATGTTGATATGTTGAAAAATATAACAAAATATTAAAAAAAAATAAAATATAATTCAAAATATTACAAAATATATTTTTAAAATACATCGAAAAATATTTTTAAAAAATGTTGAAAAATATTGTTTTAAATGTCGAAAAATATATTTTTAAAAATATAAAATATTGTTTTTTTTAATATTTCAAAAAGTAGTGGTAAAATATAATAAAATATTTTTAAAATATAACATATATTAACAAATATTACAAATATATTAAAAAATACATATATGTCAAAAAATATTTGTTTAAAAATATAATAATATCTCAAAAAAATGTCAAAAAATGTCTATATATACACAAAATATCCAACAAATATGTATAAAAAGCGTCGCGAAATATTTTACCTAACAAAAAGTAATTTTTGTCGACTTAACTCGGTACGACATTCAAAAATGTAGCCAGCCCATAGACTATTCATGTGATAATGAGAACCATAAGTTTCCAATTATTACTAAATATGATTGATAACTGAAGCGCCCAAAAGCGTCGAAAAAGAGACGTATGTATTGATTCGGTATCATAGCGTCCAAAAGCAACGAAAAAGTGCCAATAAATTCTCAAAGGTGCCTAAAAGCGCCGATAAATTGTTTGTTGGGTGGAATCTAGAAAAGTGGGTTCACATATTTGATATTACATATTAATTGATTTTGATATATCTTATATAGCACGGCCCCCAATCAACCAAACGAATTGCCCGTCAACGTAAAATATATAACAACATTCAAATATTGTATATATTATAGGTCAAATAAACACTTTGGATATAATTATTTTATTTATGCAATATATGTTCCAATTTTGTATATTTTATAGGTAAAATAAACACTTTGGATATGATTATTTTATGTATTCAATGTATGTTCCAATTTTGTATATTTTATAGGTCAAATAAACACTTTGGATATGATTATTTTATGTATTCAATATATATTCAAATTTTTATATTAATATATATAATTGTATAAGTCAAATAAACATATTGGATATTACAACAACGATATCTATTGTGCAATATTACATTTTATAAAATATATCTCTTATCAATAATAATAATTATTAATAGAATTCTATATCAATATAATTGTATAATATATGCATACGCATGCACACACATACACACATACACATGCCTGTGTGGCTCAGTTGCTAAGGCGCCAGACACACACGCTTTATCCAGAATTATATATAGTCATATTTTGTAATGCACTAAAACGCAGTTGTAATCCAGTTGTAATTTTATAATATTTATTTGTATATAATATATGTAATGTTATACTTTGATACTATATATATATCTCCTATATAAAAGAAGGTCTCTTTAAATAAATATATATATATATATATTTATATGTATGTTTGTTTGTTTGTTTATATGTATTGTTTGAATGATCTCGAAAACTGTGCATCGGAGAGCGAAACTGAAAACGTTATCGTATTCGGGCGGATCCGGCGGATTTGATGGTTTTTGTAAATTTACAAAATCACCAACACTCGCTTAGTTACGGGGTAAAACGTGTGCTTTTAACGATAAAATAACGATTTAATTTTGGTCGATCGCTAACAAGTAATTAATTTGCCGACTGTTTTATTAAAACAATTATTATAAAAATGAATTTCTTTAATTTCGAATAAATTGCACGTTTTTACGAAATCGTACTTCCGGATGGAATTTCGAAATAAAATTAATTGCATCGGAATACCATTACCCGTATTATGTGGGAAAAATTCACGGATGAGTAAAATTGCGTTATTATTCGTATTTTATGTGTCAATACGTTATCGTGTAATGAGAATAATTAGTATGTTAAATTAAAATTATGTTACTATATATGGGTGTTCTCATACAGTATATTGTCATATCGGATCATATAATAGTATATGGAGTAAATATAAATATGTTTCAGAAATAAAAATAGATTTAAGTATGGTAAATAAATCATAACAAATTGTATTATAAACAGTATATTTATATTTTTTGTTTACAATGGTTACACATACATTTATATTTATGAATGTAACTAAGGGTAACAAATAAATATTATTATTAATTAATTAAAATGCAATATGTAATATGTAAAATGGTTAATAGGATATCTAAACTATCGATAACTATAATCGAGAGATATATATTTTATCTTTTTCAAGTATACATTTCTAAGTATATATAATGTATAACAAAAGCTAGAGTATGATTTAAGGTCATACCCGGGATGTAGCATTTAATTTATATATATATATATATATATATATATATATATATTATGGAACGTGATAGTACGTTATGCTATAACGTGTTAGTACGTCAAGCTAGATTTTTTTAGCTGCATTACTTCCCGAGTGAACCTATAAAAGTATATTTTCACTATTGTGGTGAGGTTGGGTTAAGTTTTAATTTTTGTAGGTTTTTTTTAGCTGCATTACTTCCCGAGTGAACCTATAAAAGTATATTTTC
Source organism: Osedax fenrisi (assembly GCA_964019155.1). Classification (NCBI taxonomy): domain Eukaryota; kingdom Metazoa; phylum Annelida; class Polychaeta; order Sabellida; family Siboglinidae; genus Osedax; species Osedax fenrisi. Next base: position 3,621,300 of record OZ025246.1, on the reverse strand, counting down.
ACTGTTGTGGTTAGGTTGGGTTAAGTTTTAATTTGTGTAGGTTTTTTTTAGCTGCATAACTTCCCGAGTGAACCTATAAAGGTATATTTTCACTTTTGTGGTTAGGTTTGGTTAAGTTTGGTTAAGTTTTAATTGTTGTATGTTTTTTTAGCTGCATAACTTCCCGATTGAACCTATTAAAGTAAATGTTCACTGTTGTCGTTAGGTTAGATAAAAGCATATTTATTTGTATTGTTATTTTTACTGTTGTGGTTAGGTTAGGTTAAGTTTTAATATTTGTAGGTTTTTTTTAGCTGCATTACTTCCAGAGTGAACCTATAAAAGTATATGTTCACTATTGTGATTAGGTTGGGTTAAGTTTTAATTTTTGTAGGTTTTTTTTAGCTGCATTACTTCCCAAGTGAACCTATAAAAGAATATTTATTTATATTGTTATTTTAACTGTTGAGGTTAGGTTGGGTTAAGTTATAATATTTGTAGGTTTTTTTAGCTGTATTACTTCCCGAGTGAACCTATAAAAGTATATGTTTACTGTTGTGGTTAGGTTGGGTTAAGTTTTAATATTTGTAGGTTTTTTTTAGCGGCATTACTTCCCAAGTGAACCTATAAAAGCATATTTATTTATATTGTTATTTTTACTGTTGTGGTTAGGTTGTGTTAAGTTTTAATATTTGTAGGTTTTTTTAGCTGTATTACTTCCCGAGTGAACCTATAAAAGTATATGTTTACTGTTGTGGTTAGGTTGGCTTAAGTTTTAATATTTGTAGGTTTTTTTTAGCGGCATTACTTCCCGATTGAGCCTATACAAGTAAATTTTCAATGTTGTGGTTAGGTTGGGTTAAGTTTTAATTTGTGTAGGTTTTTTTTAGCTGCATTACTTCCCAAGTGAACCATAAAAGTATATGTTCACTGTTTTGGTTAGATTGGGTTAAGTTTTAATTTGTGTAGGTTTTTTTTAGCTGCATTACTTCCCGAGTGAACCATAAAAGTATATGTTCACTGTTGTGGTTAGATTGGGTTAATTCAACCTATTCAGAGCTATAATGAAATGAGAATAAGGGTAATGAGAAGAGAAGAAGCATGGTTTCTAAGATATGTAAATGAATATCATTGTACCAAATAAACAGATATATAGATGAAACAATACCAACAGTATGCGATAAAAGTTGCAATTGTTAAATTGGAACAATTGAAGTAAGTGTTGGTATTAGGGAGTAGAAGAATGAATTCGAATACTTGGGTTATATATTGTAATGATTATTGATCTAAACAACAATATAGGGGTATATTGATGATAATGGAAGATTGATGAGGATTGAGGAATAGTAATATTTGCGTGAGATATGAGGGGATTAAATAGTGTTTAAGTAATATATATATATAGCAAAAATATAAATACTATAAAATTAATAAAATGTTTATGTTATCATATAACGACACAACGGAAAAACCATCACCAGAGCGAAGCCGGGAGGAAGCCAGCTCTATTTTATTTATTATTTGTATTCATAATGGTTAGGGTTTTATTGATTTCATTGGTTTGTTTTTAACTTTCTTTGTTATTTTTATCTGAATTACATACCTAAGTGACCCTTCATAATATATTATTTTAAAAGTAAATATTTATTACAAATATATTATATTAAAAGTCTTTAATAATATACATGTATTTAATTATCAGAAATAAATTTAAATAAATAAATATCGTAGTGAAGAGGAAATTCAACCTATACAGAGCTATAATAAAGGGAGAATAAGGGTAATGAGAAGAGAAGAAGCATGGTTTCTAAGATATGTAAATGAATATCATTGTACCAAATAAACAGATATATAGATGAAACAATACCAACAGTATGCGATAAAAGTAGCAATTATTAAATGGGAACAATTGAAGTAAGTATTGGTATTAGGGAGTAGACGAATGACTTCAAATTCATGGGTTATATATTGTAAGGAGTATTGAGCTAAACAAAAATGTAGTGGTATATAGATGATAATGAAAGATTGATGAGGATTGAGGAATAGTAATATTAGCGTGAGATATGAGGAGATTAAATAATTAAATAGCGTGTAAGTAATATATATATATAGCAAAAATATAAATACTATAAAATTAATAAAATAATACACAACGGAAAAACCATCACCCGAGCGAAGCCGGGCCTAAGCCAGCTTGTCTCCTATATAAAAGAAGGTCTCTTTAAATAAATATATATATATATATATATTTATATGTTTGTTTGTTTGTTTATATGTATTATTTGAATGATCTCGAAAACTGTGCATCGGAGAGCTAAACTGAAAACGTTATCGGATTCTGGCGGACCCGGCAGATTTGATGGTTTTTGTAAATTTAAAAAATCACCAACACTCGCTTAGTTACGGGGTAAAACGTGTGCTTTTTACGATAAAATAACGATTTAATTTTGGTCGATCGCTAACAAGTAATTAATTTGCCGACTGTTTTATTAAAACAATTATTATAAAAATGAATTTCTTTAATTTAGAATAAATTGCACGTTTTTACGAAATCGTACTTCCGGATATAATTTCGAATTAAAAATAATTGCATCGGAATACCATTACCCGTAGTATTAGGAAAACATTCACGGATGAGTAAAATTGAGTTATTATTCGTATTTTATGTGTTAATACGTTATCGTGTATCATTTGAAGAGAGTAATTAGTATGTTATATTAAAGTTATTTTACTATATATGGGTGTGCTCATATAATATGTTGTCAACATAGGATCATATAATATTATATGCGTTTCAGAAATAAAAATTGATTTAATTGTGATCAATAATTGTTAAAACATTTTATATATAATTGTTTGTTTACAATGGTTACCTACATAGTTGTTTCTATATATGTAACTATGTAGGTAACCATTGTAAACAAACAATTATATATAACAATTAAATTTTAAATTTTAACAATTATTGATCACAATTAAATCAATTTTTATTTCTGAAACGCATTTATTCCATATAATATTATACGATCCTATTTTGACAACATATTATATGAGCACACCCATATATAGTAAAATAACTTTAACAATAAACACATATTATTAATATTAATAAAATGTATTACATATCGTAAGATGTAAAATGGTGAAGAGGAAATCAAACCTCTCGAGACCGGCTAAGAAAGCGAAGGTGGAAAGTGAAGATGAAAGGCAATTGAGATTATCAAATATGAGAGAGGCAGCATACAATAGACGAAATTCTGAAACAGTAGATGCACGACAATCAAGATTGGCTACGTCATCTGCATATTCTCAACAAAGTAATATACTTATATATATATATATATATATATATATATATATATATATATATACGTATAATATAAATATATATATATATAATATATATGTAATAATATATATATAATGTATATATGTATATTTAAAATGAGCATGTTTTGTTATGAATATGCTGTTAAATTTAATAATTGTGCTATTCTATAGTATATCTAAAATGTAATATATTGTATTTATATTATATAATAATTATATATGATTAATAAATATACAATATATATACCTATAGTAAGTGTATAATAAACATCATATGTTATACATCAGGAATATCAAATGAAACTAGCGAAAATAGACTAGCAAGAATAGAACATGTAACCGCTAATTCTCGACAAAGTAGTGTACATTTACTTATTATATTATACATTAACTATACATATAATAAGATATACAATATATTTTAATATATATGATATAAATATTATATTATACATTAATATTATACATATAATATGACATACACTATATTTTAATATATATATATATATATATATATATATATATATTAAAATATACAATTTGTATCATATAATTAATATATATATATATATATATATATATATATATATATACTTACATGTATGTATATATATAATATTTAATGTAATAATATATTCAAAAGTATATCTAAAATATAATATATTTTATTTATAACTGTAGTATAGAAATTATATCATATACTTAATATATATGATATAAATATTATATTATACATTAATACTATTAATTTAACAGTATACATATAATATGACATACAATATATTGTATATATATATATTATACATTAAGTATACATATAATAAGATATACAATATATTTTAATATATATTATATAAATATTATATTATACATTAATAGTATACATATAATATGACATACAATATATTTTAATATATATACCGTATTATAGAATTTATATCATATAATTTATATGTATTTATATATATATATATTATATTTATTTATTATGTTATATTATATATTAAGTATGCATATATTATAACATTATATATAGTATATATTAAGTATATATATATATATATATATATATATATATATATATATATATACATATATATATATATAACATTAACTTAATTTTAATATAATTTAGGAATTGAGACTGAGACTAGCGAACAGAGAATGACGCGAATTGAAAATGTAACCGCTAATTCTCAACAAAGTAATATACCTATACTTATTATATTATATGTTTATTATATATTAAGTATACCTATAATGTAACCGCTAATTCTCAACAAAGTAATATACCTATAATTATTATATTATATATTTATTATATATTATGTATACATATAATTATATATTAGATATTTATGATATATTAAGTATACATATATATACATATAATTAACTTAATTTTAATATAATTTAGGAATTGAGACTGAGACTAGCGAACAGAGAACGACACGAATAGATAATATAACCGCTAATTCTCAACAAAGTAATATACCTATAATTATTATATTATATGTTTATTATATATTAAGTATACCTATAATTATTATATTATATATTTATTATATATTATGTATACATATAATTATTATATTATATATTTATTATATATTAAGTATAAATACAATATAACATACTATATATATATATATATATATATATAAATGTATATTATATAATATATATATAATTAATGCATTTTAATATAATTTAGGAATTGAGACTGAAACTAGCGAGACTAGAATGGCAAGATTAGCAAATTTAACTGCGTATACTCGACAAAGTAAAATACATTTAATATAATATAGTTTATGTTTATAATATATATTATATTTATATGTATATAAAAAAAGTATATTTATATGTGTATTATATATAATATATTTATATGTGTATATTATATGTTTATTATATATATTATATATA